>JAMWYP010000051.1:431074-1031074 GCA_025563575.1 Acacia pycnantha | reverse complement strand
ATTGATAAATCATGGATTTTGTTACTTCATTGGGCTTTGAGCTTTTAATTGGATTGAACTCATTTATTATGATTAAATTCCAGATTTACAATGATTTAGTATTTTCGCCATAACTTTTGATCTAGATATCCGATTAGCCTGATTCTTCTTTCTTTTTTAGATGATTCAGAGATCTACAATTGTTATGAAGACTTGGAAGACTGATTCGGACAAGAAGATGGACGAAATTGGAGCTAAAGACAGATGCATTTTTCTGGATTTTTATTTTGCCCGAATTTTGTAATAAAAGACCAATCTTTAGAGATTTCCTATTTATTAGAGGTTTCCTATTTGTTAGAGGTTTCCTATTTTTAGATATTTCTTATTTATTAGAGGTTTCCTATTTGTTAGGGATTCCTATTTTTGTTTAGTCATCTCTCCTATATAAGGAGGATTAGATGGTGGCTACAAAGACATTCTCATGATTGTAAATATTCTATATTCTCACATATTGTTTTGAATTGTTCATCATGTTCTTCTTCATCTTTTCTTCTGCGTTTTTCCTAGCCATGCTTGGCTAAGCTTTTGTGGTTGACCCATGGATTGAGAATTCTGTGAATCCAGAGGGCCAGCGCTTCAAGCGATAACGTAATTCGTTTCTGTTTATTTTAATCGGATCCGATTATAATTGCGAATTAGGTATTAGATTTAATACCTAGATTGATATCCCAAGGACATAGGTCGGACCAGGTTCTAAGAGAGCGTTGTGCGATCGCACAGCGAGCTCGCCACATGTTCGATCAAATGCTAGGCGATCGTCTAGTCGAGGGAATATTTGGACAAATGCAGAGATTTCGGTTTGTCTAGAATCAATCACGAGTTTGGTTATTATCTTTTTGTCCGATGAAGGTTATGGAATTCCAATTTTGGGTTAATCGTTTGTTTATCTAATTAATCTCGTTTTCTCGTTTTCTATTTTATCTTTGCTTCATTTAAATTACATTTCTATTTTAGTTTATTAATTTAAAAATCAAAAACCCAATCCCCCTTGTTTTCATTTCATTTGCATGACACTTAGATTACTTAGGATTCAATAAAAGGCTCCTCGAAAAGAGAGAACGATCCTAGGTTTGCCTATACGCAATCCTTGGTTAATTGTTGATTGTGGATCCCAAGGCTAACGATAAAAGGTCTTCATCACTTTCTGACCGTTTGAGGATGATTATCCACCTTTCCAGCTTGTTGCCCATTTTGATTCGTTTCTGAATGAATATTAGAATCTTGCGTGACCCATAATGATTTCAAAATGATCCTGTACAATAACTTAAATATTTGAAAAGCTATGAGCAAGACGGTTAGAAACAAGTCATTAAAGATCATTAATAACAATATTGAATGTCAGGTTCAGCTTCTGCGAAGAGCAAACTGGAGGTTCGACGCAAACTCTGGAGTTTGTAAATTTGCTCAAGAGGTGAACTCGAGTTCATTGAAGCAGGCTCGAGTTCATAGCATCATCAAGCATTTTGTCGGGGAGGCCATCTGAAATCACACTTTACAAAATGGACAAACTCGAGTCCATTAGTGAGCAGGCTCGAGTTTGATACTATTCATGTCAAAATGAATTAATCATTTCAGAGAGAACCTGAGGTTTAAATATGAACTCTAGAGTTTGCAAAATACCTTTACTCAATTTAAAGTTTAGACTCGAGTTCAGAAGATCTAGGCTCGAGTTTGAGTAAGTATGAAAATTTGAAGGCTCTCTGCCAAGGGAAAACTCGAGCTTGCAAAATGCAGGCTCGAGTTTACATGTTTTGTAAACTCTTTCAATTCCTCAAACCGCAAAGTAATCTCTACACAAAAAGCATAAGCTCGAGTTCGTTTCTTCAGGCTCGAGTTTGCAACATTTGAACACATTTGTAAATGAGCAAACTCTACTCAAAATATAAACTGTGGAGTTTAAGAAATGGTTTTCAATTGGAAAAAGCTTCCCGCCAGAGGCAAACTCGAGCTTGCATCTGCAGGCTTGAGTTTACTCATTTGTAAACTCTTTCAACACATACTTTGGAGGTTTCAAACTGGAGTTTAAAAACATAGACTCGAGTTTGAAATCCAAAATAGTAGCAAACTCGAGGTTGCTTATCTGGGCTCGAGTTTGGTTTAGACAAAATGTTTTTGAGATAAAATCAATTCATTTGGCTTATCAAAAACATTCATACTTGTTTACAATTGTCAGTTATCATCAAAACACACTGAGAACTAACATCAGCAAACTCCATGGAAAGAGTACCAGAATACACATCTATCTTGGTCCTAGCAGTTTTCATGAAAGTTCTCCCTAGAATGATAGGTGACCTACTATTAGGAGATTTATCCTCCATGTCTAATATGTAAAAGTCAGCAGGGAATAACAATTCATTTACTTTGACCAAAACATCTTCAACCTGACTAGTAGGTAGGCATTACTCCTATTAACTAACTGGACTATGACACCAGTAGGACGTAAAGGACCGAGACCAAGAAATTTATAAACAAATGCAGGCATGACATTAATAGAAGCACCTAAATCTAGCATACAGTTATCAAATCTATAACTACCAATAATGTAAGGGATAGAAAACGTCCCTAAAACTTTGCACTTGCGTGGCATGGTAGGCTGGATGAGTGCCGATACATTCTGGTTCAAACTTACTCGTTCATTCCCCTTCAGTCACCTCTTGTTGGTACACAACTCCTTTAGAAACTTAGCATATTTAGGAATTTGTTTGACTACGTCTAAGAGAGAAATGTTGATCTCTACTCTTCTGAATGTCTCAAGTATATCATTCTCTTGTGCTTTTTCTGCCAACTTCTTGGATTAAGGGGCTCTTTGAGGGAAAGGAAGAGGAATGGGAATGTCTTCCTTTTCATCTTGTTGCACTGCCTTTTTTATTTCTAGAGTCATTCTTCACATTTTCTGACTCTTTTTTTGATGTGGAAGTCACATCTACAGCTTTTTTAGGTTCCTCCGATTGCTTGATAGACCGTAAGGTAATCGCACTCACATTCCCTTTTGGATTGGGAATTGTTTGTGAAGGAAGAGTGTTGGATCCCTGAGGTTCAAGCTGATTTTGTGATGTTGCCAACTGCCCTATTTGTGTTTGCAAAGTCTAAATGGAAGTTTCAGTTTGTTGTTGGAACTGCATAGAGTTTGTGGCAAATTGCTTAATCATATCTTCCAATGAGGAACCACTAATACTACTGCTAGCCTGCTGTTGTGCCACCTATTGAGGTGAACATATGGCTAGTCGAGGAAGTGGTGCTGGCAAAGGAGGTGCAGATTGCTGCTAGAAACTCTAGGTCTGTACTGTCTCTGTTGGTAATTCCCAGAATTCTGCTGATATTGGTTACTCTGGTTCTGATTCTGGTTTCAACATAAATTGGGGTGATTTCTCTAGCTCGAATTGTAAGTATAAGAAAATGCATTATTCTGTTGGTATTGGGGCTTTCCTGGAAAAACCCCCTCTATAGCTACTGACTGCTCTTGATAAGCAGGATCATGCAAAGTAGGACAAGAATCAATAGAATGATAAGGGTCAGAACAGAACCCACATGAGTATCCAATCTGAGGAGGGGAAGACTGTACTATCTGTATCACTGCCAATTGCCTCACCAAATAGGTCAGGTCATCAAGTCTATTCTCTAATCTCTAGGAATCATACTGGACTGGAGGTGTTTGAACATGGTAAACAACAGGAGTAGTATTCGCTTGGTGCCAAACTGCCGAGAATTAGTAGCCATAGTGGATATCAACTCTTGGTCATCTTCAGGTGTCTTGCTATCTAAGGCCCCACCACTTGATGAATCCACAAAACTTCTGTGCATTAGTAATAAACCCTCATAGAAATATGTGATCAATAGTTGGTATGTAATTTGGTGGTGTGGGCAGCTAGCACACAATCACTTGAACCTCTCCCAATACTCATACATGTTCTCCCCTTTGATTTGTTTAATGCTACCGATCTCCTTTTGTAATAGCCCTAAAAATATTTATAGACTATCCAAATAATAAATTAAAAAATATATTTACTTATTTATTTTAGATTTTTCTATTATTTATGAATTTTTTTTGTGATTTGTTGAGTGTTCCTTAAGTTGAGGATGAGTAAATTTAGAAAGTAACAAATTAAATAAATATTTGTTGTAGTGTGGCAACAAGGAAAACTTTTGTGGCTTGGTGGTATTGGAGGCTTTGGAGGGTGTCTAAGTGTATGAGCTCAAATTCCTACTCTCTCATAAGCAGTAATTTTTCTTCAGCATATTGAAATACCAAAGTGCCCAATTTGATTATCCAACTTAAAATATCTCATGGGTCTTTTTTGTCATTTACCAAACCTTTACCCTTTAATTTTAATCTTTCAACCGCCTTCCCTACAGCAACATGAGAGAGAGGAAAAAATTATGGGTTTCTCTTGAACATTCTGGACCTTCTCCTCCTCCTTCGATCAGCGTGATTGTTGTTGCGTGTGGAGAATTAATACTCCGCCCATGTCGTCCTCCTTGTTGGTTTGTCCTTCATCTTCATCAATCATTCTTTCTCTGCTCGATGACGTTGCTATTTGAGGGTAGGAACATATCGCATCTTCATTTCTCTTGGTCTTTGGTTGTGCGTTTTATTGTTCATGGTACGTATGAATAGCTTCTTTCTTCTTTGATTTCTAGAATGCTTCAATTTCTGAATGGGTAGAGAATATTGCTTTCCCTTCTTTGATTTGTTGTGCCGTTTGTGGTTTGGAAAGGATGGTTATTCCTCCAATTGATAATTGGTTTGAGTTGAATAAGGGTTTGGTAATTATCAAAGATTGGATTTATTGTTTTTATATGTGAAATGTGGGCATTGTGATATTTATTTATTATTATAATTTTTTTTAAAAAAAGATTATTCTTAAAACTTGTAAAAATAGAGTGCACATGGGGTGTTTGATAAAATGCTTGAGAGGAGAACTCTCAAATATAATGGTAAAAATATCATAAACTAAACCTGGGAATTGATGAAACTGAGAAAACTTTTTGTTTTGCTAATGGAATGGGTATGGTTAGATGTTACCAATTATGCCTTAAACTTTGATTGTCATGAGGTGCTAGATGAGTTGTTTGGTTTGTTAGATTTTGAATTATTGTGACAATCAAGTGGGTCAAAGATGTTTGTTTTATGAGTTAATCTTGAGTGCCTATTAGGTATTCATTGTAATGTTTGAGATGAAGGAGACTTTTGATATGTTTCTATAGTAGATTTATGGTGAAGAAGAAATACACACACGCACATATACTAACTTGAAATTATATTGAATTTTATTTAAATCTTGCTTAAATATGGAATTTGGAAACGCTATATCTTCATGCATAAGTCGTTTATTCTTTTTGTAACATCCCATTTTCAAAAGCAGTATAATTTTTTTTTTTTCATCAGAGTAGAGAATTGGAGCAAGAGAGTAACTGATACTTATATTCAAAATGCCAACTGGCTAATTGCAGTAACGGTACATTGATCCGAGTGTTTTCAAATGTAAATCACAACAAAAGTGTCCCCCTGGCGATTCCCACGTCGTGGCAACAAAAGATAGTCTTCAGCCGAGTCTCTATGCGTGCTGTTTGCCGTTATCCTCTGTCCTTGGTCCTCCTGACCCTGAAGCTAAGTTAAGGGCAGAGGTCCAATGCAAACCGGACCTCAGGTAATGGTTAACCTCATGCTTACATATACAATATATGAATTACAGATACAACATTAATAGTATATGAGCATGCAACCAATGCAAATGTATCGCCCCTAACATGTAGATGTATCGCCCCTAGCGTGCAGATGTATCGCCCATAGCATGCAGATATATCGCCCATAGCATGCATATGTATCGCCCAGAGCATGCATACAGTTATCTTCTAACACCAATATCCATTCAAAGAACATACCACCAATATGAATACAATACACATAGCACATACATGCATACAATAAACATCAGCGTTAGTGTTAGGAACGTGATCACAGTTATCCTATAAGGGTAACAGCGTATTCATTAATGATCAATCGTCATAACGGACATTTTAGTCCCTAATTACCATTTTACCCCTGACCTCACTAATCGGTGAAATTTCGCCAGAACTTCGTTACTTTGACTCTAATCTTCCAAAATTTTTCCATATCTCTCTCTCCAACATATTTTTGAAATAAATATCATATTTAACCTTAAAACAAGATATCTAAAACATATTGGAAGATTAAAGATCAAAACAACATCTACCCTAGAACTTCATGAACTACTGAACTAAAGATTAGAACTTGAAACTTGGGACCGAAGAACTTACCCTTGAAGAACTTCCTCCTCCTTCTTGCTCTCACTTCTCTCTAACCTCTCTCTAACCTTTCTTAGAATGAGTTTTGGTGTGAATTTTACAAAGGAGGTGAAGGGCTTTTTATAGGAAACTTCTATGGATCTTAGCCCTTGGATCTTCTTTCGTATCAACGGTTCAGAGGAGGTAGATGTGGCCTCATGAGAATCACTCATTTTTCCTTCCTTTTCCTCCACAAAAACGCCCCCCTATGTCATCCTTCCAACAATGGCATCATCCCCATGATGTCACTTCTCTTGCTTTATAGATTTACCCGATAAAATCCCCTATTCGGTGTTCTAATCGCGTAATCTTAAATAATCTCAAATATTCCTTAGCATAACCTTGAAGGTCTAAGCTTCCTCTTGAGAAATATTTGGGTTCACAAAAATTATGGTCCAATTAAGGGTATTTCCTAGCCTGTTAACCATTTTAAGATAAACGTCGTCGGTTAAGGAAATAACTTCGGCTATAACCAACTTCGGGACACAAATTCACTTGTTCATAAAAAGTCCTGATGTTAGAAACCTAGTTCAAGGATTTCAAGATAGGATTTAATTTCTATCGGTTCTCATTTATCCTATTTGCTTTTTATCCAAAATATCTCTCTACTTTTCATTTTTCTTCAATCCACAACCCTTTTCACAAATGTATATTTACACATCTTTTTCTCTTCTATTTCTTCCTCATTTTCGAAAATACATGGTCTCTTTTTGACAAAAGATGTTGCTTTTCACTAATTTACATTATCTTCTAATTATCTTATATTTCATTAGCAAGAAATTCTCCCATTGGTTAATTAGATAGATAATTATTCCATTAGTTATTTAGGCTTTAGGTATTAATATAATTCATATTATATTCTTCTTAATCAAACTTCATTAACTAGCAATTATTCTTATGCTAGTCTTAACCCCTTTTTGGTCACTAATCTTTAATTAGGGTTTGCACCTAATTAATTTTAAACATTACCTTTATCCATACTTAAACAATTAGCAATTAATTATCTATTTAATCACTTAGTAATTGTTGAAAATTTTCTTAATTAGGATTAATCATTTTCTCACAACTATTGCACTGACATTGGTAATTTATGCACAATGTATTATTTTAAAAATCATGGGACAACTTATGTTCGCCAAAATAATATTTAATTTTGACTCATTATTTTCCAAGGAAAATAATCCCAAAAATTACCTAAATTAGAGACAACATACTTTCCTATTTTTAATAAATATTTAATTGTCTCTTAGGATTTATCATAATATTCTCAGGGTATTTTATGACCCACAAACTCACTTAGGGACTTTTGGCACTTTATTTCTTTTAATTTCAAGGGAAATTACCCTAGAAAAATAAGATTATTACCTCACAGGATTTGAGACCACATATTCACCTATTTCCAATAGGTATTATTTACTAAATTATGATGCTTATCATGAGATTTTTAGGGTATTACATTTCTCCCCCTGTTGAATAAAATTTTGCCCTAGAAATTTCCTCAACCCTAACTAGACTTTGTATTAACTACACTCTGGACCTTATGCTCTGGCCTGACTACAACGATATTTTCATGTCGTACTTTGATATATAGTGTTTCTGTGGCGCCCATACACCGCGTCAACACTAGATACCATAAATGTCTCCATGGTGCCCATACACCGTGGCAACACAAGATACCAAAATGTCTCCATGGCGCCCATACACCATGGCAACACAAGATACCTCATATTCAATGACACGATCGTAGTCCGGTTGGAAATAACTAAGAGATATGCATTCGAAACTAAAGTTTTCACGTCAAGTAAGGTAGTTATTATCAAGTCTTAGGGAAATATATAGGCATGCATTCCTAGGTGATTTGCATAATCATATGATTTGAAACAAACGGCTAGTACTTGAATCACACAATGCCTGTAGAAGATTTCCTACTAAGAGAGATAGTACCTTGGTCCATCTCTGGGAGTTCTCTGTCCTCTGTACTGGTTAGTGCGTACACTTGACCTGGGTTCTGTGGCCTTAACTCCGTAGGTTTCTCAGGACAGTCCCAGATAATGTGTCCTGGCTTCCGACATCTGTAGCAAACCCGTCTCCTAATACATTCACCAGGATGGTACTTCCCACAATTTGGAAATGGTTGGGATTCTAGCATTCTTGGGTTGCTCTGCTGCCTAGACTGGAATGGCATCTTGCTTTCTCTTTGAGAGTTACTCCATGGTACCTCTCTCTTTCGTGAGAAATTTCCGTGGCTAGACTCGCTATGATCTGCACTGCTTATGCTGTAACTACGGGATCTACACAGCTCCTTTAGGTTACGCTCAATTAACCTACAAGATTCCACTGCTTGAGTCAGTTCAGGAAATTGTTGAGATACAAGCTTCTCCTTTACCTCATACTTTGACCCGTAAATCAACCTATTTTCCTTCCAGCTTTCATTGTCATTACTCTTCAGGTACGATGAATATCGTGACAGGTTGGTAAACCGAGCAAAGTAATCGTCAAAGGATTCCTCAGAACCTTGTTGGATATGGAGAAACTCTGACTCCTTGATCACTTGAGTCCAGGGAGGCAAATACTATTCATTGAACCTTTCCAGGAACTTCTCCCAAGTGAGAGGGCAATAACGTGTCCGCAATGTCGTAGCGACGCTTTTCCACCATCTATGCGCATCACCTTCGTGCTTATAAATTGGAAGTTGAGCCTTCCGGTTATCCGGGCATTCCATGACTTCAAAAAATTTTTCCTGACTCATCAGCCAATCTTCAGCCAAATCGTTCTTCCCACGGAAAGTAGGTGGCTTGAGCTTGCAAAATTGATTGACCCAGTATTATGTGGGCTTCACGACTCTTTCCCGTCGAGGGGGTGACTGAGATCTATCAGATTTCTCAGCTTCATCCACGGGTTCGTCACTCTGCTCGTCTTCTTCTTCTTCTTCTTCTTCTTCTTCTTCTTCAGTATTTTGTTCTTCCTCAGCTTCTCGATCTTGTCTATCCCGCCTTTCTAGGAGTTCATCTATAAGAGCCCTCTGTTCTTCCAGAGTTCTCCTCATCTCCTGCATTTCATTCTGCTCTGGTTGGTTTGGTACTTGATTTCGTTCAAGTTCAGGTATCGGTCCCATCTGAGGTTGTCTACCTCGTCCTCTACCTCGGCCCCTGCCTCGGCCTCTGGGAGCTCTGGCTCCTCTTAAATTCGCCATGTCTCGTCTTTTTCCTTTATTAGGGAAAACGTTTAGATATACAAGGAAATCAACAATTAGTATATCACAGACTTTATCGCACTTAGTATTTATACTGCACATAGACTTTATCGCACTTAGTTTTTCACAACAAACGAACACACACCCGCAATATTTCCTTTGTCAGAATCTCGTTGGATCTTTACACTCAAAATGGGTACGGGGAAAATGATGAAAAGTGGATCTAATCCAAATTCCAGAAGAGTACGGAAATACGTAACAGAAGTTCCTCTGATAGAAGTTCTCAACATGGGTCAAATACCACATGTATTTATCTTTGTCGGCCTTAGAGTCATGTCTAGCATGTCCCATCCCCCATATAAGCTCTGTACTAGGATAGAATTATCGTCCAGTACAAACTGGAGATTATCATAATTATCAGAGTTATCAGAATTATCACGGTTATCAGAGACTGATATCGATATAAGTACAGACGATGGATATACCGGCTCTGGGTTAGAGTGATGCACCAACAGAGGGTGGTACACCGGTTCAGGATGGTATACCGGTTCAGACTGGTATACCGAAGTAAGGTGGTACACCGACCTAGGCTTATATCAGTACTCATTTTCAAAACATGCTCTTTAAAAAGGCGTAGAGCCTAACTCCGTTACTTAAACCAATTGGCCAGGTAGGTGTCTATCATGGGAGTCTCACCAAGTTCACGGCGACTGATTGACTTACCCACATAGACTAGCCCAGCCTTCGGCACCAAAAGGTTTGGAATAACTTAGTCAGATCCATGCCATAATGAATGCTCTTATACCAAAATTGTAACATCTCATTTTCAAAAGCAGTATATTTTTTTTTTCATCAGAGTAGAGCATCGGAGCAAGAGAGTAACTGATACTTATATTCAAAATGCCAACTGGCTAATTGCAGTAACGATACATTGATCCGAGTGTTTTCAAATGTAAATGACAACAAAAGTGTATCCTGGCAATTTCCACGCCGTGGCAACAAAAGATAGTCTTCAGCCGAGTCTCTATGCGTGCTGTTTGCCGTTATCCTCAGTCCTTGGTCCTCCTGACCTTGAAGCTAAGTTAAGAGCTGAGGTCCAACGCACACCGGACCTCAGGTAACGGTTAACCTCATGCTTACATATACAATATATGAATTACAGATACAACATTAACAGTATATGAGCATGCAACCAATGCAAATGTATCGCCCCTAACATGCAGATGTATCGCCCCTAGCGTGCAGATGTATCGCCCATAGCATGCAGATATATCACCCATAGCATGCATATGTATCACCCAGAGCATGCATACAGTTATATTCTAACAACAATATGCATTCAAAGAACATACCACCAATATGAATACAATACACATAGCACATACATGCATACAATAAACATCAGCGTTAGTGTTACAGTACGCGGACGTACCTTCGTTGACGATATACGGTACGTGTGACGATCGGAACGTGATCACAGTTATCCTATAAGGGTAACAGCGTATTCATTAATGATCAATCATCATAACGGACATTTTAGTCCCTAATTACCATTTTACCCCTGACCTCACTAATCGGTGAAATTTCGCCAAAACTTCGTTACTTTGACTCTAATCTTCCAAAATTTTTCCATATCTCTTTCTCCAACATATTTTTGAAATAAATATCATATTTAACCTTAAAACATGATATCTACAACATATTGGAAGATTAAAGATCAAAACAACATCTACCCTAGAACTTCAATAACTACCGAACTAAAGACTAGAACTTGAAACTAGGGACCGAAGAACTTAACCTTGAAGAACTTCCTCCTCCTTCTTGCTCTCACTTCTCTCTAACCTCTCTCTAACCTTTCTTAGAATGAGTTTTGGTGTGAATTTTACAAAGGAGGTGAAGGGCTATTTATAGGAAACTTCTATGGATCTTAGCCCTTAGATCTTCTTTCGTATCAATGGTTCAGAGGAGGTAGATGTGGCCTCATGAGAATCACTCATTTTTCCTTCCTTTTCCTCCACAAAAACGCCCCCCTATGTCATCCTTCCAACAATGACATCATCCCCATGATGTCACTTCTCTTGCTTTATAGATTTACCCGATAAAATCCCCTATTCGGTGTTCTAATCGCGTAATCTTAAATAATCTCAAATATTCCTTAGCATAACCTTGAAGGTCTAAGCTTCCTCTTGAGAAATAGTTGGGTCCACAAAAATTATGGTCCCATTAAGGGTATTCCTAGCCTGTTAACCATTTTAAGATAAACGTCGTCGGTTAAGGAAATGACTTCGGCTATAACCAACTTCGGGACAAAAATTCACTTGCTCATAAAAAGTCCTGATGTTAGAAACCTATGAAGGTGGAATATCACCTAGAGGGGGGTGAATAGGTGATTACAGAAATTCTTTCGCTGATAGCTCAATAACACAATCACCCACACAACATATATAAGTCAAGGTAAAGTAAAGATAGAGAATAGGAGATTGACACACAGAAGTTATACTGGTTCGGTCCAACTCTTGACCTACGTCCAGTCCCCAGAAACACTCCGGGATTTCACTAACTTACCCAGAAACACTCTGGGATTTCACTCTTTCCTAGAAACACTCCAGGACTTTACAACTGCCCAGAACAACTCCGGGACTTAACAATCTCAATTACACACTCTGCACTCGAGATGATCCTTTCCCTAGGACTCACTCCCCCTTACAAGTTGTAATTGAATAACCCACACTTAAGGTTCCACAACCTTAAGATTTACAGATAAACAGATAATCAAATGATAATAAAACTCCTCACTGAGTAGATATGTGATAAACACTGAAGAAGTACAGGGTATTAGAAAGTATTGACTGAGAGTATTACAAGAGTATCTGATGAAAGTATTGCAAGTATCTGCCGAAAGTATTGCAAAGTATTAGACGAAAGTATTGAAAGTATCAGCCGAAAGTATTGCAAAGTATTGATGAAAGTGTAAGGAACTGAACTCTCGTATGTTTCTGTTTGTGCTTTCGGCGTATTGCTTTCTGTGTCTTTTGTTCGATCATTTTGAGCGACCAAGGCTTTACATATTTATCTTGGTTGATTTGTGACCGTTGCGGCTTCTGAGTTTGAATTCAATTGAAGAAGATTCCATATTTGTTCGTTTGCTGTGTAATTCTCATTGTTTTGAAATTCTACCGTTGGAATGATGGAGCTTCTGACATAGCCTTAATCTTAGCCCATGATTCGGTGCTTTCATTAAGATGGATTCAATGAATCATTCTTAATTTATTTCTGTTCGTTTTGAAATTGCTTTATCCGTCATTTTAGCTTGTTGCCAATTTCACTCTGATTTTGAAAGATATGAGTGACCCATGCTGATTACAACGGATCCTGTTCTATAATTCAAAGTTTCGAAAAAACTCTGATCACAACGGTTAGAAACAGGTCATTAAAGTTCATCATTAAAAGCATTGAATGCCATAATCGAAATCTGATGTCTCGACAGAGCAGAAGCATTTTTACCGATCATACTCGAGTATCAAATACTCATACTCGAGTATCTATGATGTTCAGTTATATTGGAAGTCTTGATTCGAACTCTGTTGCTTCCAGTATTTCGAGTGTCAACTTTCAAAGATCATAACTTCCTGGTATCAACTCTGTTTTCATTAGTTCGAGTCTCTATGGAAAGCCCTTTGACTCTTCTTTCAAATGGCACAGATTTCAGCTTCATTGGATTTCTAGTTTATGAGATATACCCAAAACATTGAGGCTTGGTCAGCAGTGTGACGTTGATGTCACTGTCATCTTCAACAATTCATAGCTTTCTCATATGACACTACTACAAAATATGGTTTTTACTTCTTAAAATGACGTCCAATTTTATAAAAAGGAAGTAAAATGTGAGGCGGTGGCAATTTTGTAAATACTTGGAGGAAATTTAACATATTAGACGTCCTTTTATTTTTTAGGACGCAGAAAATGTTTTATGACGTCTAATTAAAAAATTTAGACTTCGCAGGAATAGCTTTTGGCGTCTAAGTTTAAAAATTAGACGTTGTATGTGTCAACATAGAAAACTTTTTCACGCCAAAAACCCTATTTCCCCAAATTTCTCCCGCGTTTCTCCTGCTCCATCGATTCCCATGATCTGATTTCTTCTTAACTCTTACCGCTGGTTCGCCTTGTCTCTTCTCTCAATCCGCTGCTGCTCTGCCATTCCCCTCTCTACTGTAGCTCCTCCGATCTCCGACCTCTCTCTCATCATCCTCCTTCCCTCCTCTCTCACACCATTAGACCTCCTTGGTCTTTCCCGTACTCGTGAAGTTTGGCGCACATTGTCGTCGTGGGTTCGCTCTCTTCTTCTGGGTTGCGATGATAAAGATTTTTTTTTTACGGTTTACAAGTTTACTTAATTGTTATGTGCTTTTTGTTGTCTTTTTGCAGTTGTTGAAAAGTTCTACTAGCAGTGCGTCCCTGCTGGGTTACCTCAATATTTTTTTACCTTTATTTTATTCTCCTTTATTTTTTTCCTGGGATTTCATCCGCCATAGGTTGTAGGTAATTTTTCTTAGAAAAGGCTTTTTACATTTGTTTGTTTCACCTAGGCAAGTTTGCCTACTACTTGAATCCAGTGTTGTCTTGAATAGTGTGAAATTTGAAGTTATTCATTCGTGGTTTTAAGATTTGGTACTTGCTTGTGTTACTCTGTTACAAGGTCACAACATTCACGACTCAATTCGCGTAGTATATTCTTTTCCGCATGCTTGTGGGATTTTTCTCTAGAGATACTTTATCCAGTTTTAGGTTTCCGCATGCTTGTGTGTGTTTTTTGTGTCTGTATATATTCTGTTTGTTTGTTTGTTTGATTGTGGTGATTTTGGTTCAAGTAATACACTACCCAAGTTGTGTTGTCGTTTTCTTCTTCTTTTTTTCTTGTTGGCGTTTAATTTTGGTTCAAGTAATACACTACCCATGTTTTCTTCTTTTCATCCATGAAAATTGCCATATAACTATATTATATGGATTGCCTGCTGAAGTTCTTAGAAGATTTATGAGTTATGACAATTCTTCTCTGTTTTTGGAGAGTCTTGGTGGTGGTTGATTTTTCTGCAATATCTTCCATATCTGTTGTTGCAGGTTTCTGAGAAGAAAGTAGACGCATGGTGTGCTTCCAAGGGAAACATACCATACTTTGAGACCTCTGCAAAAGAAGGATTTAATGTAGAGGTTGCTTTTCATTGTATAGTTAAAAATGCTCTCAAGAATGAACCTGAATAAGAAGTGTGAGTATTTCTGAATTTTGAACTTTTATGTTTTGCATGTAATTATTTGTGTGACATTGTGCATAACTTTAACATGGTTAACAAAATCAGACCGAGAACTAGGGAGTCAGTCATGGTTTTAGGTTTTTTCACCCTACAAACTGACTTGTCAAAAGGTTGGCCATAGTAAAACAACTAGTAAAATCTGTCAAAAACTTGTTTGAATATTTTTCATCTGATTTGGTTCTCTCTCTATAAATTGTGCAAATTCTCCCTGGACTAAAAAATCCATTTTCCCATAAGCCGTACCAATCTATGGCATGGTGTTGGCAAGGGTTGACATTTGATTGCGAAAACATGATAACCATTTCTTTATGTCAATAAGTTAAGGATGTCTAGGTTCTTTTTATTTTATTTTGACCTGAAGACATCAGGGTTCAAGTTTCATTTAATAGTTAAGTGATTCTATGGAAACTTCTATCTCTGGAGAAATTTACCTTGCTTACCATCATTCAGAATTTTCTGGAGTGAGAGAGAGAGGTGGATTTTAGTTTTGTGAGATCTAGAAGGGTAGAGGTGGGACATACATCATCTGCTCAATTTCTTTTGTTATTATAGTTGAAGTGATTTCTTCGAAGATCCGGGTCGCACTCGCATATCATCAAAAGCACTTTAATTCCCACTCTTATGTTTTTTATTATTAAAGTGAGAATCTATAAGATGGCAAGAGAACCTGACTAATAAAAAAAGTACTAGCACTCTGCATAAAATTGCCCTTGACAGTTTAAATGCACTCATTATTGGGTTCCAACTTATTTGAAGATTTAAATGATAATAGAAAGGTAGTGAATGCCATTGCTGGGTATTTCTTGACATTTTTGACATTATCATATAGGTATGATAGTGCTTGTGCTGGCAGATTAATATAACCTGGCTATTTACAGTTGTGTATTGGCTTTTTTTGCACAGTTGATGTTCAATATTTGATTATGAATTGTTGCCAAATCACCTTTTTCATTGTTCTCATTCTCTGCTTTTAGCTTTCTCCTTTGCTCTATGCTATCCCTACTTCTCTTAAACTCCATGCAATACTTGCTCCAATTCCTTCACATGCTTCTTTCATTGATTCATTTTTCCATTCCTTTGGCTGCACAGGGACCCCATAAATTTCAAACACCTTTAGACATAACTAAAACATATAAAGTGCTTATCTAAACATATAGAAACACCAAACCCTACGTCAACCCCTATATACTTTCAGCTTTATATAATTCTTAACCACTCCAAATAGTTTGTTTTTAATCTAGAATATTTTAGCTTTTCATATTAGCGTTTAGATCATCATTCTAAAAATCCTAGACATAATTTTAGTGATCCATAATAGTGGCTAGCAATTCAGAGATGACAAACAGCATAGTGATCTATAATCCTATTATGCTATTAATCACTCACGCATATACACATGTACATGCTTCTTTCATCACTTGTTTTACAAATAGCCCAACACTTTATTTATCAAAACAGGGGATTAAGTTTCGGTCAGCCCTCTTTACTCAGAATCTCCAACATGCAATCCATAAAAGAAGTCTATTAACCTCTAATCACCCCCCAAACACTTTGTTATGATATAAAATCAATTCCGTCATTTTTACACTTTTCAACCAGAACTTCAAACTTCTGTTTTCTCATTCAAGATGCAGAAAATGAGAAAAAGAGAGTTGGAATAGAGTTCTAGGTGCTTACCTCACTCTGAATCCAAGCTTGCATGTCTGAACTACCTTATCTTCCACTTCTTCTTCCTCCGACTCTCCTTCTCGGTCTCACCTCACATTCTCGGCTCTCTCCTATGCTCTCGCCCTCAACTTTCTATGGAGGGCCGAAATGAATAAAATGATTGTGGGAGTAATGGGTTCTGGCCGATTAGGAATGAAATGGGAGTGTCGCATGTATGGGTGTATGTGTCATAAATTGGGAGAGGGGAGGGGCTGAGGTGGCGTGAGAGGGGAAAAAAAGCAGAGTGTGTATGAATATGTATAAGTCGAACAAGGCACCTGATGTGTCTTATTTAATGGAAAAAGAAATTGACCTATTTATCCCCTTAGCTTTTCTTCTAAATTTCACTATTTAAACTTAATCCGTAATACTTTTTCTTCCTCAATTGGCTTCTCTAGGCCATGAAACATCAACTCTAAATTTTCTAGGCCAAGATTTACCTCTAACTATTTTTCCTTGAATTTCCGGTAAAATAGGCCATAAATTCCAAATTATAGCTTTAAAACTATTTAGGCCAAATTTTTTCGTAATTAAACCCCTAATAATAGTTCTAGATCCTCAAAATAATATTTCATACCCTTTTGTTCTCAAGTTTCAATTACCTTTACCTTGGCTTAATGTGGATAGGGATCTACTTGAAGTGTCATTGCCTTCCTTCGATGTCCTCAGTTTTTATTCAAAAAAAAGGATCAATCTTGTATTGATTTGGTGAAGATCTTGTGACAAAGGGATGGTTTCATAGGAAAACAGTATCTTCTAAAGATAACCAGGAATTGATATCCGTCCTGTCATATTTCCTATTTTTATTAATCTTACAATCAAAGTTTAGTTCGTTGTTCATGTTAATGAGGCTTGTTAAAATTTTATGCTCACCCAATCATTTTATTGGCAAAAATATAAAATGATCATCCAATAAAACTAGATTCTCTACATATTGTTTTATGCAATAATGTAAGGTTTCTAAATGAAGAATTTTCCCCCCATAACTCACTTTTGTTGAAGTTGTACTTTAGTTGTGTAATTAATTCATTTACTTGATTGATTTATCTTATACCTTGTGTTTTCCATTTTACAGATTTTTGGTACTAAGGATGGTTGCTCGAAGGAAGAAATCGATTTGGTTCGAAACCTGTTGGCTGGACATCTTCTTCACCACATAGATGATTGAAGTTAGTCTTTATATTGCATAATTAGTAGGAGGTAGCTAGACAACTTTTTGACGCTCTATGGTGATTGTTGTACATAGAAGAAGTAGTAGTAGTTACCACTTGAATTAGTTAGAGCAAATTGGTTAAGATGAATTAAAGTTAGCCACTTAAACTTTGTTGTTACTACTTTGCTACCTCTGCCCAATTCATCATGAACTATGTGTGTCTTGGGATATTTGTTATATATGCATGCATGTATTATGTTTCTGTCTTACGAAATATATATAAGGTTGGCTGAGCTAACCTTTTTAGGACATAGGTGTATTGCTTTATTTTATCACATTGTGGAGATTACCTGCTGATTGTGTAAGAAGGTTTTTGTAAGGTTGGGCAGTCATACGAAGCAAAATATTAAAAAACAAAACAAAAAACTTAAGACGTCTAATTCTAGAAATTAGACGCTGTAAGTCAATACTTATGGCGTCTAATTCTTGAAATTAGACGCCTTATGTCATAGTTACGGCGTCTAATTTCAGGAATTAGACGCCGTAAGTCAATACTTACGGCGTCTAATTAAAAAAATTAGACGTCGTAAGTTTCACCTACAACGCCCCCCAAATAGATGTCCCGCGGAAAAAGGACGTTAAATGTGCCAAAAATAGGACACCGTAGCCCTATTTTGTAGTAGTGTGACCTCCTTTATACTTGAATCTTGTGCGACTAGGACCGTTTAGAAGTATAGTTTCCAACAAAATTGGTTTCACTTCAATCCGATCTCTGGTTAAGAAGATATCATCGAATTACCATAGGTCGCGGTCTGGACGTGAAAGCAGGTGATCAGTGGTGTCATACTCGAGTATTGATGATCCATACTCGGGTATTGTCGGGATTTAAGCACGAAGCAGCTGTTTATGCACCATACTTGAGTAGCCAAGTACCATACTCGAGTATTGAAGTGTCATACTGAAGAATTGAAGCATGATACTCGCGAGTACATGTTTGATACTTGAGTATTGACGAGATTCAAACGCAAGGAAGAGCTATTCATGCACAAGACTGTAGCAATTAAATTGTAGCAACTTCTATTCATTGGGAAGCTTGAATTTCCTTATTTTAACTCCGAATTTAGCCATTCCAACTTCCATCTTCTTCATATCAACATTACATGTACATTAAATATAATAGTTAGTCAATGTAGAGGATAAATATATCATTCAAACTTTTTGCTCTTAATAATGACATCTACATAAGACATCATCAAAACTAATCAAAACCAACAACCTAGTTCAAGGATTTCAAGATAGGATTTAATTTCTATCGGTTCTCATTTATCCTATTTTCTTTTTATCCAAAATATCTCTCTACTTTTCATTTTTCTTCAATCCACAACCCTTTTCACAAATGTATATTTACACATCTTTTTCTCTTCTATTTCTTCCTCATTTTCGAAAATACATGGTCTCTTTTTGACAAAAGATGTTGCTTTTCACTAATTTACATTATCTTCTAATTATCTTATATTTAATTAGCAAGAAATTCTCCCATTGGTTAATTAGATAGATAATTATTCCATGAGTTAATTAGGCTTTAGGTATTAATATAATTCATATTTTATTCTTCTTAATCAAACTTCATTAACTAGCAATTATTCTTATGCTAGTCTTAACCCCTTTTTGGTCACTAATCTTTAATTAGGGTTTGCACCTATTAATTTTAAACATTACCTTTATCCATACTTAAAAAATTAGCAATTAATTATCTATTTAATCACTTAGTAAATGTTGATAATTTTCTTAATTAGGATTAATCATTTCCTCACAACTATTGCATTGACATTGGTAATTTATGCACCATGTATTATTTTAAAAATCATGGGACAACTTATTTTCCCCAAAATAATATTTAATTTTGACTCATTATTTTCCAAGGAAAATAATCCCAAAAATTACCTAAATTAGAGACAACATACTTTCCTATTTTTAATAAATATTTAATTGTCTCTTAGGATTTATCATAATATTCTCAGGGTATTTTATGACCCACAAACTCACTTAGGGATTTTGGCACTTTATTTCTTTTAATTTCAAGGGAAATTACCCTAGAAAAATAAGATTATTACCTCACAGGATTTGAGACCACATATTCACCTATTTCCAATAGGTATTATTTACTAAATTATGATGCTTATCATGAGATTTGTAGGTTATTACACTTTTGTTAGTATTTGGGCGGTGTGAAGTGTTGGAGGAAAGAACTTAATCATGTTGAATTGATAGCACGTTATAAAGTGGCATGGACATGATTATATAGTATAGAAACCACTTAATCTGAATGTTGAAACTTGGGAAAGATTTACAAGCGTGATAGTAATATAGAAATCTCAAGGATTGCTTGATGAAGTAAGTTTTATGGTATGTTAAACAAGGATATTGAAAGATATCTCACGGGTCGAAAAAAGGCTTTTAAGACCGAACAAAACAGGTATAGTAGGACCGAACCCGCGACAGGTCTTGTTCCAGGCGGTATTAAAAGTCTCCCTATTAAGACCGGACTTGTAACCGGTCTTAAAGAGTTTCTTTTAGACCGAACATTTTAAACCTTTGGTCTTAAAAGTCGTACTAAATAGATCTGAAATATTTTTTGTTCGATCCTAAAACTCAAACTTTAAGACCGGATGAAAACTCGGCCGCACTTAAAAGATCCGAATATTAAGACCGGACAAATATAAACCCAGTCCAAAAAATAGCAGATTCTATGACTAGACGACTAAATACCCGGTCTTAAAAGACTTATTTTCAAGACCGGATGTTATATACATTTGGTCTTAAAAATTGAACTTTTAGATCGGTCTTAAAAGACCGGCTTAATACCTTTAAGAGCGGTCATAGAAATACATCCGGTCTTAACATTTGAACATTTAAGATTGTCTTATTTATTTGCGGTCTAAATTTTCCCGAATTTTTTCCCTGTTCTGTTCTTCCTGATCATATATATATACACAAATCCACCATCCAAAACAACACATAAAAGTCGATATAAGGATCCGTACACGCAGAAGGGAATAAAATTTTTTACGAATCCCTTAGGCGGATCGCTCAACGGCGTTTAAATCAAGGTTTAGGTTTCCGAATCGTACCTTTGCGCAACAATTTGAACCGGTGGGCTACCTTCTCGATCGCGTCAAGCCGACTCTTTAGAATCGCCTTCCTCTACCGGTATCCACACGAACCGCCTTCAAACACGAATCAAGCGTGCTAGCGCCTCGAACCGTGCGTCTCTCTATTTGCTATCTAGGGTTTCTCGCGGCTTTCTAATACGCTCGACAAAATGTCCCGTAGGTTTTTCTAAACCTAGCAGCGTATTATATTCAAAACCAATTTTGAATATGGATTAAAAATATATTAATTAAATCTATCCGATAGATCTAATCAAATCTATTTATTTAATCCGAATTAAAGCCCTCTCGATTTAATTTATATTTATAAATTAAATCAAGATATGATATCGTTATATTTAATTTAAAATGAGATCCGATATCTCGCTCAAATTAAATCTGATATCCAATATCTTTATTCGAAAATTAAATCTGAGATACAATATCTCAATTTATTATAGTTATTTAATTTATCAAATAAATTAAATACTATATATAATAATATTATTATCAATAAATAATAATATTATTATTTTCGAATTTATTATATATTAAATCAAGATATGATATCGTTATATTTAATTTAAAATGAGATCCGATATCTCGCTTCAAATTAAATCGATATGCAATATCTTTATTCGAAAATTAAATCGAGATACAATATCTCAATTTATTATAGTTATTTAATTTATCAAATAAATTAAATACTATATATAATAATATTATTGTCAATAAATAATATCATTATTATTTTCGAATTTAATATATTTATATATGCATATATATATATACACACACACACATCCTAGATTAAATAAGTATTCATTAAATCTTAAACACATTTAAGATTCAATGAATCTGGACACTCTTGCTCGTGTTAGGCCATTCTTGTGTGCGACCCTGTAGGCCCACATGAGATTGGCAGCGGGCCAATACTGTATCAGCCCACAAGTCGCAAGCGGCCTCTAGCAAGACATTGCGACTACCCAATTCATATGGGGATCGTTGATAAGTACAATGACTTGCCCCTAGGCATAATTTCCAACAGACTCCCACTTGCACTAGGTGCAATCATTAATTACCTTAATTCTCATTGCCCTAACATGACGCTCATGTTTTACTTGTGCAAGCGGCTTAGTAAGAGGATCAACGTCATTGTTTATGCGATATAACCTATCGTACAACCATGTCACGTCCCTTTTGTCACGCGATAATTTGGTCAAGGATGAGGCATGGAAAATGTCAACTTCCCGTTCTTGACCATTACTTTTCGATTCTCGAGTAGTCTAACAATTGAGATGGAAACTCCTTTCCATCGTAGTATGGCCATACATTTCTCGACTCACTCATCGAGGGGCCAAGATATCTCTCTACAAATGTGAGGGACAAATCCCATCTTGACCACTCACATTCCTCCGCATGAGAACCACCGATCCCGATCCTAGCCTTTATCATCACCCGGTCAAAGGTGACTTTTGACTAGGTCAAAGACCAGCGACTCATCATGTAGGAATCCATGATGATCTCAGGTCATAGGGCGTTGTGACGCGGTTATACATGAGAAAAGCTTATGACTTATTCCATGCAGCTTTCTCATAGTGGGTCGGTCCAAAGACCTTGTACTCTTACAAGTGCCTATGACTTTGACTCGTATCTCCATACTCATCAAAGTCACACGGTCTTATTTCATCTTTGCTCCCGCGAGATGACCGACTGTGGACATTTAGGATAATCTATTAGATATATCCAGGATACAATTATCACTATAAACATGCAAATGAAATGATAACTAAAGGAGAATACTTTAAATAACATTAACGTTTAAAGTATAATGACTTGCTTTCTCCGGGTACTTTGCATAATAATTTTTTTTTGTATCACCTCTATCATTGATTTCTCTGATAAGATGAAATCGCTTGAGTATATGGTTGGTCCTTTGATGTGACCTAGGCTCCTTGGTTTCGCGGAATAGTGCCGCTATTGTCACGAACAAGTCTATTGGATTTGAGATGGTAGGAACCACCCCTAGTTCATTAATGAACTTACTAATCCAAAAGGCCTCCTCACCGCATCCGATGCCGCTATATACTCGCCTTCTATTGCGTAATCAACTACGTGCTCGCTAAGAGCTCTTCCACCACCGCACCACCATTCAACAGGAATACATATCCTGATTGCGATCTTGAATCATCTTGGTCAGTTTGGAAACTCGCATCTGTGTAACCAGTCACACAGAGCTCATCTTCCAAGCCACCATATACCAAGAATAAGTCCTTAGTCCTTCTTAAGTACTTAAGGATATTCTTGACAAAGATCCAGTGACCCTCACCGGGATCTTGTTGATATCTCGCTGGTCATACTCAAGGCAAATGACACATCGGGTCGAGTACATAACATGGCATACATGATAGATCCAATGGCGGAGGCATATGGAATCTTACTCATGCGGTCTCTTTGATCTTGTGTACTAGGACACAGATTCTTACCGAGATGGATGCCATGAGACATGGGCATATTACCCTTTTTGAATCCCGCATACCGAATCTATGCAGATCTTGTCTATGTATGTGCTCGACTTAGGCCTATCACCTCTTAGATCTATCTCTATAGATCCTAATCCCAAGGATGTAAGTGGCTTCGCCTAAATCTTTCATTGAGAAAGACTTTCCTAACCAAGACTTGACACTCGCAAGGTAGGAATGTCATTCCCAATGAGTAGGATGTCATCAACATAAAGCACTAGAAATACAAATGTGCTCCCACTAACCTTCTTGTAAACACAAGGTTCATCTATGTTTTGAATGAATCCAAACTCTTTGACTACTTCATCAAAACGATGATTCCAGCTCCGAGATGCTTGCTTCAATCCATAAATGGATCTTTGAAGCTTGCAAACTTTACCAGAGTCCTCTGGACGCACAAAACCCTCAGTTGTGTCATGTACACATCCTCAAGGAGCTTTCCGTTAAGTAAGGCTGTTTTGACGTCCATCTCGCCATATTTCATAGTCATAATATGATGCAATGGCAAGAAGGATTCGATTGATTTGGCCATTGCAATCGGGGAAAAGGTTTCATCATAGTCCACACCATGAGTTTGAGTGAATCCTTTTGCAACCGTGCCTTGAAGATATTTACTTTGCCATCCATGTCAGTTTTCTCTTTGAAAACCCACTTGCACCCAACGGTTTTTACACCTTCAGTGGATCGACTAAGGCCCATACCTCATTGTCGTACATGGATTGCATTTCGACTTCATGGCACTAAGCCATCTTTCGGAGTTGGGTCCCACCATGGCCTCGCGATAGGTAGTTGGCTCATTGTGCTCAATGAGCAAAACATCACGGCTTCCAGTAATCAGAAATCCATATCTCTGAGGCTGTAGCCATGTTCTATCGGACCTTCGTAGGTCTTGTGTTACGTGAGTAGGCTCAACAACTTGTTGTGAGTCTTCTCCGGTTTCCATCTCGTGGTTCTACATTGTCCCGTGACTCTCGAACTTCTTCGAGGTTCACCTTACTCCCACCGGTTCTTTTAGAGATAAACTCTTTTTCCAAAAGGACACCATTCCGAACAACAAACACTTTGTGATCGGTGGGATTGTAGACATAGTATCCTTTAGTTTCCTTAGGATACCCCACAAATAGGCATTTTGAGGATCCGGATGATAATTTATCGAGGCTTGATGTTTGACATAAACCTCACATCCCCAAATTTTAAGAAATGACAAACCGGGTTTCTTCCCACCCATATCTCATATGGTGTCTTTTCAACCGCCTTTGACGGAACACGATTTAGTGTGAACGCAGCTGTTTCTAGGGCATGGCCCCAAAAGGAAGGTGGAAGATCTGTTTGACTCATCATAGATCGAACCATATCTAATAGAGTTCGATTCCTCTGCTCAGAAACAGCATTCCATTGGGTGTTCCTGGAGGAGTAAGTTGCGAGACGATCGCACAACTCCTAAGATGGTCAATGAACTCTTGGCTCAAATATTCACCACCCCGATCAGATCGAAGTGCTTTAATTGTTTTGCCAAGTTGATTTTGCACTTTGTTTTGGAATATTTTGAACATTTCAAAATATTCAGACTTATGTTTCATCAGGTAGATATACCCATACCTACCAAAATCGTCTATAAATGTAATGAAGTACAAATGACCTCCTTTGGCTGATGTATTCATTGGTCCACACACATCGCATGTATGAGGCCCAATAAATTGGTGGCTCTCTCACCGTGTCCAAGAAAGGTGCCTTTGTCATCTTTCCCAATAAACAAGACTCGCATGTATCAATTGATTCAAAATCAAATGAGTTAAGAAATCCATCTTTATGGAGTTTCGAAATGCGTTTCTCATTTATATGGCCTAGACGACAATGCCATAGATAGGTCGGATTCAAATCATTTGACTTGAACCTTTTAGTAGTTATGTCATAGATATGTCCATTCAATTTTCTACTGTCCTTGAGATCCTACATTTATTCAAATGTGAGATCCACATGTAGTATCCAATACCCATGTTGAGGAAGTAGAAAAGCGAATATCTATGACATAGATACTTGAAGCGACAGCCCCGCTATCCTTCTTGTTCTTCTCCAGATCTTCGAGGTAGAGTTTGCAATTCCTTTCAAATGACCAAGTTCATTGTAAAAGAAGCAGACTCTATCCTTCGGAGGTTTTGCCTTCTTGGCTTTCGGTTTCATACCCCTTCCTTTTTGAACGGACAAAACAGAACTGGGCCTCTCCAAGGCTCAGCTTAGCAGTTTTGAGCATCTCATGCAGTTCAGAAATTGATTCCTCCATGTTGTTATCCATGACAAAGTTATCATAACTTCCTGGGAGTGAGTTCAAGATCACATCTGTAGCTAACTCCTAGGACATGGGGAATCCAAGCCTCTCAAGCCTTGCCTGTTACTGGAACATTTCCGTAGGATGAACAATCATCTCAGAAGCCTCCACATGTTCTAGATCTCTATTGAGGTCTAGAAGCATAGTGGCAAGCATCAGGCATCCTGCCTCCACAGAGTCATCTTTATGCTCCATATAAGCATCAGTCCGAGCTCTTGGATCAGCAGCCGCAGCTCGTCAAGAATGGGTTGATTGATGAGATACTCTTTTCTTTCGTGTTTAGGATCAACGCTTAAGTTCCCAAACATGTCAAGAGAGTTTGTCTCATCGAGTTCGTCCTTTTCAAGGACTGATCGCATTGATGGTGTTGAAGTGTTACTAGACTACAAGATTCTACAACTAAAGATATGCAAAGTTTAAGTTGTAACCTCCCACTGAATTAAGAACCCTCATTATAATTAGTGGACTAAGACCCATATTTGGCTTAAAATTAAGTCCGCTTTGGTGTGACGCTTAAATTTAAGTTATTTAGGTAGGCAAACATTTGCCAATTACATCACATGTAATTCTTAGATCTTTATGGGATTCGATCATCATATGACCGGCACGTTTAATCCCATCTAATGCCTTGAGATCCAAAACCGTTTTGATGATCTCAATTAAGTCAAGACAATAATGAATATGAGTATCACCATTACTCTCTTGTCTCCCCAAGATTACTCGATGCATCCACTTTGGTGGAACATGCAAATGGGTGATCTAGGTTTTGACAAGTATTCATTTATTGACGGCATTATGACTTAAGATTTTATTTAGAGGGTATTATTTGATATTTATCTAATTAATCCTATTAATTTTATTTATATGAATGCAATCAATATTGTATTTCATATAATGTCTAATTTAATCATGCAATGATCACATCAAACATAATTAAAAACTCGTGACACAACATGGCTCATCTAACCTAGAGTCCTCTCAAGCCAATGAGGGGACTTCTCTAAATAATAAAAGAAAATACATAATGAGAAACCTCGTTTAACATTCGAGGGGAGTGAGATGAGAAGAGAATGTACATCAAGATTATTTAGAGAGAGAGAGGCATGGCTCGCAGGCATATTTAAAAATACAACATTTGTAAAATATCTAGAGCCATGTTGTTCACCATACCCAAACAACACTTTGAAAGGTAAATTAGAACATATTTTAATCATGAATTAAAATATTCTAATTTATATTATATTATATAATACATATAATATATTAAATTCTCCAATTTATATTATATTATATAATTATATAATATAATAAATTCTCCAATTTATGATAGTTATTTAATTTATCTAATAAATTAAATACTATATATGATAATATTATCATCTATAAATAATATCATTATTGTTTCAAATTTATATTATATTATAAATATAATATAATATCATGATTTAAATTCTCTAATTTAAATTATATTATATACTATATATAATATAATATCATGATTAAATTCTCTAATTTATATTATATTATAAATATAATATAATATCCTATACAGTCCGATCTGAACAATTCAGAAAATTGCCTATACAATCCCGATTCGAACAATTCGAAAACCGCCGTAATATCCGACTAGTTATCCGTAGAAACCCTAACATCAAACAAAAACCTTAGCACGAACTTAACACTAACGTGCTCATACGTTTTCTACTTGCATAGCAATTCGGTTAAAATATATATCACATGTATGTAATCAAACATGAAAAGCCTAATTTAAACGCACGTTGAGTTGGCTCTGATGCCACTGTTGGGATCCGTACACGCAGCGGAGTAAAAAAAATTTACGGATCCCTTATGAGCCGACTCTTTAGAATCGCCTTCCTCTACCGGTATCCACACGAACCGCCTTCAGAAACACGAACTGAAGCGTGCTAGCGCCTCTGAACTATGCGTCTCTCTATTTTCTGTCTAGGGTTTTTCGCGGCTTTCTAATACGCTCGACAGAATGTCCCGTAGGTTTTTCTAAACCTAGCAGGCGTATTATATTCAAAACCAATATCTCAATTTATTATAGTTATTTAATTTATCAAATAAATTAAATACTATATATAATAATATTATTATCAATAAATAATAATATTATTATTTTCGAATTTATTATATATTAAATCAAGATATGATATCGTTATATTTAATTTAAAATGAGATCCGATATCTCGTTCAAATTAAATCGATATCCAATATCTTTATTCGAAAATTAAATCTGAGATACAATATCTCAATTTATTATAGTTATTTAATTTATCAAATAAATTAAATACTATATATAATAATATTATTGTCAATAAATAATATCATTATTATTTTCGAATTTAATATATTTATATATGCATATATATATATACACACACATCCTAGATTAAATAAGTATTCATTAAATCTTAAACACATTTAAGATTCAATGAATCTGACACTCTTGCTCGTGTTAGGCCATTCTTGTGTGCGACCCGTAGGCCCACATGAGATTGGCGGCCTCTAGCAAGGGCCAATATCGTTGATAAGTATCAGGGCCCACAAGTCGCAAGCGGCCTCTAGCAAGACATTGCGACTACCCAATTCATATGGGGATCGTTGATAAGTACAATGACTTGCCCCTAGGGCATAATTTCCAACAGGCGGATATGCTGGCTTGAACTTCATCAACATTATTCAAGATGTATAAGTGGACTTGTGACAATTCATCGGGATCGGCAGTCTTTACCGAAGCCCCACGTCTACCCCCTTCAAGATGCGACGTTTTGGAAGCCCAATATGTCTTACTTTGGCCAAATAATTTTGACATGAATTCCATGGCCTCTTGAAACATATTTCGAACAATTGATGCTTCAGCCGGTACGCGTTCTTCACATACCCTTTTAGGAATTTCATAGATCTTTCAATAGGGTACATCCACCGTAAATGGATAGGGCCGCACAACTTTATCTCCCTCACTAGATGAACAATCAGATGAACCATGATGTCAAAAAATGTAGGAACAAAAAGCTTCTCAAGGTGGCACAAGATAAGATATCCTTCATTCTCCAAGGCATCCAACTTTTAAATCTCAAACACTTTACTACAAACCGCATTGAAGAAGAAACAAAGTCTAGTCAAAACGACCCGAAGATCATATTCGGCGATGCCTCGAATAGCTACTGGGAGTAGCTGTTGCATCAAGACATGACAATCATGAGACTTTTGGCCTACTAATTTCAAGTCCTTCATCGAGACAAGCCTCTTAAAATTTGAAGAATACCCCGAGGGAACTTTTGTGCCACGTAAGCACTCACAAAAGCTTCGTTTCTCATCCTTAGACATGTTAGTTCTCAAATTGGTTTTGATGATAACAGACAATTGTAAACACAAGAGAAGTTTGTCTTCGTAAGTTGAAAACTTACTGTCAAAGGAAAACTCGAGTTTTGGTTGAAAACTCGAGTTTTGGCCTGACAGTGAAATGCTCAAGTTTTTATAAAGAAAGACAAACTCGAGTTTTGTTCTAAAACTCGAGTTTTGGCCATACAGAGAGCATTCAAGATTTTCGCTAAACAAAGCAAACTTGAGTTTCGTTTGAAAACTCGAGTCTTGACAAGACAGAGAGCAATCAAGTTTTTTTCGATAAAACCAAAACTCCATTTTCCATGGGAAACTCGAGTTTAGGCTTCTCTGAGTATTTTCTAAGATTTTCAAGAGTTCATGAAAACTCGAGTTCAGTATTAAAACTCGAGTTTCCATCACATAAGAACAATACTCATCTCTGATCTTGCGTAAACTCATTTGTGAAAAATCAAGAACTTTAACATTTTCTCATAAAATGAGAAAACTCGAGTTTCGTTTGAAAACTCGAGTTTGGCTCTTACAGAGAAGTTTCCAGAGTTTTAAAAAATTATGAAAACTCGAGTTAAGATATGGAAACTCGAGTTTTGACCAGGCAGAGAGCACTGCCAATTTAGAACGTTTTGAAAACTCCTGTTTTTGCTTAAAAACTTCAGTTTTGAGATTTTGGACTAAAACATGATTTCTCGATAAAAGTCCAAAACTCGAGCTAGTCACTTAATGACTCGAGTTTTTCACTGTTCACAAGACTTGTCCAAAATGCCAAATCACGATGCTCGACACTGAGTTGAGAAAACTTGAGTTCTCTTTGAAAACTCGAGTTTCGGTCTTTGACAGAAAGAACGCTGGAGCATGAAAACTCGAGTTTGGATGAACTAACTTGAGTTTCCATCGCGAAGTTTGAATTTTGAAAAGAATGATTTAGCAAAACCTTCATGTTTGATCTCAATACCTTACATCAACATTCATTACTACTCCTAACTATGTTTAATCAGTTTGTTAGTGAGTTTCAGATGATTTAGACAGGATTAAATGAAGATTTGAGCAAAAGCAAAAAGCAAGTCAGAACATTAAATGCAAAACCCAGAAAAGTTGCACATTTCTGGTTAATCCACCTGCACACGTTTGGAGAAACAGAAAGGATGTTTTCCACTTCTAGCATTAACTACTCCAACGGATTAATTCACAGAGAGTCAACTCTGAACATCTATACTGCTGGATTAAGTGAAGATTAGAGAGAGAAGAAGACCCAAGCTTAATGTAGTCAGCTCCCAACACCTCCAACGGTTATAATTGGGATTACAACGGTCAATTAATGATCTCTACCTATAAATAGGGATGAATTCAATTCTTCTCAATAACCAATCCAACAGAAAATGAAAATCATCCAAGAGTCATTTATTCTTTGAGTTTTTCTGTGTAAAGTATCTTATGATATATCCATACTTCAGTGTTTATCTTATCTACTCTAAAGAGAGTTCATTGATTGTAAATCATTTATTGTGAGTTATGTCAAGTCAAGGGGACTTGGAGATTGGGTTATTGATTACAACTTGTAAGGGGGAGTAAGTTCTAGAGAGAGAATTACTCTTGAGTGCAGAGTGTGTAATCAAGTGATATAGTGAGAAATCCCGAGAGTCGGGGATTTGGATGTAGGTCAAGTTGTTGGACCGAACCAGGATAAATTCTTGTGTCTTGCTTCCCTTCTCTACCTCTGTCTTACCTTCGTTTCCTATCCGATAAACAGAGCATACCAAAAAGTTTTTAAGAATCCCCAATTCACCCCCCTCTTGGTGATTCAAGCTCCATTTACAAGACAAAGTATGAGAAGCCGGGGGACAATAAGTTCTCTTCCCATATGGCCTTGGATGCAAGTCTTCGCGTATTCCCATTGCTTGCAAATCCAATCTTGCCTTCACACCATCCTTCGAACTACCTTGTATGTTGAGAAGCGTGCCAATAATACTATCACATATGTTCTTCTCCACATGTATGACATCAATACAGTGTCTCACATCAAGATTGTGCCAATATGGAAGATCGAATAATACAGATCTCTTCTTCCATATATTTGTTTCTTTTATACTCTTTCGAGTCTTACCGAAGATGACACTGATATTTTTAACCTTTTCCTACACTTGCTCCCTAGTCAATGCCACCGGAGCTTCTTCATACTCTTGGCCACCAAAAAAGGCCTTCTTTAATCGACGATATGGGTGGCCCCGTCTAAGAAATCTCCTATGTCCAAGATACACCGTCTTTCTTCCATGTTGAAGTTGATGGTAGCGTGTGCCTTCTTCACAAACCAGACATGCTTTATGGCCTTTTACACTATACCCTGACAAGTTCCCATATGCTGGGAAGTCGTTTATAGTACAAAATATCATGGCTCTCATTTTAAAGACCTCATTCTTGAAAGAGTCAAAAACATCGACACATTCTTCGCATAACTCCTTCAAGTCTTCAATCAAGGGCTCAAGGTAAACATCTATGTCATTTCCGGGTTGTTTTGGTCCCGAAATCAACATAGACATCATGATGTACTTTCGTTTCATGCATAACATAGGAGATAAGTTTTAAACAATCAGGAGTACAAGCCATGAGCTATGTATGCTGCTAAGGCTTCCATAGGGATTCATGCCATCTGTGCTAAGGGCAAGCCTGACTTGTACCATGGGGTTTCACATATCGGACAACTCTGCTTCTCTTCAAACTCTTTTCTATACAATACGCAATCATTCGGGCATGCATGGATCTTTTTGTACTCCATCCCCAGTGGACAAAATATTTTCTTAGCATCATAGTAGCGATGCGGCAACACATTATCATCCGAAAGCATGTCCTTCAAAGCCTCAAGCAATTCAGAAAAACTCATGTCGCTCCATCCATGACGTGCCTTCAAGCTTACCAATTTCAATACAGCATTCAACAATTGGTATTTTTTACACCCACGGTATAGCGATGTCTCTGCATCACTGCACATATTACCATATTCATGTGATCGCTCAAAAGCCTTTTTTCCTACATCACGGATAATGTCCTCTATGCGATCATCCATATCCGTGTCATTATCATCAAAGGCCACTTCCCCATGTTTTTTCCCACTTGGCACTTTTTCACCATGCCATACCCATACTGTATAAGTCTTACAAAATCCGTGACAAATTAAATGTGTGCGTATAACTTCAGGACTTAGTCGACTCTCATTCAAACATTTTACATAAGAGCAATAAAACTTCCCCCCATCATCATGGGCATTTTGTTTAGCAAATTCTATAAATTCCCTCACCCCATTCTGATATTCAACACTCGTTCATAAAGCAATTATCCAACTGTGATCCATAGTAGAATTCCTATATATAGACGAAAATCATTGATCATACATAATCCGAAAAAATTGAAACTTGCATATAAAATAAGCCAACATCCAAATGCAAATATATGCTCAAAGAATCACTTTTACGGAGGAACTTGCCCATTAAATGCATAACAAAGAATCACTTTTGGTCATAAATGCATCACAGTGAATCCAAGAACCAAAATAAATGCAAGACGAGGAAATGAAATGCATGGGATGAAGGTCTTGTGGACTCACCTGTAGTATATAAATTCAAATGCGTTTGCTGAGTCTTACTTCTCCGGCCACGAACGTTGATGTTGCGAGACAAGACAAGCAAGAGTAACCTAAAAACACAGTTGGGTAGGTCTAAAGTGCAAATATAATCTTCAAAAAAACAATATTCATTAACAACAGAGAATACCCATAAGAACATTTCATCGATTTCGTTAAACCCATGAAAAACCAAGAACGATAAGCTGGAAATAAATAAAGTTATATAACCGAAACACCTCTTACAGCTTCGTCTATAGACGTTTAGCTAAGGAACCAGAGAGTGATTGTCGAGAGAGGTACGCGAAGCAGCGACGAAGTAACACACAAACACTGGAGTCGAAACCTGAGTATTCACTTTCGGCGCGACAAGAGATATTCAGAGAGGGAAATTTAATTTTCTGCGCGACAAAGTTACCGGTTAATTATTAAATGTCCGGTCCTAAAGATACAACTAACATTTTAAGACCGTAGTTTTAAAAGTATCCGGTCCTAAATTTTTATTAGTCATTTAAGTTTTAAGACCGAAGGTTTATAAAACATCCGGTCCTAAAATTCAAATACTCTTTAGACCCGTTACTTTTAAAATGTCTGGTCTTAATGGCCTTGGTGATTGCTAATGGTACGTGGGCTGAGGAAGAGAGGTAATGCAACAGGAAGGGTTTCTCAACGTGAACAGGGGTTCTTCAGTGAGAGTGACAAAAGCTTCCGCGCGAAGAAACATATATTTGGCGCCTCATTTTTAAGACCGGACAAATTAGTATATACGGTCTTAAAAGCTAACCTTTAAGACTGGTCTTTATATAACTCCGGTCTTAAAATTAATTAATTTTTTATTTAAACTTTAGTACCGGCCTGATTTTATATCCGGTCTTAAAAGTCTAACTTTTAAGACCGGTCATTCTGTAACTCTGGTCTTAACATTAATTAATTTGTTATTTAAACTTTAGTACCGGCCGTGATTTATGTCCGGTCTTAAAGGTCTAACTTTTAAGACCGGTTATTATATATGTTCGGTCTTAAAACTTTAATACCTTTATATTTAAATTTTGCCGTATTAATTTTGGATTGTAGAAAATATAAGTCTGGCTGTATGAGATTTCTCCATAAAGTAATTGATATTTCAATTTTTTTAATAACATTTTTAAGACCGGTTGTTATTTTAATAGGTCTGGATAAGACCTATGAAAAAATGATCCAGTATAAGAAGTTCTTTATATTTACAAATCTGCCACCGATCATAGATTTAGGAGCGGTCTGTCGTTAGTCCGGTCTAAATGAGGCGGTCTTAAAGCCCTTTATTGTATAAGAAGTTCTTTTTATTTACAAAACTTCCACCAGTCACACCTTCAAGACCGGGGCGTCGATGATCCGCTCTAAATGAAGCGGTCTTAAATCCCTTTTTTGCACTAGTGTCTTTTTAAGTCTATTGAGATATTAAGTGAAAAATTAAAGTTGTTGGGAGAGACTTTCCTTCTTTTCTATAAGTATGAATGTGTGCCTATGCAATTTAATAAAGGAAATAACTAGAAAATTGTCATGAGTCTGGGGTGGATGTTTAAATCTTGAGAACGATTAAGTAAAATAATTATATTGAAGTGATGATATTGTTCTCTTGGTTAGGCGGTTAGATGGCTTCAAGGGTGATTGTTTTGGGAAGTTTTGGAAACAGTGAATTATATTTCGGGAATGCATCAGGTGAGTGAATAATGTCCCAATTAATTTATGAATAAGTCTTCTTTTATCTCAATATACAGTTTTTAATAGATTCACACGTATTTTAATATAATTCTTCTTGTAATCTTAATTATTGTGTCATTTGAAGTATTTCAATTATTCTAGTTTGTTTTTTTATGGAAATTGTATTTATCCCTTGTATCTTAATTATAATATTTGAATCTTTAACCTAGTTAGCGAAATATTTGATCAATTTGTTCTATGCATGGATATGGTGAAAAGATTTTCCATATGGAAAATATGTCTGATTATGTTGAAAAAAAATAAAGAATGTTTATGTATGGAATTTGGAGAGGTATATTTTTGAGATATCATTTGCAACCTTTATGCAGGGGCATTCTATTACAAAGTATTTGATACAATATATCTATAGCTTAAAAGAAGAAATTTTCATTGCTTTTGATAAATTAGCCCCAGGCATGGTTACAAATGTTTTTGAGAGGACTGAATACAGAACGCTGGTTACTAACAATAGTACTGTTAGTCCTTGGTGCACCATGGTTAACCTCGAGCTCGCTTGTTATTCGTGGGATTTGTTCTCACGCTCGTTATTCGTGGGTCTTGTACCTACGCTTGTTTCGTAGCCTCGTGTTGTGCTTGTTTCGTGGCTTTGAGCTGCGCTTGGTTACTTACCCCGTGGTCTGTGTCCACGCTTGTTTTCGTGGCCTCTATGCCACGCTTGGTTATTTTCTCTCGTGGACTGTGTATCCACACTTGTTATTCCATTCTATTGAGGTCCTACAGAAAGATAAGGTTTAAGAATTATGGTTTAAATTGATTATGTTAAATCAAATGTTTTAGATGGATTTATTTGATTAATGATATTTTATATAGCTTCACTATTTTTTATGATTACCATACCGTTATTATTCAAGTTAAATATGTTTAAATTACTCACATTAGTATTTTTATTAAATTTTATAAACGGGACGTTATTCACCAGAAAACTTTTGGCCTCAGATGGCATTGCAAACCTTGCATCTTCAGCTGAACAGTGAAGATTGTCATTGCTGACCAAGCTTGTCGATATATTTTGGAACAAATGCTAGTGGAAGTAAAGTTGAGTTTTCATTTATATATTATCATGTGTAGCTTAGATACACCACGTACTCTATAGGTAGGATCCTTGTCTTCTCTTGTAAATTGGAATATATGTACACATATATGTCATAGTGGAGCATAGCCCCGGATGTTATTTTGAGTATTATTTAATTCCATATATAAGTTTAAGGCTTAAGGAATGTGACTTCACTCATATTTCACGCCAATCTCCCCTTAGTTTTCAGGACATGACCCCTTTCGAATAGCAGTGGTTCTTGAGGAAAGGAAGAACCTCTCGAGGAATAACTTCTGCATATCAGCCCAACTCCCAACAATGATGGTTGCAAATAGTATAGCCAATCCTTAGCCACACCATCTGGAGAAAATGGAAAAGCTCTCAGCTTTATGTGGTCCTCGTCAATTGCTTGAGATTTCATCGTGTTGTAGACCACATGGAACTCCTTTAGATTCTTGTGAGGACATTCAACTGCAAGACCATGAAACTTGGGCAACAAATGGATAAGACCAAATTTTAGTTCAAAGTTAGTAGCAAGTTCAAGATATTGATGTTGGAAATTATGCCCTAGGGGCAAGTCATTGTACTTATTAACGATCCCCATATGAATTGGGTAGTCGCAATGTCTTGCTAGAGTCCGCTTGCGACTTGTGGGCTGGTACAGTATTGGCCCGCTGCCAATCTCATGTGGGCCTACAGGGTCGCACACAAGAATGGCCCAACACGAGCAAGAGTGTCCAGATTCATTGAATCTTAAATGTGTTTAAGATTTAATAAATACTTATTTAATCTAATGTGTGTGTGTGTGTATATATATATGCATATACAAATATATTAAATTCGAAAATAATAATGATATTATTTATTGACAATAATATTATTATATATAGTATTTAATTTATTTGATAAATTAAATAACTATAATAAATTGAGATATTGTATCTCAGATTTAATTTTCGAATAAAGATATTGCATATTAGATTTAATTTGAACTGAGATATCGGATCTCATTTTAAATTAAATGTAATGATATCATATCTTGATTTAATATATATTAAATTCAAAAATAATAATGATATTATTTATTGATAATAATATTATTATATATAGTATTTAATTTATTTGATAAATTAAATAACTATAATAAAGATTCAAAATTTGTTTTGAATATAATACGCTTGAAGGTTTAGAAAAACCGACGGGACATTTTGTCGAGCGTATTAGAAAGCCGCGAGAAACCCTAGATAGAGAATAGAGAGACGCACAGTTCAGAGGCGCTAGCACGCCTCCGTTCGTGTTTCTGAAGGCTGTTCGTGTGGATACCGGTAGAGGAAGGCGATTCTAAAGAGTCGGCTTCTGCTGATCGAGAAGGTAGCCCACCAGTTCAAATTGTTCTGCAAAGGTACGATTCGAAAACCCTAAATCCAGATTTAAACGCTATTGAGCGATCCTCCTAAGGGGCTGCGTGTACGAATCCCAACAGTGGCATCAGAGCCAACTCAACCGTGTGTTTAAATTAGGTTTTACGCGTGTTTATATATATGATATTTATGCTAAAACCGATTTTTGTATGCGTTTGAATTACAAAAATCGCGTTAGGATTTCTACGGATAGCTAGTCGGATATTGCGGCAGTTCTCTGAATTGTTCAGATCGGACTGTGTAGCTGATTCGCGTGGATCTTAAACGTTCAGATCCGATGTCGATCAGTTCGTTAGCGTTTGAAATTTTCGGGAAAAAAATCACGTTTTTTGGGAAATTATTTTCGAAAACATGAAGTTATTTTGATCATGTAGGGATCCCGGCTGATTGTCAGTAGCGCGAGGTTTTAAATCATGAATATAAATTAGAGAATTTATATCATGATAACTTTTACCATAATATTTTATTGCATAACTGTATGAATTAAATATATGGTGTGATTTAACTTGTTTGGATATGGTGAACAATATGGCTCTAGAATTTACAAGTGTTGTATTTTTTTAAATATGGCATGCTATGTTGAAACGAGGTTTCTCATGAAGTATTTTTCTTTAATTTTATCTAGAGAAGTCCTCTCATTGGCTTGAGAGGATTCTAGGTTAGGTGAGCCATGTTGTGTCGCAGTCCTTGATTATGTTTTGGATTTGATCATTGCATAATTAATTTAGAATTTTTAATTATGGTTTGATTAAATCACTCATAATTAATTTAGAATTTTAATTATGTTTTGATTAGATCACTCATAATTAATTTAGAATTTTTAATTATGAATTCATTAGATCACTCATAATTAATTTAGAATTTTAATTATGTTTTGATTAGATCACTCATAATTAATTTAGAATTTTAATTATGATTTGATTAGATCACTCATAATCAATTTAGAGTTTTAATTATGTTTTGATTAGATCACTCATAATTAATTTAGATATTATATGAGATACAATAGTGATTGCATTCATATAAGTATAATTAATAGGATTAATCTAATTATACCCTCTAAATAAAATCTTAAGTCATAATGCCACCAATAAATGAATACTTGTCAAAACCTAGATCGCCCATTTGTATGTTCCACCAAAGTGGATGCATCTGAGTTATCTTGGTGAGACAAGAGTGAGTAATGGTGATACTCAATATTCATTATTGTCTTGACTTAATTGAGATTATCAAAACGGTTTTGGATCTCAAGGCATTAGATGGGATTAAACATGACACGTCATATGATGATTGAATCCCATAAAGATCTAAGAGTTACATATGATGTAATTGGCAAGGGGTTTGCCTACCTAAATAACTTAATTTAAGCGTCCCGCCAAAGCGGACTTAAATTTAAGCCAAATATGGATCTTAGCCCACTAATTATAATGAGGGTTCTTAATTCGGTGGGAGGTTACTACTTAAACTTTGCATATCTTTAGTTGTAGAATCATGTAGTCTAGTAATACTTCAACACCATCAATGCGATCAGTCCTTAAGAAGGACGAACTTGATGAGACAAACTTTCTTGACATGTTTGGGAACTTAAGTGTTGATCCTAAACACGAAAGAAAAAAGAATATCTCATCAATCAACCCATTCCTGACGAGCCTGCAGCTGCTGATCCAAGAGCTCTGACTAATGCTTATACGAAGCATAAGGATGACTCTGTGGATACAGGATGCCTGATGCTTGCCACTATGCTTTTAGACCTCAATAGAGATCTAGAACATGTGGAGGCCTCTGGATGATTGTTCATCCTACGGAAATGTTCCAAGAATGAGGCAAGGCAAGAGAGGTATGAGACCACAAAGGCCTTTCATTCCTGCAAGCTGGCTGAGGGTGCATCAGTTAGTCCTCATGTTTTGAAGATAATGGCTACATTGATCACCTTGAGAGGCTTGGATTCCCCATGTCCAAAGAGTTAGTTAAAGATGTGATCTTGAACTCACTCCTAGGAAGTTATGATAACTTTGTCATGGATTACAACATGGAGGAATCAATTTCTGAACTACATTAGATGCTCAAAATTGCTAAGCTGAGCCTTAGAGAGGCCTAGTTCTGTTTTGTCCATTCAGAAAGGAAGGGGTATGAAACTGAAAGCCAAGAAGGCAAAACCTCCGAAGGATAGAGTCGCTTCTTTTACAATGAACTTGGTCATTTGAAAGGAATTGCAAACTCTACCTCGAAGATCGGAGAAGAACAAGAAGGATAGCGGGGCTATCGCTTCAAGTATCTATGTCATAGATATTCGTTTTCTACTTCCTCAACATGGGTATTGGATACTACATGTGGATCTCACATTTGAATAAATGTAGGATCTCAAGGACAGTAGAAAATTGAATGGACGAATCTATGACATAACTACTAAAGAGGTTCAAGTCAAATGATTTGAATCCGACCTATCTATGGCATTGTCGTCTAGGCCATATAAATGAGAAACGCATTTCAAAACTCCATAAAGATGGATTTCTTAACTCATTTGATTTTGAATCAATTGATACATGCGAGTCTTGTTTATTGGGAAAGATGACAAAGGCACATTTTACTGGACACAGTGAGAGAGCCACCAATTTATTGGGCCTCATACATACCGATGTGTGTGGACCAATGAATACATCTCGCGAGAGGGGGTCATTTGTACTTCATTACATTTATAGACGATTTTAGTAGATATGGATATATCTATCTAATGAAACATAAGTATGAATCTTTTGAAATGTTCAAAATATTCCAAAATGAAGTGCAAAATCAACTTGGCAAAACAATTAAGACACTTCGATCTGATCGGGGTGGTGAATATTTGAGCCAAGAGTTCATTGACCATCTTAGGAGTTGTGGGATCGTCTCGCAACTTACTCCTCCAGAACACCTCAATGGAATGGTGTTTCGAGCGGAGGAATCGAACTCTATTAGATATGGTTCGATCTATGATGCGTCAAACAGATCTTCCACCTTCTTTTTGGGGCCATGCCCTAGAAATAGCTGCGTTCACACTAAATCGTGTTCCGTCGAAGGCAGTTGAAAAGACACCATATGAGATATGGACTGGGAAGAAGCCCAGTTTGTCATTTCTTAAAAAATTTAGGGATGTGAGGTTTATGTTAAACAACAAGCCTCTGATAAATTATCATTTAGATCCTCAAAATGCCTTTTTGTGGGGTATCCTAAGGAAACTAAAGGATACTATGTCTACAATCCCGCCAATCACAAAGTGTTTGTTATTCGGAATGGTATCTTTTTGGAAAGAGTTTATCTCTAAAAGAACCAGTGGGAGTAAGGTGAACCTCGAAGAAGTTCGAGAGTCACAAGACAATGTAGAACCACGAGATGGAAACCGGAGAAGACTCACAACAAGTTGTTGAGCCTACTCATGTAACACAAGACCCACGAAGGTCTGATAGAACACGGCTACGGCCTCGAGATATGGATTTCGATTCGGAAGCCGTGATGTTTTGCTCATTGAGCACAATGAGCCAACTACCTATCGCGAGGCCATGGTGGGACCCAACTCCGAAAGATGGCTTAGTGCCATGAAGTCTCGAAATGCAATCCATGTAGGACAATGAGGTATGGGCCTTAGTCGATCCACCGAAGGTGTAAAACCGTTGGGTGCAAGTGGGTTTTCAAAGAGAAAACTAACATGGAAGGCAAAGTAAATATCTTCAAGGCACGACCGGTTGCAAAAGGATTCACTCAAACTCATGGTGTGGACTATGATGAAACCTTTTCCCCGTTGCAATGGCCAAATCAATCAGAATCCTTCTTGCCATTGCATCATATTATGACTATGAAATATGGCAGATGGACGTCAAAACAGCCTTCCTTAACGGAAAGCTCCTTGAGGATGTGTACATGACACAGCCTGAGGGTTTTGAGCGTCCAGAGGACTCTGGTAAAGTTTGCAAGCTTCAAAGATCCATTTATGGATTGAAGCAAGCATCTCGGAGCTGGAATCATCGTTTTGATGAAGTAGTCAAAGAGTTTGGATTCATTCAAAACATAGATGAACCTTGTGTTTACAAGAAGGTTAGTGGGAGCACAGTTGTATTTCTAGTGCTTTATGTTGATGACATCCTACTCATTGGGAATGACATTCCTACCTTGCAGAGTGTCAAGTCTTGGTTAGGAAAGTCTTTCTCAATGAAAGATTTAGGCGAAGCCACTTACATCCTTGGGATTAGGATCTATAGAGATAGATCTAAGAGGCTGATAGGCCTAAGTCGAGCACATACATAGACAAGATACCGCATAGATTCGGTATGCAGGATTCAAAAGGGGTAATATGCCCATGTCTCATGGCATTCATCTCAGTAAGGATTTGTGTCCTAGTACACAAGATCAAAGAGACCGCATGAGTAAGATTCCATATGCCTCCGCCATTGGATCTATCATGTATGCCATGTTATGTACTCGACCGAATGTCTCATGTGCCTTGAGTATGACCAGCAAATATCAACAAGATCCCGGTGAGGGTCACTGGACTGCTGTCAAGAATATCCTTAAGTACTTAAGAAGGACTAAGGACTTATTCTTGGTATATGGTGGCTTGGAGGATGAGCTCTGTGTGACTGATCACACATATGCAAGTTTCCAAACTGACCAAGATAATTCAAGATCGTAATCAGGATATGTATTCCTTTGAATGGTGGTGCGGTAGCTGGAAGAGCTCTAAACAGAGCACTGTAGCTGATTCTGCAACAGAAGCTGAGTATATAGCAGCATCGGATGCAGCTGAGGAGGCCTTTTGGATTAGTAAGTTCATTAATGAACTAGGGGTGGTTCCTACCATCTAAAATCCAATAGACTTGTTCTGTGACAATAGCGGCACTATTGCGCGAGACCAAGGAGCCTAGGTCACATCAAAGGACCAACCATATACTCAAGCGATTTCATCTTATCGAGAAATCAATGATAGAGGTGATCCAAAAAAAAATATATTATGCAAAGTACCAGGAGAAAGCAAGTCATTGTACTTTAGACATTTATGTTATTTAAAGTATTCTCCTTTTAGTTATCATTTCGTTTGCATGTTTACATTGATAATCGTATCCTGGATATATCTAATAGATTATCCTAAATGTCCACAGTCGGTCATCTCACGCGGGAGCGAAGATGAAATAAGACCAGTGTGACTTTGATGAGTATGGGGATACGAGTCAAAGTCATAGGCACTTGTAAGAGTACAAGGTCTTTGGACCGACCCACTATGAGAAAGCCGCATGGAATAAGTCATAAGCTTTTCTCATGTATAACCGCGTCACAACGCCCTTTGACTGAGATCATCATGGATTCCTACATGATGAGTCAGCGGTCTTTGACCTAGTCAAAAGTCACCTTTGACCGGGTGATGATAAAGGCTAGGATCGGGATCAGTGGTTCTCATGCGGAGGAATGTGAGTGGTCAAGATGGAATTTGTCCCTCACATTTGTAGAGAGATAATCTTGGGCCCTCGATGAGTGAGTCTCAGAAATGTATGGCCAAACTACGATGGAAAGGAGTTTCCATCTCAATTGTTAGACTACTCAAGAATCGAGAAAGTAATGGTCAGGAACAGGAAGTTGACATTTTCCATGCCTCATCCTTGACCAAATTATCGCGTGACATGGTTCTACGATAGGTTATATCGCATAAACAATGACGTTGATCCTCTTACTAAGCCGCTTGCACAAGTAAAACATGAGCGTCATGTTAGGGCAATGGGAATTAAGGTAATTAATGATTGCACCTAGTGCAAGTGGGAGTCTGTTGGAAATTATGCCCTAGGGGCAAGTCATTGTACTTATCAACGATCCCCATATGAATTGGGTAGTCGCAATGTCTTGCTAGAGGCCGCTTGCGACTTGTGGGCTGGTACAGTATTGGCCCGCTGCCAATCTCATGTGGGCCTACAGGATCGCACACAAGAATGGCCCAACACGAGCAAGAGTGTCCAGATTCATTGAATCTTAAATGTGTTTAAGATTTAATGAATACTTATTTAATCTAATGTGTGTGTGTGTGTCTATATATGCATATATAAATATATTAAATTCGAAAATAATAATGATATTATTTATTGACAATAATATTATTATATATAGTATTTAATTTATTTGATAAATTAAATAACTATAATAAATTGAGATATTGTATCTCAGATTTAATTTTCGAATAAAGATATTGCATATCGATTTAATTTGAACCGAGATATCGGATCTCATTTTAAATTAAATGTAATGATATCATATCTTGATTTAATATATATTAAATTCGAAAATAATAATGATATTATTTATTGATAATAATATTATTATATATAGTATTTAATTTATTTGATAAATTAAATAACTATAATAATTTGAGATATTGTATCTCAGATTTAATTTTCGAATAAAGATATTGCATATCAGATTTAATTTGAACTGAGATATCGGATCTCATTTTAAATTAAATATAACGATATCATATCTTGATTTAATTTATAAATATAAATTAAATCAGAGGGCTTTTAATTCGGATTAAATAAATAGATTTGATTAGATCTATCAGATAGATTTAATTAATATATTTTTTAATCCAGATTCAAATTTTTTTTTTTGAATATAATACGCTTGAAGGTTTAGAAAAACTGACGGGACATTTTGTCGAGCGTATTAGAAAGCCGTGAGAAACCCTAGATAGAAAATAGAGAGACGCATAGTTCAGAGGCGCTAGCACGCCTCCGTTCGTGTTTCTGAAGGCTGTTCGTGTGGATACCGGTAGAGGAAGGCGATTCTAAAGAGTCGGCTTCTGCTGATCGAGAAGGTAGCCCACCAGTTCAAATTGTTCTGCAAAGGTACGAATCGAAAACCCTAAATCCAGATTTAAACGCTATTGAGCGATCCGCCTAAGGGATTCGGTAAGAGTTTTATTCCGCTGCGTGTACGAATCCCAACAATTGAATAAGCAAATTTTGATTGCCCACATCAGGGGTAACAAATTCTTTCAAAGTAGGACACGATCTGCTTGTTTTGCCATAATTTCGGAGTTGGCAAAATTGCTACTAGAATCAATGAAAACAACAAGATTATTAGAAGTACTATAAAAAACAATTTCAGAAAGATCAATAGAATGGACACAATCAGAATGCTAACAATCAGACTCAAGTTCAGTGTCCAGTTCAGTATTAATCATATAACTTAGCCTAACAACTCTTCTAGTTGTAAGAATTTTTCTTTCTATTTCAGGATCAAATGGTAACAAGTCTTCTGGATTAGTAGTACTTCTAGTACTCATGCAGCAGCATCAACACAAGGCAAAATTGCAGACACACAGAATTACGAAAAAGCCACCAGAAGTGGTAAAAAAAAGTAGGAAAACACTAAGAAAACACAAAAGCAAAAACCTATGGTAGAAATTGACCAAAACAAGTCTAGAAACAGTATCAAATAATTTTTAAAATTTATGGGACTTGGACAGGACAACTCCTACACTATTGGGGCACCCAAAAATGAAAAAAAAAAACTTGAAAATTGAAAAAGTGGTCTAAACGATGGAATTTGGCTAAAATCTCAAGATCACATGGCACAAGCATGTGTCTTAGTCATTAGGCCATTTTTTTACCACTACCAAATTTCAGCCAAATTAGAGATACTTCGAAAAAATGTTCTAGTAGAAATCACAAAATCGAAACTTAAAACAGCGAAAAAGTGGTCAAAACGTTGGAATTTATGGAAAATAGGTGAGACCTCACTTCCTCCTAAGAAGTGACTCTTGCTTAGAATGCCCAATTCCTTGTGAATAAGACCTGGTTTAAGTGATCTGGGTCAGAAAAAATTCTATCCAGCCACGCGAACCACGAAAACTACACTAACTACTATCTATTTACACTACTGTTACTAATCAAATCGATGTAAATTCCCCGACAGCATCGCCATATTTTGACAGAGATTTTTCGTTTCTCTCAAAATAACCAAATTCAATAAAATATTTGCAGTAAAAGGGAACCTGGATATTTTTCCCAACAAATTCACAGTGGGTCTGATTGGACCGTAACAGCGATACAGAAACAATCAAAAGGGGGTTTTTTTGTTCAAACAGAATAAAAATGAAATAAACAGAAACAAAACGAAATGAAAATAATCAAATTAAAATCGATCAACCCAACATCCGGATTCCAAAGACTTCCATCATTGAACAAAATATGAATGAACTCAAGATTGGTTCTAGACGAACATAATGAAGGTGGAGCTTGAATCACCATGAGGGGGGTGAATTGGGGATTCTCAAAAATCTTTTCGATAGGCTCTGTTTTCGGATAGAAAATGAAAGTAAAACAGAGTATAAGGAGAATACGCAAGACACAAGAATTTATACTGGTTTGGTCCAACAACTTGACCTACGTCCAGTACCCAGACTCTCTGGGATTTCTCACTATCAAGATTGATTACACACTCTGCACTCAAGAGTAATTCTCTCTCTAGAACTTACTCCCCCTTACAAGTTGTAATCAATGAACCCAATCTCCAAGTCCCCCTTGACTTGAGATAACTTACAAGAATGATTTACAATCACGAAAAACTCTCTCTAAGAGAAGATGTGATAATCACTGAAGAATAAATGTATCAACAGATACTTTTACAAGAAAACTCAAAGAGTGAATGAAACTTTAATGATTTTCGTTCTTGCACAGGTTGGTTGTTGAGAAGACTTGAATGCATCTCTATTTATAGGTAGAGATCATTAATTGACCGTTGTAATCCCTCAGATAACCGTTGGAGTAATTAGAAGAGGATTAGTGAAGGTTTTGGTCTTCTTCTCTCTCTACTCTTTGGTTGATTCAGCTTTGTAGAAATTCAGAGTTGACTCTCTGATTATTAATCCGTTGGAAGAGCAGTTTGCTAAATGTAGAAGGCAAGCATTAACTTCTCCAAAACGTGTGGAGAATGTTTTCTCAAAAGCATGCAAGTTTCTGCACTTTAGCATTTAATGTCCTGACATGCTTTTTGCCTTTTTGCTTAATCTCCATTTAAGCCTGCCTTTAACCATCTGAAACTCACTAACAAACTGATTAAACATAGTTAAGAATAGTTATGAGTAATGGTAAAGAGTATTGAGATCAAACAGAAACATTTCATGAATTCGTTCAAATCGAAATTCAAATTCTGCGATGGAAACTCGAGTTGGTTCTTCGAAACTCGAGTTTTCATGTTTCAGAGAATTTTTAACGAAAGACCGAAACTCGAGTTTTCAAACTAAACTCGAGTTTTCTCTTTACAGAGACAAACATCGCGATTTGGCATTTTGGACATGTTGGTGAATAGTGCAAAACTCGAGTCAATTAATGACTAACTCGAGTTTTGGACTCTTGAATGAAAAATCATGTTTTAGTCCAAAAGCTTAAAAATGGAGTTTCCAAAACATAACTCGAGTTTTCAAAGGATCAAAATTGGCAGAGCTCTCTGCCTGGCCAAAACTCGAGTTTCTAAAACATAACTCGAGTTTTCACATTTGTTGAAAACTTTGGAAACTTCTCTTTAGTGACGAAACTCGAGTTTTAATACGGAAACTCGAGTTTTCTCTTTTATGAGAAAACGTTAAAAACTTTGGTCGATTCAATCATGGAAGTTTTCACAAGGTCAAAGACAAGCATTGTTCTCAGATGAGGTAAACTCGAGTTTTCAAAACAAAACTCGAGTTTCCAGAAAACGTTGGAAACTTAGAGAATTCTCTGAATAACCCAAACTCGAGTTTCTAAATGGAAACTGGAGTTTTGGTTTCTTTGAAAAACTTAGTTGTTCTCTGTCTTGTCAAAACTTGAGTTTTCAAAATCAAACTCGAGTTTGCTTTGTCTGTGAAAGACTTGAATGCTCTCTGGATGGCCAAAACTCGAGTTTTCAATCCCAAATTCGAGTTTGTCAATGTTTGCAAAAATTCGAGCATTTCTCTGTCAGGCCAAAACTCGAGTTTCCAAACTGAAACTCGAGTTTGCCTTAGACAGTAAGTTTTTCAACTTACAAAGACAAACTTCAATCATGTTTACAATTGTCCGTTATCATCAAAACCAATTAAGAACTAACACATAAATCTCTGCGTTCATCCAAAAAATCCTTCGACTAGGCGATCGCCTCACATCTGTCCAAACAATGGCGTCTCACTATGAGATCGCACAGTAACACTGAAACGTAGTTTGAACTCAGTCCTTGGGATGAACCAAACTGAATATTAAATCCAATATCTGAACTATTTCCAGAAATCGAATCCGATAAGATGAAAACAAAAACGAGTTAAATTACCGATTAAGTAAAAGCTCTCTAGAAGAATCATGGAATCCTCTATGTTGGGTTAATCACAGAAGCTCAGCCAAGCATGGCTGGAAAAAATGAAGAAAAGACGAAGAACGCGAAGTGCATTGCAGAGAAAATGAAACTTCTATGTTTAATCCAAATATGTGTAAAAATGTGAATGACATAAGTGTTTGTGGTTGCCATCTAACTTAACCTAAAATGGAAAAACGAAATGGGGCTCCAATCCACAATTCTAGCCCAAAACGGAAGGGAAATAAAAATGGGCTTAAGTTACAAAATTCGAACCCAAATAAAAATCTTGTAATATACATATGACTTCGGCTCCAAAATCGACAGCCCTCTTGTCCGAATTCACCCTTCATGTCTTCATAACAATTGTAACTCTTTGAATCATCTGAAATATGAAATAAAAATTAGGCTAATCCGGTGTCTGGTTCAAGAGTTATGGTGAAAATAGTGAAGCAATGAAAACTGGAATATTATTATTAAAATGGCTAAAATATAATCAAAGGCCCAAAGCCCAAATAAGTATAAAAGCCATTATTTTATTAAATAAAGAGTCTTAAATTATTAATCTAGAGATAAAAAGAAGTGTATGAAATATTCAATTATCAGATGGACGATGGAATGTGGAATCATGTTTAAATTCACGATAATTCCCTTAGAAATAGCATAAATCGTTACGATCACCCAAGGTCTTCAGATATGTAGGATTAAAGGATACAAAAATGTTGTTTGTAACACCCCATATTCAATACTATCCATTATGAATACCAACAAGCAGTATGTGAAAATATTATCAGAGTGGAGCGATTGAGCGTATAAGTTAGGTAAAGCGAGTGAGTAACTGATAAGTGCCTATAAACTTAAACTCCTTAGTGGTGTATCCGGTCAGTACATAAGTGGTACAATTATCCGAGTATTCAAATATTGTACAAAATATAGTAAAGTACAATCCAAAATAAATCCTCCGACTAAGTCAACATGCGTGCTGCTTACCCTTATCACCGGCTCCTGATCCTCCAGATCCTGAGCTACGGTAAATCCTGAGATCCAATACCCATTGAATCTCAGGTAACAGTTAACCCCATGCTCAAGTATAACAATCTATGTATGACAGATATTCACGAGTGGAAAAAAGGCTTTTAAGACCAGACAAAAGAGGTATCGTAACACCGCACCCGTGTCAGGTCTTCTTCCAGGCGGTATTAAAAGTCTCACTTTTAAGACCGGACTCGAACCGGTCTTAAAGAGTTTCTTTTAGACCGGACATTTTAAACATTAGGTCTTAAAATTCGTACTAAATAGATCAGAAATATTTTTTATGCGGTCCTAAAACTCAACCTTTAAGACCGGACAAAAACTCGACCGCTCTTAAAATATCTGAATATTAAGACTAGACAAAGATCAATTCGGTCCAAAAAATAGCGGCTTTTAAGACCAGACTAATTACCCGGTCTTAAAAGACTGACTTTCAAGACTACATGATATATACATCTGGTCTTAAAAATTGAAATTGTAGACCGGACTTATAAATAGACCAGTCTTAAAAGACCAACTTTTAAGATCGGCTTAATATCAAATATGTACACCTGACCTTTAAGACCAGACATAGAAATACATATGGTCTTAACAGTTGGACATTTAAGACCGGCTTATTTATTTCCAATCTAAATTTTTCCGAATTTTTTCCCTATTCTATTCTTCCTGATCATATATATTTACACAAATCCACCACCCAAAACAGCACATAAAAGTCGATACTTTAAGCTACAAGCTATGAACAATTATGAATAAATTGAATTGGGGAAAAGAATACAAATATTATTCACCATGAGTTATGTGACCTCTTAATTAATGATTATACTATGACTACAACAGCTAAATTAATTTATACTATAAGATAACTTACAATCACAATGAGTTACAAATACAGGACGTAGATCAACATACATGCCCAATATATTATTCACCATGCCTTCATCTGATTCCCACCCAACAACGTAACATCCTCTTTTATAACATGCCCCTTTGCATCGGATCTCGCCACAAAAATAAAACAAGAACAAATTCATAGTCGTGACATTGTTTAAGAACATAGAAGGAATATAATATAGTTAAAACCTTAAAGTTTTCAAAGAATTCTGCATATGAATATTACCTTCTGAATTGACTCTTTTATAAAGTGATATCCTCCCATATCCCTTCTCGATGATCATTTCTTATGCCGGGTTCATTATCTGCTTCATCTTCTTCATCTTCTCCGTTTATGTCCGGTAGACCCCTTGAAAAAGAAGTACTCTGAGGAAGACCATAATTTGAATGAGTTTCCTCATCAATATCAATGACCCTTTTTCCTTGGAGAGCTACAGACCACATTTTATTTTCTTGATTGATGATATAGAACACTTGTTTCGCATGGTCTGCCATAATAAAAGGTTCATCTCCAAAACTTCTACTATTGACATCGACTAAAGTAAATCCTAGCCGATCGATCTGAACACCATTATTGACATTAACCCACTTGCATTTGAATATGGGAAATCTAATTTTGACATAATCCACCTCCCAAATCTCTTCAATAACCCCATAATATGGCATGACTGCCAATTTAGGCCTCTTGTCATTCAAACTGGAGAAGTGCATAGATTCAGCCTCTAACATAACACCACTGTTCTGGACTATGCTCCTATCATCTAGGGACTTCGTGTAAAATGTAGAGTAAATACCCTTTTTGGTCCCTGGAAAAAACACGGATGCCCTTTTTGGTCCCTGAAAAAAAATAAGTCACTTTTAGTCCCTAAAATGGAAAAATAATGTCCCTTTTAGTCCTTTTGATCAATTTTTTTGCATATTTTAATCCCTCAGAAATTCCCAAAAAGGTCATTTTTAGTCCCTAAAAAGGACCAAAATGACATTTTTTTTACTCAGGGACGAAAAAGGGTCAAATGTGTTTTTCCAGGGACCAAAAAGGGTATTTACTCTAAAATGTATAACCATTGATCACGTACGAATTCCAACTTATGACATCAACCTCAGGACCACGTGCTAACCATTTCATTGTATCAGAAACACATTCAGATCCCTCAACCTTTTGTTTGAACCTGTTTGCAAAAGTTCAGTTTTGCTCCCTAATCAACCTTTGTTCGGACATTCGATGGTTTTCTTTCCTTACAACTTCTTTATGTGTAGATATGTAGGCTTGAACTTCATCAACATTATTCAAGATGTATAAGTGGACTTGTGAGAACTCATCAGGATCCACACTCTTTACCAAAGCCCCTCGTCTACCCCCTTCAGCATGCTGACGTTTTGAAAGCCCAATATGTCTTACTTTGGCCAAATAATTTTGACAGAATTTCATGGCTTCTTCAGAAACGTATTTCTAAACAATTGATGCTTCTAGCCGGTATGCGTTCTTCACATACCCTTTTAGGGTTTAGGGTTTAGGGTTTAGGCTAGGGCCACACAACTTTATCTCCCTCACTAGATGAACAATTAGATGAACCATGATGTCAAAAAATGTAGGAACAAAAAGCTTCTCAAGGTGGCACAAGATAAGATATCCTTCATTCTCCAATTAATCCAACTTTTAAATCTCAAAAAATTTACTATAAACCGCATTGAAGAAGAAACAAAGTCTAGTCAAAACGACCCAAAGATCATATTCGGCGATGCCTCGAATAGCTACTGGGAGTAGCTGTTGCATCAAGACATGACAATCATGAGACTTTTGGCCTACTAATTTCAAGTCCTTCATCGAGACAAGCCTCTTAAAATTTGAAGAATACCCCGAGGGAACTTTTGTGCCATGTAAACACTCACAAAAACTTTGTTTCTCATCCTTAGACAAATTATGAGAAGCCTGGGGACAATAAGTTCTCTTCCCATATGGCCTTGGATGTAAGTCTTCGCGTATTCCCATTGCTTGCAAATCCAATCTTGCCTTCACACCATCCTTGGAACTACCTTGTATGTTGAGAAGCGTGCCAACAATACTATCACATACGTTTTCCGCGCGACAAAGACACTTATTTAGATTTTTGGATTTTATTAATACCAGTTAATTATTAAATGTCCGGTCCTAAAGATATAATTAACTTTTTAAGATCGGAGGTTTAAAAGTATCCGGTCCTAAATTTTTATTATTTATTTAATTTTAAGATCGGAGTTTTATAGAACATCTGGTCCTAAAAGTCAAATACTTTTTAGACCAGTTACTTATAAAGTGTACGGTCTTAGCGACCTTGGTGAGCGCAGTAGCAACTGAATGAATAAAATAAAGGAAAATTGGAGAATAAGCTTTTTAATTACTGGAGAACAGAAAAAAAAAACATACACAAGCTTAGTTCTTAATGTGTCTTACATTACTGGAGAATATGCACGGCACAAGAAAAAAAAACTAAAGAAAAACAAGCTGAAAATTATCAAAAAAAAAAAAAAGAATCTGACTGAACATCCTAAAGCTTATTATCATCCAATGCCTTGGCGATATCGGCGTGAACATCATTAATTTCCCACCAGAGATCAGCAAGTTCTTGTCTTTGTTGCAGCAGCCACAATGCAACATTAGAGGAAAGAGGAGAGGGGTCAGAGGTAGGCGTGCTGGGGCCAACAGGTTGGAGAGTGGGAACACGAACCTCTTCATGGTCTGAAGGCTGGAGGGGGATGGCAATCTCTTCACCATTAAGAATACGGAGGAACTCAGCAAGGACAGGGTCGGCGAAGGATGGAGGGGGTGTGGCAATCTCTTCATCATCCGATATAACAATGGGTCCAACGACCCGAGACTCTTCGATCACAATAGAACACACTCTCGCTGGAGGAGGCGCACCGTATAACGATCTAACGATGACACGAGCTTCAGGTGTAAGAGCACCCCTACGAGGAGTTCTCTTTTATCTAACCATGGTTTGAGGCTTTGAGCAGTTGGGGCAGAGAGCTAGGTAGTGAAGAGTTAGGAGATATTGAGGAGTTAATAAGGACAGAGAGTAGGAGAGATACGCATCTGATGATGAGAATTCAGATTCAATTGGTATAAATGAATTTAGTGTTTCTACTTTAAGAGCGTATTTTTATAAATATTCGGTCCTAAAAGTCTATTATTATTTTTTCAATCAATTCAATTACTTTAAAGACTGACCTTTTATCTTGTATCCAGTCCTAAAACTCATTTTTTTTCAATTCAATTTTTTTTAAAGTAATAATTTTTTGTTAAAAAATATTACTTTTAAGAACGGATCTTTTACAGTATCCGGTATTAAAAGTTCATTCTTTTCAAAATACTCAGATAGCAGAGTCATATCCTTACCCTATGTTGAAATTAATGATTCAGAGAGTCTCTTCGGCTTCCACATAAACTTCCCAACTAGGCGTCTCCTCGTATTTTGAGGAACTATGTGTCTCCTCGTTAATGTTTCTGGCGTTTCACATTGTTCAGGATGGGTTCTCTACTTAAACCACGAGGTCCTCCTTCTCGGCGTAATCATTTGCCACCTCCGTACCCTCCTCCGTTGCCTCTGAACCCGTATTCTACAAGATGATGGAGCACCTCATAGCCCGCGTCGATCATATAGACCGACGCTTGGGCCAACTATTTCAGGTCTATCACGCCGTCAACAACAAGCTAAACGCAGTACGCGACGCCAATGACGTTGAATACCATACTTCTGATGATGACGTCTCCGACCCTTCCCTCCCCTCCGACAATGATGGGGAGGATTAGACATTTTTATCTTTTTTTTGTACTACTACTGCCCTCAAAAGGCAGCAGAAGAAAATATAATAAAATAAAATTTTTAGTTCCCATCTTCGATCGCATTGTACTTGTCTTTATCTTCATTTTTTTCAGACAAAAAGGAACCAAACAAAACATTGTCCTCATCATGTGTGATCAACATTAAAAATTCGCAGAATACAGTTAACAGTTAAGACCATACAAAACAAAACAAAAAACATTGTTTACCTTATTCGAATAAAAACAAACAGAGTGACAATTCTTCTCAAGGTTGGACCATCGTTGTCGTTGATTTTACCTCGCCTTGTTTTAAACATTTTCAGTGTATTTTTCATTATCTTCCTTCTTTTCCCGACAAAAAGAAAAAGGACAAAGAAAAGGTACACTGATCTTCAAAAGCAGGAGAGGTAAAAATGACGACAACGAAGCACAAAGCTTGAGCAGAACGCCATAACCTCGGTTGCCTTGAACCTAATGATTTGTCTGAAAACCGAGTCACCATTTCTATTTAAAGGAAGACTATTAAGACCGAACTATTAAGACCGAACATTTAACAAATGCACGATCCTAAAAGTCAAGCCATATTTTTTAAAATAAACGAAAATTTGCTATTTAGGAGCGGACAATTAACAAATTTACGATCCTAAAAGTCTCACCATACTTTTCAAATAAACGAAGACTTTTAAGATCGGACTCTTAACAAATATACGGTCCTAAAAGTCTAGCCATATTCTTTAGAATTAGACAAAGACTTTTAGGACTGGATCTTTAACATATATACGGTCCTAAAAGTCTAGCCATATTTTTTAGAATAGGACGAAGACTTTTAGGACCGGATCTTTAACAAATATACGGTCCTAAAAGTCTAGCCATATTTTTTAGAATTAGATGAAGACTTTCAAGACAGGTCTTTTAACAAATATACAGTCCTAAAAGTCGCGAATACTTTTCAGAGTCTCTTACGGCTCATTTACAACATCCGTCTGTACCTCAAATTTCAAGCACTAAATAGTTTTATCCACCATCCCATTCTTTCAGAAACCCAAAATGGACACACAAAAATTGTTCGAAAAAATAAACAAATTTATTATTGAATTACACGTTGCGTTATATTTACAAATTAATGAATTGGTCGAAAAAATAAACAAATTTACAGAAGACTATTGTTGCTACAGCATATATTTACAAATGAATTAATTTAGGACATTAATTATTGTCCTGACTTTAAGACCTCATTATACAGATATTCACAAAACACATTGCGTATGTGCTCCACTTCATCATCAGAAAATGGCGGACAGGCAAACCTCTGTAACATCAAAGACAGAAATAAGTAACTTATGTGCATATTTCATATGTAACATTAAGCCAGAGACTGAATTCAGCCATAAAATTTACCTTTGCAGGGAATTTAGTCCTTCCTTCCGTCACAATATCATATATGTGTTTCATGACGTACGGGCCACATAAGTTGGATCCCTTTCGTTGCCAACGGGTCTAAAAAGAAAAAGAAATATATATAAGAGCATATATAGCTTACTAACCAAGTTCACAAAGCAGTTATGCCAGTGTCTAAATATGTACTAACCTTTGGTGTGAGCCATTTAAGATCTTTGGCACCACACGCATGCTTTTTGTTTACCTGGATTTGGAAGGTCCTCATGTCACTATCATCAAAATCACAAATTTATCAATAATGTTCACTGAATTAAGACAGAAGAGATTTCAGACAAGACAATCAAAATGACATGCTTACTCATTTATGGTCTGCTTCAACGTAGGCCCCAGATTGCCGTGAGTGGAGCATAAGAAGACCACTGTATGCTCCTCCATGCACAAGAGGACCAACTGCCAGTGGTGGCTGAAAATTCACAGCAGTAAAGTACTCAGTGATATATGTAGCAGAATTAAGTGCATTGCAGACAAGAATTGTGATATGTACCCGTGGTAGTATGAAAACAAGTACACCTTTCTTCTCACTTCACACAACCTCTTTGATATGTACTCTTGTCTCTCCTCCAAGGTTGTTGAACTTGCATAAACTGGGCACAAGAATCCAAAATCATTGATTCTGCCATGTTGAATCCAAAATCCAAAATCACTCTATCTGTTCTCATGGTATCCCAAAGGATCACTATGATTCATACCGCAAGGTATTCAGATTTTAGCTTAAAGAAACTCTAATCCTCGAGCTACTTTCCAGGGGTTAAAAATCCTGAGATTTCTCTCGCCTAGCACACTTAAATGTAAAGCGCCTATTGGATCTGGGTACTAATACTGGTACACATACCACTGAGTACCGACGACTCTCTTAGGTACTAGTACGGCATATCTGCCTCCCCAGAAATGCTGGGTACTTTCCCTTATCTATCTAACGACTACCACTGTCAAGGATACAGTCAAAGACTCTTGTCCCCGGAGCCACGCCCCGTTGCACGCATGGTGTTTGGCCTCTACAAGGTAGGGATTGTCCCCTCAGGGTAACTTAACAAATTACTGTTCCTACATGGAACATAATCAAAAGGTCACTGTTTCTACAAGGAAACCTAAACAGTAGGTTACTTTCTACAGGAAAACCTAAGCAGTACCGACTTCTCTGTATCGCATCCCCTTGAGACACTAGGCGGGGATTCAACTCAGACTCCGATTTCCACATCAGAAGTCCTAGAGTTTAGCAACAGAAACCATATTCTGTGCCTTTTCTCCTATCTCTGGGTTTTAACATACCCGAGCCTAACCCTTTCCCCTTTAGGGTATACGTCCTTTCTGTATCACAATACCAGTATTATATCAGTACTCCTAACCTAATTGTCCATACAATGCTCTGAGACTAGCTATAAAGCTAGCTCTGATACCAAAATGTAACACCCCAAATTCCATACCTCTTGTTGTTTAAGAAAACATAGTTTTTAGAAAATTCAACAGAGTTTGAGGTGCTACATCAGAGTGATGCGGAAATGGAGAGCAATGCACTAATAAATGGACAATGAGTAACTGAAATAAATTACCCCGACATATGATGATGCCCGGCGTATGCTGGTTAAATTGAAAATCCCGAAGGAATATTCATGTGTTAAAATATACAGAGCTGCATATAATTACATTTCTCAAAAAGTAACTATACAATCTAGACCAAGCCTTAACTAGACTTGGGGCAATGAACCTAACTCCGTTTACCGAACAGAATGGTCAGGTAGGTGTCTATCATGGGAGCGTCACCGAGTTCACGACGACTTATTAGCTGACCCACATAGACTAGCCCTACCTTCGGCACCAAACTGTTCGTAGTAACCTTATTAGATCCATGCCTAATATAATAGGCTCTAATAATCTTCTTCCGGCTCTTGTCTCGACCGGTGCATTATTACGGCTTTGCCCCTTGGTTCCTCTTTATGGTTCTATCTACCAGTACCCTTTCTGATCCTTGATCCTTTCCTGTACTATTAGTTAAGACTGAGGTCCAATGCCCATCAGACCTCAGGTAACGGTTAACCTCATGCTTATATATGACAGTATATGGATTACAGATATTCACAACATTAACAGTACATAAGCACACAACAGATGTATCGCACACAACAAACGTATCCCAATTTTACATAGGCACACAGCAGTATATCGCACACAACAAACGTATCCCAATAGTACATAAGCACATAGCAGATGTATCGCACACAGCAGATGTAAAGTTATCATCTATCACATATACGCATACAATAAGCATCAGAGTTAGTGTTACAATACGCGAACGTACCTTTCACCGTGTAATGGTCAAACGTCCGGCCTTTTGAACCCGACTCCAGACTTCCCGGATATCCTAAAGGGTAATACAGTATCTATTAACTCATGAACAACATCCTAATAGATATCTTAGTCACAAATGACTATTTACCCCTGACTTCGCTAACCGACGAAATTTCGCCAGAGCTCCGCTACTTTGACTCTAATCTTCCAAAATTTTTCTATATCTCTTTTTCCATCATTTTTTCGAAATAAAACCATATTTAATCATAAAAACATGATAACAAAAATATATTAGAAGATTAAAGATCAAAACAACATCTAAGCTATGAACTTAACCTAGAACTTCAAGAACTACAAAACTAAAAACCCAAAGCTTGCTTACCTCTTGAAGAACTTCCTCCTTCTTGCTTCTCTCCACTATTGCTTAGAATAGTTTTTGGTGTGTGAATTATGAAGAGTGGAGTTCTCTATTTATAGAGAAATTTCAAAGGTAACTATGGTAACTTTGGCAACCATGGTTAAATCTTATCCCTCTTTTTAACCATTGGATCTAGGTCAAGATTTCAACTCTCATCCCCACCATCTATTCTTCAAAAACGTCCTCCCCCTCTCTCCCTTATCTCTTCCACTTTTTAAAACACCTTGTTGGCCTCTTTCATGTCCACAACTCCTACTTTATGCTAGCTTTATCAAAACATTGCTTTGTTGGCCAATTCCTCACCATGTTCTTGTGAAGTTTAGTTGAAAAGATGATAGTTTAATTAAGTTTTCTTTTTCAACTTACTAATCTCATAGTCATGGCTTCATTAGGGATTTTTACTAGCCTTTTAGTCATTTTAGGATTAATCCCAAAAGTTAAGGAAATAACTTTGGAGATAACCTACTTCGAGCTAAAAATATACTTGTTCGTAAAAAGTCCTTATATTTGATTTATGATTAACATATTTTAGTCTACAATTTATTTTCTATCAGTTCTCATTTACTTATGTCTTGAATTAATCTTAATAGCTTTTGAATTCCCAAAATATCTACTCTCTTTCTCTCTCCAAACCCATGGCTCACAATCAACCACAATTCACACTACACAACTCTCTCTCTCACACACACACACACACTCCATACGTCCCCCCCCCTTTTTAAGCCTAGAATGTTTAATTTGAGTCATCCACTCTAATTTGCTTGAAATTAACTCGAGTGTAATGCATCTCTATTTTGAAATCACCGTGTCCGTAAATGCTAAATCTTCAAGTATGAATTGTATACTTCATATCATCTCTCATTGTTATTCCTCACTATGTTTAATCAATTTGTTAGTGAGTTTCAAATGATCAAATGAATGATTAATTGATGATTAATTAAAAAGCAAGTGATTACGTCAGAAGCATTAAGTGCTAGTTCAGAAAATGAAGCACCGTTCTGGCAAATCATTCTCTGCACATTCCAAAGGCTTTAATGTTTTCCTTCCTCATTTGGACACCAAATCATCCAACAAAAACTATCAAGGAATGTCAACAAATAATGTCTAGGTTCCTTGGTAGAATCAAAGTGTCTGAGTTCAAGTCTAATGGCTATTTAATATTCTCAACGGCTTCATTGATTCTTCCAAAGGTCATTAAATGCGCTCATCATATATAAGCTGAAGCATTCAATTAGTTCCAACTACCAAAAAGAACCTAGAAACAAAAACACAAAAAACGATCAAAACGCATTTATTATTTCACTCATCTATGTAAATCTTCGGATATATTATTCTTCAATGATTATTTATCTATTCTTTTAGAGAGTTTCATTATTGAATCATTATCTGTGTAAGTATCTCAAAGTAATGGGTCTTTGAGATTAAGTTAATTGATTACAACTTGTAAGGGGGAGTGAATACTAGTGAGAGAATTACTTTCGAGTACGAAGTGTGTAATCATTTGGAAGAGTTAGTGAAATACCCAGAGAGTCTGGGGACTGGACGTAGGTCAAGAGTTTAGACCGAACCAGTATAAATCTCTTGTGTCGATATATATCTCTCTCTCTCTCTACTCTGTTATACTCTGTTGTGTGAGTGCGTTTGCTGAGATAGTCAAAAAGATTTTTTATCACACACACTACTACAAAATACACTTTTAATGTCCGTTTTTAATATACTTAGACGACTGTTTTCAAAGAGTCGTGAATGTAATGGCCGTTAAAAGTTTAACTTATAACGACTGTTTTTTTAAGACAGTCGTTGCATCTACAACAACTGTTTTTAAAATAACAGTTGTTATATGTTTTTTTTCAAATTGATGAGCAGTGGCAGAAAAGCATTCCATCGGGAAAATTGGAAAAGCCAAAGATAATAACAACAATAAGAAGAAGAAGAAGAAGAAGAAGAAGAAGAAGAAGAAGAAGAAGAAGACAACATCAACAAATTCCATAAAAACAACATCTACGCCCTGTAAAAAAGATGTGGATACATCTTAAAATTATCAGTGTCAACTTCTGCTATGTTTAAACTATAAAATGGTATAGTAAAAACCAAGAGAAGAAAAAACATGGACTTGTTATCTTTTTCATATGAAAATTGACATTCAGAGCAGTCCAAACTCCAAAATGCCAAAGTTCTTTGGCCTTTTCAACAATTTGTGCAGCCGTTCTTTTCAAGCTGCAAAAACAAGGGGCAAAACATCATTATTTCCTGTGAACAATGCAATTAGATATCACTATCCACAAATTCAAAAACAGAAGAAAGTAGAATCGATGAGAAAAATCAGAATCAAGAATCGATGAGTGTAATACCCGGATAATTATTTATCTGGAATATTATATTTTAATAAATAATACCTATTAGAAATAGGTGAATATGTGGTGTCAAATTTGTAGGGAAAAATCTCTTGAAAAGTTAGGAAAAATAATAGTGCCAAAATTACGAAAATGCCCTTGTGAGGTATAAAATGGCCTAGAAATATTGTGATAAATTCTAAAGGGCAGTGAAATAATTATTAAAAATTAGAAAGAATATTGCCCTTAATTTAGACAATTTATTAAATTATTTCCTTTGGAAATAAGAAAATAAAAATTAAAAAGTATTGTGGGGCCATAATTGACCCCATGATTTTTAATATTTTACATGGAGCGTAAAATACCATTGTCAGCCCAATATTTGTGAGATAATAATTAATCCTAAATAAGAAAATTATCAATAATTAGTAGGGGATTAATTATATAATTATTGGCTAATTATTTAAGCTCAAATAAGGGAATATTCAAGGTAAACTATGTAAAACCCTTTAATTAGTGGTTTATGGCTAAAATTAGCATAAAATATATTTGCTAATTAATTGAAAAAGATTAAGAAAAATAAATGAGGTTAAGTGTATGGAAGTCCTTAATCCTAAAAGATTGCTAAACTTAGGATTAGCCAATTGGATAATTACTAATTATGATAATTAAGGCATAATTAGGTAATTAGATAAGAGAGTTGAAAAGTCAAAGATGATTAAGGGGGAGAGAAGACCGAAATTTGAAGGGAAAAATAAAGGAAAAACAAAAGGGGAAATTAAAAGAAAACTTAATCAAGAAGTTATTGGAAAAAGAATATTTTGTGGAATATTCTGTGAAAAAGCAAATAGGATAAATGACCACCGATAGAGACTAAATCCTATCTAGGGTTTCTAAGGTCAGAGTATTTTATAGAAAAGTGAATTTTTATCTCGGAGTTAGCCGTCTCCGAAGTCATTTCCGAAACCGACGGAGCGATTAGGGAATAAGACGAAAAGGACAAGGGAGCAGTTGAGAAAATGAAAACCAATGGAAAATAAATCCTAACTCAATATCTGGGGATGAGTTGGTAATCAACTGGACAAATTATGAATCAGTGAATTTTTGTCCCGAAGTTGATGATTCCGGAAGTTATTTCCGTAACCGACGGCGTTTTTCCGAAACTCTTCGGCAGGCCCGGAGAAGACTTGAAAGGGATAAAAAAATTAGTTAACCCAGAAATTTCTAATGAGTAAGGAAAGATCTTCAAAGTTATCATTCCGGTTTTCTAAGATTCTCCAAGATTACGCGATTCGAACACCGATCGGGGAACTTTATCGGTAGAAACTTTCTAGAAGCAATGCAAGGTGGGACAAAATGATCACATTTTTGACTTTGGGGAGGGGGGGCAGGTCAGCCTTGAAGATGAGTGGAGGAGGAAGAATCTTGCCAAAAAAGATAGAATTTGTGGTTCAAAATCAAAGTTGGAAGTTGGAAAAGACCATTATGCCCTCACCATTTTGCCTATAAATAGGCATTTCCCTTCACTGCAATTATTCACACCAAATTGCTTAGCCAATTTCAAAATTTGAGAGAGCTTGGAGAGGAGGAGGAGTCCGGGGAAATTTGTAGCGAAGCTCTGGGTAAGTTTTTCGGTACCGAGTCTTAAGTTCTAGTTTTCGATTCGGTAGTTATAGTAGAAATGTTGTTTTGATCTTTAATCTTCCAAGTTAGTTTAGATATCATGTTTTAAGGTTAAATATGATATATATTTAGAAAATTATGTTGGAGTAGGAGTTATGTTGAAATTTTGGAAGATTAGGGACAAAGTAACGAAGTGCTGGCGAAATTCCACCGATCAGGGGGTCAGGGGTAAAATGGTCATTTATGACTAAAATGTCCGTCATAATGATAGATCCTTAACAAATGCGATGTTATGTTGATAGGATATCCCTGATTACGTTTTGACCTACTGTCGTACCGTATTCCGACAGAAATATCGTATATCGTCAACGAAGGTACGTTCGCGTACTGTAACACTAACTCTGATGGATATAGTATGCGTGTATGCGATGTGTATATGGTATGTTTGTGATGTGTGCATGATGTGTATATATGTGGGGTGTTGTTGGAATGCATATCATGTTAGAAGATAACTGTATGTATGCTGGGAGCGATATATCTGTATGGCTGGGAGCGATACATCTGTAATGCTGGGAGCGATACATCTGTAATGCTGGGGGCGATACATTTGCATGCTGGGAGCGATACATGTGCATTGGTTGGGTGTGAGTTATATGTTGTGTTAATGTTGTTCTGTAACCCATATATGTGTATGTATACATGAGGTTAACCGTTACCTGAGAGCCGCTGCAGATCTCAGCTCTTAACTTAGCGTCAGGGTCAGAAGGACCGAGGACCGAGGAGAGAGGAAAGCAGCAAATTCAAGGATCCGGCTGAAGACTTTCTGATGTTGTCCTTTATTTTTGAAAAAATCTCGGTTATTGAACCGCTTCTGTAATTAGCCAGTGGGCATTTTGAATATTTATATCAGTTATACTCTTGCTCCGATGCTCTACTTTGATGAAAAAATTTATACTGCTTTTGAAAATGGGATGTTACAATTTTGGTATCAGAGCAGTAGTCTTGGCATGAATTTAACGAAGTTATTACAGACAGTTTGGTGCCGAAGGCAAGACTAGTCTACGTGGGTGTGCCAATCAGTCGCCGTGAACTCGGTGAGGCCCCCATGGTAGACACTTACCTGGCCATTCTGTTCGGTTAACGGAGTTAGGTTCTAAGCCTTTTCAAAAACTTGGAGCATGTTTTGAAAATAAGTACTGATATAGCCCTAAAGTCGGTGTACCACCTTATTTCGGTATACCAGTTTGAACCGGTGTATCATCCTGAATCGGTGTACCACTTTCTGTGGGTGCATCACTCTAACCCAGAGCTTATATGAGAAGCTGGGTCACGACCAACAAAAATAAGTACATGCAATATTTGACTCATGTAAGAGGAACTCCCGACACGTGTTTCTGTACCCGTTCCTGAGAAGAACGAACCAATGAGATTATGAACAAAAGAGATATTGCGGGTGTCTGTTTGTTTGTGATGCATGCGGGTGTTTGTTCGTTAGTAGTGTGGATACTAAGATTTCGTGATATACTAATCGATGTTTTCCTTGTATATCTAAACGTTTTCCCTAATAAAGGAAAAAGAACGAGACATGGCAAATTTGAGAGGAGCCGGAGCTCCCAGAGGCCGAGGCAGGGGCCGAGGTAGAGGTGGAGGTAGAAGAGGAGGCAGACAGCCTTGGGTAGGACCGATACCTGAACAAAACCAACCAGAGCAGAATGAGATGCAAGAAGTGAGGAGAACTCTGCAGGAACAACGGGCTCTCATAGATGCACTTCTGGAAAGGCAAAATAGACAAGATCGAGAAGCTGAGAGACAACTAGAAGGATGACAAAATGAAGAAGAGAGAAATGATGAAGAAAATGACGAAGAAGAAGAAGATGAGGAGGACGAGCAAAGTGAGGACCATGCTGAGGAATCTGAGGGGTCTGATAGATCCCAATCACCTCCTAGACAAGGAAGAAGGGAGAAGACCACACAAAGCTGGGTCAATCAGTTTTGCAAGCTCAAGCCACCTGCTTTTCATGGGAAGAACGAATTGGCTGAGGATTGGCTGATGAGACTAGACAAAATCTTTGAAGTTATGGAATGCCCGGAGAACCGGAAAGCTCAACTGGCAATTTACAAACTCGAAGGTGATGCGCACAGATGGTGGAAAAGCGTTTCTACAACGTTGCGGACCCGAGTTTGCCCTGTCACTTAGGAGATGTTCATAGAAAAGTTCAATGAACAGTATTTTCCTCCCTCGACACAGGTGATTAAGGAGGAGGAATTTCTCCACATCCAACAAGGTCCTGAGGAATCCTTCGACGACTATTTTGGCCGGTTTACCAATCTGTCACGATATTTGTCGTACCTGGGGAGTAATGACAACGAAAGCTGGAAGGCAAACAGGTTGATCGGCGGGCTGAAGTACGATATAAGAGCAAGGCTGGTATCCCAGCGTTTTCCTGAAATGGCTCAAGCGGTAGATTCTTGCCGGATGACTGAGCACAACCTGAAGGAGTTACATAAATCACAGAATCACAATGGTAGCCATACCGATCGTAGCGAGGGCAGCCGTGAAAATTCCTCACGGAAGAGAGAAGCACCATGGAGTGACTCTCAGAGAGAAAGCAAGAGGCCATTTCAATCTGAGCAGAGCAAACCAAGAATGCCGGAATTCCGACCGTGTCCTGATTGCGGAAAGTACCATCCTGGTGAATGTATTAATAGACAGGTTTGCCGATGCTCGGAAGCCGTGGCACATTATTTCAAACCTGCCCCGAGAAAACCGCTGAGAGACGAGTGTGCTACGATGTCGAAATCGGGACACATTGCCTCGCTTCTGCCCTGAGCTGATCATGAGTTCAAGTCAAAGAATCCAGGCCGCATGTACGCACTAACCAGTGCAGAGGACATAGAGCTCCCAGAGATGGTCCAAGGTACTATCTCTTAAGAGGAATCTTCTCTAAACAATATATGAATTAGATATTAGAATGCGTGTTCCATGTTTCTTAGTCATATTCGACCGTGATCATGTCATTGAGTAGGAGGTATCTTGTGTTATCATGGTGTATGGGAGCCATGGAAACATTTAAAATATCTTGTGTTGCCATGGTGTATTCCATGGAGACATTTTGGTATTTGTGGTGTTGACCGCGGTGTATGGGAACCACGGGAAACACCATATATCAAAGTACGACATGACAAGATCGTAGCGATCAAACCAAAGCGTATCCTCGATCACCAAGAGGAGCATCTAGCAGACAAAGTAAAGATCCGACGCGTATAGTCCGAAGTTTAGATAGTACGAAGTATAGATGATAGAGTGCAAATTTCAAGGACGAAATTTTGTTTAACGGGGGGAGAAATGTAATACCCGGATAATTATTTATATGGAATATTATATTTTAATAAATAATACCTATTAGAAATAGGTGAATATGTGGTGTCAAATTTGTAGGGAAAAATCTCTTGAAAAGTTAGGAAAAATAATAGTGCCAAAATTACGAAAATGCCCTTGTGAGGTATAAAATGGCCTAGAAATATTGTGATAAATTCTAAAGGGCAGTGAAATAATTATTAAAAATTAGAAAGAATATTGCCCTTAATTTAGACAATTTATTAAATTATTTCCTTTGGAAATAAAAGAAATAAAAATTAAAAAGTATTGTGGGGCCATAATTGACCCCATGATTTTTAATATTTTAATGGAGCGTAAAATATCAATGTCAGTTCAATAGTTGTGAGATAATAATTAATCCTAAATAAGAAAATTATCAATAATTAGTAGGGGATTAATTATATAATTATTGGTTAATTATTTAAGCTCAAATAAAGGAATATTCAAGGTAAACTATGTAAAACCCTTTAATTAGTGGTTTATGGCTAAAATTAGCATAAAATATATTTGCTAATCAAATGGAAAAGATTAAGAAAAATAAATGAGGTTAAGTGTATGGAAGTCCCTAATCCTAAAAGATTGCTAAACTTAGGATTAGCCAATGGGATAATTAATAATTATGATAATTAAGGCATAATTAGGTAATTAGATAAGAAAGTTGAAAAGTCAAAGATGATTAAGGGGGAGAGAAGACCGAAATTTGAAGGGAAAAATAAAGGAAAAACAAAAGGAGAAATTAAAAGAAAACTTAATCAAGAAGTTATTGGAAAAAGAATATTCTGTGGAATATTCTGTGAAAAAGCAAATAGGATAAATGACCACCGATAGAGACTAAATCCTATCTAGAAAACCATAAACAAGGTTTCTAAGGTCAGAGTATTTTATAGACAAGTGAATTTTTATCTCGGAGTGAGCTGTCTCTGAAGTCATTTCCGAAACCGACGGAGCGATTAGGGAATAAGACAAAAAGGACAAGGAGCAGAAAAATTATGAATCAGTGAATTTTTGTCCCGAAGTTGATGATTCCGGAAGTTATTTTCGTAACCGACGGCGTTTTTCCGAAAATCTTCGGCAGGCCCGGAGAAGACCTGAAAGGGATCAAAAATTTAGTTAACCCAGAAATTTCTAATGAGTAAGAAAAGATCTTCAAAGTTATCATTCCGGTTTTCTAAGATTCTCCAAGATTACGCGATTCGAACACCGATCGGGGAACTTTATCGGTAGAAACCTTCTAGAAGCAATGCAAGGTGGCACAAAATGATCACATTTTCGACTTTGGGGAGGGGGGGCAGGTCAGCCTTGAAGATGAGTGGAGGAGGAAGAAGCTTGCCAAATAAGATAGAATTTGTGGTTCAAAATCAAAGTTGGAAGTTGGAAAAGACCATTATGCCCTCACCATTTTGCCTATAAATAGGCCTTTCCCTTCATTGCAATTCTTCACACCAAATTGCTTAGCCAATTTTGAAATTTGAGAGAGCTTGGAGAGGAGGAGGAGTCCGGGGAAATTTGTAGCGAAGCTCGGGTAAGTTTTTCTGCATTCGAGTCTTAAGTTCTAGTTTTCGATTCGGTAGTTATAGTAAAAATGTTGTTTTGATCTTTAATATTCCAAGTTAGTTTAGATATCATGTTTTAAGGTTAAATATGATATATATTTCGAAAATTATGTTGGAGTAGGAGTTATGTTGAAATTTTGGAAGATTAGGGACAAAGTAACAAAGTGCTGGCGAAATTCCGCCGATTAGGGGGTCAAGGGTAAAATGGTCATTTATGACTAAAATGTCTGTCGTAATGATAGATCCTTAACAAATGTGATGTTATGTTGATAGGATATCCCTGATTACGTTTTGACCTATTGTCGTACCGTATTCCGACAGAAATACCGTATATCGTCAACGAAGATACGTTCGCGTACTGTAACACTAACTCTGATGGATATAGTATGTGTGTATGCGATGTGTATATGGTATGTTTGTGATGTGTGTATGATGTGTATATATGTGGGGTGTTGTTAGAATGCATATCATGTTAGAAGATAACTGTATGTATGTTGGGAGCGATATATCTGTAAGGCTGTGAGCGATACATCTGTAATGCTGGGAGCGATACATCTGTAATGCTGGGAGCGATACATCTGTAATGCTGGGAGCGATACATCTGTAATGCTGGGAGCGATACATCTGTAATGCTGGGGGCGATACGTTTGCATGCTAGGAGCGATACATGTGCATTGGTTGGGTGCGAGTTATATGTTGTGTTAATGTTGTTCTGTAACCCATATGTGGGTATGTATACATGCGGTTAACCGTTACCTGAGATCCGGTGCGGATCTCATCTCTTAACTTAGCGTCAGGGTCAGAAGGACCGAGGACCGGGGAGAGAGGAAAGCAGCAAGTTCAAGGATCCGGCTGAAGACTTTCTGATGTTGTCCTTTATTTTTGAAAAACTCTCAGTTACTGAACCGCTTCTGTAATTAGCCAGTGGGCATTTTGAATATTTATATCAGTTACACTCTTGCTCCGATGCTCTACTCTGATGAAAAAATTTATACTGCTTTTGAAAATGGGATGTTACAGAGAGAAAATATAATGGAGAATCATATCCTAGGCGGTGAGGCGAAGAATAGGAATAGCAGGAGGTCGAGCATGAACAAGAATGAGCTTGAAGAGAGGATTAGGGTTCAGAGTGAAGAAGTGATCGAGAGTTAATGGATGATGAATACTGCTATGTGGTTAGACCTGACAGGAAGTAAAAATTAAATGACAAATTAGAAAGAGAGAAAACAACACCAGATAATAAAAAAACAATGGCGGGAGAATCAAAATGTATTTACGCGGGCACCTTTTTGTGTGTTTTTGCTGTTTATAAAGTTGTGTTTTCCCCTGTCGGTTCTTTATTATTTGAATAAATTTAACGATTTTTTCTTAGAAACAGTCATGTAATCTCTTTTTTTAAGACTGTTTTTCTTGAAATAGTCGCTAAATGTTAAGACAAAATTTCAGAAATGCCACCGCCTCCCTTTTAACTTCTGTTTTAAAAAAAAAACAGACATTAATTGGGTGTCTTTTTTAAGACTGTTTTTCTTGAAACAGTCATTAAATGTTAAGACAAAATTTCAAAAAAGTCACCGCCTCCCTTTTAACTTATGTTTAACAAAAAACGGACGTTAATTGGGTGTCTTTTTTTAAGACTGTTTTTCTTGAAAGAGTCATTAAATGTTAAGACAAAATTTAAAAAATGCCACCACCTCCCTTTTAACTTCTGTCAAAAAAAAAAACGGACGTTAATTGGGTGTCGTTAAATTTACTTTTTGTAATAGTGTCAATTCATCCCCCTCGTAAGGTGTTATTCCTGTTTTCATATTTAACCGTTAAGTTTGACTGTGACCATTAAGTTTGACATTTTTTGCTGACGGGACGACGATGTAGCTTTCAAAGGTGTAAAAATACACATGTGGTTTGGCAGAAAGAACGCCCAACATCAAGTTTTTTTTTTTTATTTAATAATTTTATTTCAATTAAAGGAAAATTATTATTTCTCTAAGTATAATTCCTGTGAGGACAAATTTTTTATTTCCATAATTTATTTTCTTGTTTTTTAAAATCCTTATTAAATTTTCTAATTAATAATTAATAAATGAGTATCTATGCATTTGAAATTTGATATTATAAATACTATACTTAACTAAAAATAATTTTAATTTTTTTATCTAACAAATTGAACCAAAAATTATTTAAATAATTTTTCAATCAAAACCAAACAATATTATTTAATTTTTATTGCATTAAGCAATATACAATATAAACGTTTGTACCTCTAAATGAGTTATTTCTATTTATATGATGAATGGAAGTAAATCAAGGAATGTTATAGACTTATAGTTATAAAGTTGACTTTTTTAAAGTAAATGATTTTTTTTTTCTTTTGATAGAATAAATGAATTATTTCTTTAACTATTTATTTTGCAAAAAAATAAAATTATTGTTTAGTAAATATATTATTTATAATAACAAATTTCAAAGGCATAAATACTCATTTATCAATTATTAATTAGAAAATTTAATAAGGATTTAAAAAAATTATGGAAACAAAACTTTTATATAATTAAGAGTAAATACCCTTTTTGGTCCCTGAAATAACACGCGCTACCCATTTTGGTCCCTGAGTAAAAAAATGTCATTTTTAAATTCTTAAACAAGAAAAAAAGTCCCTTTTAGTCCTTTTAGTCATTTTTTGTGGGCATTTTAATCCCTCACAAATTCCCAAAAAATCATTTTTAGTCCCTAAAAAGAACCGAAATGACATTTTTTTTACTCAGGGACCAAAATGGGTAGAGCGTGTTTTTCCAGGGACCTAAAAGGGTATTTACTCTATAATTAATGTCCATGATGATCATTTCTGCTGATACAACAGAGCCTCATTCTCCGCCTGATTCTGTTACCACCTCCGCCATCAATGGTTCTGCTCCTTCTCCTTTCACCGGTGACCAAAACCCATCTCTCTCATCTGCATCTTCGTCCCCGCCTCCAGAACTCCATCTGCAAGTATCGTGGCCCCAGGACTCGATTGGATCTATAATCTTATGGTTTGCTTCGACTGGTCTTCCAAGAACCTCCTTCCCTCAGAATTTCCTTCTGTTTTGCCGACCCATGACTTCGACTCTCTTATCTTTGTCGCCTCCAAAATGCATAACAAAGAGCCTAACTGAGTATCTGTAGACCCCTTCCAACCTAAGTCTGACTCTGTTGACCGAGCTGCTTCTGCAGTTGTCGTTGTAGGGGATGTTCATGGCCAATTGCATGATTTATTGTTCCTCCTTAGAGGTGCTGGTTATCCTTCTCAAAATCACATGTTTATCTTCAATGGAGATTATGTTGACAGACAGGTGCGGAACCAGAAGATTGCAATTAGGGGGCAAAAATTATAGAATAAACCCAAGTGTTCATAAAATTGCATTTCAACCCCATAAACATTTCAATATTTTCATTTTAGTACCTGCAAGAAACTTTTAGTGGGGATTAAACTGAAAATATTGAAATTTTTTTGAGACTAAAATGTAATTTTCTAAAACTTCCAGTTAGTTTTTTGTAATTTTAGGGGCAGCGGGAGCCACCCTAGCCCCCTAGGTCCGTCCCTATAGATAGAGGAGCTTGGGGTCTGGAGACTTTCTTACTCTTGTTGGCGTGAATGGTAAGTGTATTTAATCTTCTAACTGAATAAATTTTTTTTAAAAAAAAAATGCCATCATCCAATCAGTAAAAAAAAAGTCTAACTTATCGGTCAAATGGTATTTTTGCACATAATTTATAACCACGTAGATACTTTTGCACCCAAAAATAAACAGGCGCTCTTCGGGGTAAAATACATGTGCATTTTTGCACCTTAACCCTTAATTATATTATAACTCTAATTCTCTCACTTTATAAATCACTAGTGCAAAAAAGGGCTTTAAGACTGCCTCATTTGGAGCGGATAATCGACGCACCGGTCTTAAAGGTGTGACCGTGGCAGTTTTGTAAATAAAAAGAACTTCTTAAACAATGAAGGGCTATAAGACCGCCTCATTTAGAGCGGATAATCGAAGCACCGGTCTTAATGGTGTGACCGGTGGCAGTTTTGTAAATAAAAAGAACTTCTTACACAATGAAGGACGCCTCATTAAGACCTGGACTAATTATCGACCGGTCTTAAAGATGTGACCGGTGGCATATTTGTAAATATAAAGAACTTCTTATTCGATCAATTTTTCATAGATCTTATCCGCACTCGTTAAAATAACAACCGGCCTTAAAAATGTTAATAAAAAAATTGAAATATCAAATACTTTTATGTAGAAATCTCATCAAGGCGTACTTATATTTTCTACACTCCAAAATAATACGGAAAAATATAAATATAAAGGTATTAAAGTTTTAAGACCGAACATATATAAAAGCCGGTCTTAAAACTTTGATTTTTAAGACCGAACTTAAAATTTGTCTGGTACTAAAGTTTAAATAAAAAAGTAATAAATGTTAAGACCATTGTTACAGAATGACCGGTCTTAAAAGTAAGACTTTTAAGACCGGACAAAAATTTTGGCCGGTACTAAAGTTTGAATAAAAATTAATTAATTTTAAGACCGGACATATATAGAGATCGGTCTTAAAGGTTATCTTTTAAGACCGTATATGTGTATTTGTCCGGTCTTAAAAATGAAGCGCCAAACGTTAACTTCGCGCGGACGCTTTTGTCACTCTCACACTCTCACTGAAGAACCCCTGTTCACGTTGCGAAACCCTTCCTGTTCCATTACCTCTCTTCCTCGCCCGCATACCGTTAGCCTCTCGTTACTCCCTCATTTTCTCGTGCATTCCTCTCATCGTCTTGAAAATGAACGGTGAAAACGATTCCACTCGTGTTCTTGAAACTCCAGATCTTGGTTTGACCGGGAGGGTCGGACAAACGAACCTCTTCATCTCACATTGAGCCTCCTCGGCGCCGTGCACGCTCGTGGTAGAAGCGGCACACGAATGATGGAAGTATCCCTTAGTCGGAATACTGGGACGAAGCTCGAGATTCATTTTGATGAAAATTTGCAACCTTTCGGTCCTAATAAAAGCACATATACTAGTTTTTGTCGCGCTCACAGTACGCAGCAAGGTTAGCATTTTGGTGATGAGTGGAAAAATGTGGACCAAAAAACAATAAAGGATCCTATGTGGGACACTATCCGCATTTACATTCACCGTCCCCGAGTCCGAGAAGTTCAAAGACTCAACATTGTCTTATTGTGCTTGAGCGGTTCAGAAGTTTAAGACCTTTCGGCTAACACTTATATTTTTGCCGAGGAGAAGCCTCGACCATCAACCCCAGGACAAGTACAAATTTATTGATGAACAAACTTGGCAACAATTTGTTCGAAGCGGACCACTCCTGAAGCTCTGGTGAGTTATATTTAGTTTTGTTTGCACTTTTGTTTGCTTATTAACTTGTGAGGATATGTGAATGTTATTGTGTACATCTAATCCTGTTAGTTAAATGGTTTGGTGTGTGAATAGAAGTATACATTTGCTGCCTTTGTCGTGCATGAGAGGAGCATGTCCTAGTTCCATGCAAGTTTGATATGTAAATTGTGTAATGGCCATGGTTAGACGTTGTCTTTGTTAGTTAGTTAGTTATTCTAATATGTGTAGGAACCATTTATGATGAATGAATGAATTGACTCGAGTTGGCAGCATTTCGCAACTCCCTTTCCTTTGGTTTTCCCAATTTCTTCTACAATGCTACATCTTCCTTAAGTAAAATGTTGAAACTTGATGAAGTGAATTTGACTAATGTTTGACGTTCATATCAAGCGAAGTTCTCTAATTTCTCGTTAGTGACATGGCTGGAATTCATAATTGATATATAGTTGTTTTCAATCCCGATTCACGAGAAAATAAGGGAAAAATATCGGGAGATTGGGAGAAAGAATGATTGCCCACACGGGGCTTCTCGCGGCGGATATGAAAAGGCCGAAAAGATTTGATGGCGGACCAAACGGAAGAGATTAGAAGATGAAGCTGAATCCAATCCTTCTACGGTAGTTGACCGGCCGCCATCTCCAATACGTCGCGAGGAGCTCACGGTTGTATATTCGGCAAAAGCCAAGCGGCGCCTACACGAGTGAAAAACTCGTGTAGTTCTTTGAACGAATTGTAAGTATCGATATTGTTATTTTTTACTTACTAAACATGTTTCATCACTAAGCTTCTCGTTATCCGTATCTTACAGGGAAGATCTTAAAAAGAAAGAGATATAGGAGAGGATCTTTGCGTCGGACGGGAGGAATGATGTTCGCCATTGCACGCACCGGAAAACCGAGATCACGCGGGCGTGTAAGGGGATTGGAGGACGGGTAGGCCTAAAGCAATACTTTGGTAAATCCAAACGCCATGAGACAAAGTATGGTTACCCTGGGAGGAGATGGATCGACGCCGCCAAATTAAGTGAGGAATCGGCGGCGAAAGATGCTACATTGAGGATGTTTCAATACGAGATGAGCAAGATGAAGGAGGAGATGGAGAAAATGAAGTTCCTCCTGAGCTCTCGGCCGAGACCAGTGTGGATCCCTTGACACCTTCAGTGAACCTATGCCCAGCCAGAGCACTAGAGGGAGCTGCATTGTTGGACAATGATCAGTCGAGCAACCTTGTCATCTCGTATGTGGAGGATCGTGATGGTCATAGACAATTGGTTGCTAAAGGGACTGTCCACAACTTGGGATCAACCGTACACCACGAACAAATGGGCCGATGATGAAGTCGAGTGTCGGTTGAAGAGGTGATCTTTGATGCACTGTCCCTCTCCCAATCGATGAGTGAAGGTTGTGAGTGATGTCAAGGGAACCTTCATCTCTTGGCCAGTGAAGCTTGTAGATGTCTCTACTCCTCCTCAAGCTCCACCCCTCATCAAGCTTCACCCCTCCTCAAGCTCCACCCCCTCCTCAAGCTCCACCCTCCTCAAGTTCCATCCCCTACTTGCTAACTTGACGGCCAAGGAAAAAATAAAAGATTTGGTAGCCAAAAATGGTTTAAAGATAAATCGTGGCTCATCAATGAAGTAGTAGGCCTCCTCATCCTCAACCGCTTTTAGTTGATAATGAAGATGTAGAGTCCATGCCGCTTCGGAGCCGAGGTTACTAGTGCATGTGTTCAACTATTTATGAAGTAAGTATCTTCTTCCTTGATTACATAATTGAAATGCACCGTTTAGACACACATATATACATATATACTAATTCCCTCATCGATGTCATTCTTGTAGGTGCATGCACGAGAAACCGGTTCAAGAGGCGAGAATTTGGATTTTGGATTCTTGTGCCCAGTGTATGCAAGCACAACACTACCTCTGGAATTGAGACAGGAGTACATATCAAATAGGTTGTGTAAAGTGCAAAGAAAGGTGTACTTGTTTCCACACTGGCCGGGTATACATATATACTTGTCGCAATTCACTTAATATAATTATGCTACATATATATATATCACTGAGTACTTCTATCATTGTGAATTTTCAGCAACCACGCGGCTTGGTCGTCATGAACATGGAGTTGCATTATGTTATCTTCTTATGCTCCACTCACGGCGATCCATCGACTACGTTGGCTGATGATCACCAAGTAAGAATGTCATTTTGATCGTCTTGTCTCGAAATCTCTGCAGAATTTTCAGTGAACATTACCGATAAATTTCGATTTTGATGATAGTGCCATGAAGACCTTAGTGTTGATGTAAAAAAAAGCGTGGTGCTCTCACAGGTCCTAAATGGCACAAAATTAAGGTTAGTACATAATTGGACATGGCATAATTGCCTTCATATATATTTATTGTTATTTTTAGACGCTCGGCAACCTGAACGATCGAACTTATGTGGCCGTACGTCATGAAACACTTAGTCTGTGAAGAGCCATTTGATGATGATGAAATCGAGCACATACGCGAGGTTTTTTGTGAATATCTGTATAAACTAGTCTTAGAAAATCCAAGTCAAGACAATAATTAATGTCCTAAATTAATTCATTTGTAAATAATATATGATCTTTGTAGCAACAATAGCCTTTACATATGTTTATTTTTTCGACTAGCTAATTAATTCATTTGTAAATATAGCAATGTAATTCAATAATAAATTTGATTATTTTTCGAACAATTTGTGTGTGTCCATTTTGGGTTTCTGAATGAATGGGATGGTGGATAAAGCTATTTAGTGCTTGAAATTTGAGGTACAGGCGGATGTTGAAAATGAGCTAGATGAGGCTCTGAAAAGTATTCGCGACTTTTAGGACCGTATATTTTTTAAAAGTGCGGTCCTAAAGGTCTTCGTCCATTTTAAGACCGTATATTAAACAAATATCCGGTCCTAAAAGTCTTCATCTAATTCTAAAAAATTTGGGTAGAGACTTTTAGGACCGTATATTTGTTAAAAGTACGGTCCTAAAGGTCTTCGTCCATTTTAAGACCGTATATTTAACAAATATCCGGTCCTAAAAGTCTTCGTCTAATTCTAAAAAATTTGGGTAGAGACTTTTAGGACCGTATATTTGTTAAAATTACGGTCCTAAAAGTATAGAAAATATACGGCTAAATTATTAGGACCGTTTATTTGTTAGTAGTCAGGTCTTAAAAGTCTTCATTTTATTTAATAGATTGCCGAAACCTTTAGGACCGTATATTTGTTAGTTGTCCGCTCCTAACTTTAAATTTTAAAATAAGGCTTAATTTTTAGGACCGAGGATTTATTAAACGTCCGGTCCTAATATTCTTCATTTTAATAGAGTTGGTGACTCGATTTTTAGACATATCGTTAGGGTTCAAGGCAACCATGTTTCTGGCGTTCTTCTCAAGTTTTGTGCTTCGTTGTTCTCGTTTCAACTTTTCGGATGTGAAGAACGTCATCGGTGTCCCTTTTCTTTTAGTTGGAAAAAGAAAGAAGATAACGAAAACGACACTGAAAATTTTCATCACATCCGGAAAAGTTGAGGGAAGACAACGATGGTCCAAACTTGAGAATAGTCGTCACTCTGTTTGTTTTTATTCGAAAAAAGGTAAATAATGTTTTTTGTTTTGTTTTGTATGGTCGCAACTGTTAACTTTATTCTGCAAATTTTTAAGATTGATCACCACGAATAGGACAATGTTTTGTTTGTTCTTGTTGTCGGAGAAAAAAGAACATAAAGTTAAAGACAAACAAGGAAGGCGATTGGGAAATAAAAATTTTATTTAATAATTTTTTTTTCTAAAAAAAAAACTTAAAAATTCTAATCCTCCCCATCGTTGTCGGAGGGGAGGGAATGGTCGGAGACGTCGTCATCGAGGTATGGTACTCAACGTCATTGGCGTCGAGTACCGCTTTCAGCCTTGTTGTTGGCGTGATAGACTGAAAGATTTGCCCAAGCTTCGGTCTATATGATCGACGCGGCTATCAGTGCTCCAAGATCATTGCCGAAGTTCGGTTTCGGAGGCAACGGAGGAGGATATGGAGGTGCCTCGTGATTTCGCCCGAAGGAGGACCTCGTCGTGGTGGAGAAGCCATTACGGTGGAGGTTCTAGGAGGAGATGGAGATGAATGTTAAGAAAGTAACAACGGGTTTAAATAGAGAACCCATCTGAAGAATGTGAAACTTAGGAAACATTAACGAGGAGACGCATATTTGCTCGTAATACGAGGAGACGCCTAGTTGGGAAGTTTATGTGGAAGCCGAAGAGACTCGAATTCATTTCAACAATGGGGAAGGGACTCTTGAAAAGAATGAACTTTCATTTCAACAATGAGTTTTAGGACCGGATATTTGATAAAAGGACGGTCTTAAAAGTAATTGAATTAAAAATTAGTTTTAGGACCGGATACCAAGTAATATATCGGTCTTAAATGAGTTTTAGGACCGGATATTTGATAAAAGGACGGTCTTAAAAGTAATTGAATTAAAATAAGGACCGGATATAAGATAAAAGTCCGGTCTTAAAAGTTTGTATAAAAGTAAATTGACGAATTCATCATCGACGTTTATCTCTCCTGCCATCCGTCTTTATATACTCCACACACTACCTCCTCTTTGTCCTTGTTAACTCCTCACTTCCTAGCTCTCGCCCCAACTTCTCAAAATCCTCAAACCATGGTTAGATACAAGCAAACCGCTCGTAGGGGTGATATTGTTTCCGAAGACTCTCGGGTCGTTGGACCCATTGTTATTTCTTCGGATGATGAAGAGATTGCTCATGCCGCACCCCCTCGATCCTTCTCGCCGATCCTTTTCTTGCCGAGTTCAACCGTCATCTTGAAGCTGGCCATGCGGATGTTCGTAATCCCCCTCTCCAACCTGTTGGCCCCAGCGCGCCTACCTCTGACCCCTCTCCGCTCTCCCGTAATGATCCATTCATATTGCGGGTGGAGAGAATAAGACAACAACTTGCTGATCTCCGGCGGGAAATTAATGCTCTTCACGCCGAAATCGCCGAGGTTGTTCAGTCAGATTCTTGTGGATGATAATATTCAGCTTGTTTTTCATTTGTGTTTTTGTTGTTGTGTATATATTCTCCAGGTAATTCATTAAAGAAACTTATTCTCCAATTTTGCTTTATTTTTTGTCCAAAAAATATCATTTATTTTATTGATTTAATATACCAATCACGAAGGCCATTAAGACCGGACATTTTATTTTATAAGTAACGGATCTAAAGATAATTTGAATTTTAGGACCGGATGTTTTATAAACCTCCGGTCTTAAAACTTAAAAATCTAATAAAATTTTAGGACCGGATAATTTTAAAACTCCGGTCTTAAAATGTTAGTTGTATCTTTAGGACCGGACATTTAATTAATAACCGGTATTAATAAAATCCAAAAAGCTAAATAAGGTATCTTTGTCGCGCGGAAAATTAAATTTCCCTCTCGAACTCTTGTCGCGCCGAAAGTGAATACTGTGTTCCGACTCGAAATTTCCCTCTCGCCTTCGTCGCTTCGCGTACCTTTCTCGACAATCACTCTCGGTTCCTTAGCTAAACGTCTATAGACGAAGCTGTAAGAGATGTTTCGGTTAAAACTTTATTACTTTCCAGCTTATCGTTCTTGGTTTTTCATGGGTTTAACGAAATCGGTGTAATGTTGTTATGGGTATTCTCTGTTGTTAACGAATATTGTTTTTGAAGATTATATTTGCACTTTAGACCTACCCAACTGACCAACAAGTGTTTTTAGGTTACTCTTGCTGTCTTGTCTCCGCAACATCAACGTTCGTGAGCGGAGAAGTAAGACGACTCAAGAAACGCATATGCTACGAAGTTAGTCCACAAGACCTTCATCCCTGCATTTAATTTCCTCGTCTTGCATTTATTTTGGTTCTTCGATTCACTGTGATGCATTTATGACCAAATGTAATTCTTAATTCGTCTAAATAATATATAGGAATTCTACTATGGATCACGAGTTGGATAGATGCTTTACGAACGAGTATTGAATATCGAATGGGGTTAGGGAATTTATAGAATTTGCTAAAAAAATGCCCATGATGATGGGGAAGTATTATTGCCCTTGTGTAAAATGTTTGAATGAGTGTCGACTATGTCCTGAAGTTATACGCACACATTTAATTTGTCACGGATTTTGTAAGACTTATACAGTATGGGTATGGCATGGTGAACAAGTGCCATCAAGTGGGAAACAACATGGGGAAGTGGCCTTTGATGATAATGACACGGATATGGATGATCGCATAGAGGACATTATCCGTGATGTAGGAGAAGAGGCTTTTGAGCGATCACATGCATATGGTAATATGTGCAGTGATGCAGAGACACCGCTATACCGTGGGTGTAAAAATACCAATTGTTGAACGCCGTATTGAAATTGGTAAGCTTGAAGGCACGTCATGGATGGAGCGACAAGAGTTTTTCGAATTGCTTGAGGCTTTGAAGGACATGCTTCCGGATGATAACGTGTTGCCGCATCGCTACTATGATGCTAAGAAGATACTTTGTCCACTCGGGATGGAGTACAAAAAGATCCATGCATGCCCGAATGATTGTGTATTATATAGAAAAGAGTTTGAAGAGAAGCAGAGTTGTCCGATGTGTGAAACCCCACGGTACAAGTCAGATAAGGGGCCTGCAAAAGTGTTGTGGTATCTTCCAATCATACCAAGGTTCAAGCGGTTGTTTGCGAATGAAAATGATGCAAAAATCCGAGGTGGCATGCAGATGAGAGGATTTCGGATGGACGGCTTCGACATCCGGCCGATTCTTCTCAATGGAAGAAGATCGATCAATTATTTCCGAACTTCGGCGAAGAACCTAGGAACCTCGGGCTTGCCCTTAGCACGGATGGAATGAATCCCTATGGAAGCCTTAGAAGCATACATAGCTCATGGCCCGTAGTCCTGATTGTTTACAACTTATCTCCTATGTTATGCATGAAACGAAAGTACATCATGCTGTCTATGTTGATTTCAGGACCAAAACAACCCGGAAATGACATAGATGTTTACCTAGAGCCCTTGATCGAAGACTTGAAGGAGTTGTGGGAAGAAGGTGTCGATGTTTTTGACTCTTTCAAGAAGGAGGTCTTTAGAATGAGAGCCATGATATTTTGTACTATAAACGACTTCCCAAAGATATGGAAACTTGTCAGGTATAGTGTAAAAGGCCATAAAGCATGTCCGGTTTGTGAAGAAGGCACATGCTACCATCAACTTCAACATGGAAGAAAGACGGTGTATCTTGGACATAGGAGATTTCTTAGACGGGGCCACCCATATCGTCGATTAAAGAAGGCCTTTTTGGTGGCCAAGAGTATGAAGAAGCTCCGGTGGCATTGGTAGGGAGCAAGTGTATGAAAAGGTTAAAAATATCAGTGTCATCTTCGGTAAGCATGGAAAGAGTAGAAAAGAAACAAATATATGGAAGAAGAGATCGTATTCTTTGATCTTCCCTATTGGCGCAATCTTGATGTGAGACACTTGTATTGATGTCATGCATGTGGAGAAGAACGTATGTGATAGTATTGTGGGCACGCTTCTCAACATACAAGGTAGTTCGAAGGATTTTTTGACATCATGGTTCATCTCATTGTTCATCTAGTGAGGGAGATAAAGTTGTGCGGCCCTATCCATTTACGGTGGATGTACCCTATTGAAAGATCTATGAAATTCCTAAAAGGGTATGTGAAGAACGCGTACCGCCAGAAGCATCAATTGTTCAGAAATATGTTTCGAAGAGGCCATGGAATTTTGTCAAAATTATTTGTCCAAAGTAAGACATATTGGGCTTCCAAAACGTCGGCATCTTTGAAGGGGGTAGACGTGGGGCTTCGGTAAAGAGTGTGGATCTTGATGAATTGTCACAAGTCCACTTATACATCTTGAATAATGTTGATGAAGTTCAAGCCGGCATATCTGCACATAAAGAGGCCGTAAGGAAAGAGAACCATCGAATGACCGAACAAAGGTTGATTAGGGAGCATAATGAACTTTTGCAAAGCTGGTTCAAACAAAGGTCGAGGGATCGAATGTGTTTCGAGACAATGAAATGGTTAGCACGTGGTCCCGAGATTGATGTCATAAGTTGGAATTCGTATGTGATCAATGGTTATACATTTTACACGAAGTCCCTAGATGATAGGAGCACGATCCGAACGGTGGTGTTATGTTAGAGGTGAATCTATGCACTTCTCCGATTCGAAAGACAAGAGGCCTAAATTGGCGGTCATGCCATATTATGGGGTTATTGAAGAGATTTGGGAGGTGGACTATGTCAAAGTTAGATTTCCCATCTTCAAATGCAAGTGGGTTAATGTCAATAATGGTGTTCGGATCGATCGACTAGGATTCACTTTAGTCGATGTCAATAGTAGAAGTTTTGGAGATGAACCTTTTATTATGGCAGATCATGCAAAACAAGTGTTCTATATCACCGATCAAGAAAATAAAATGTGGTGGTGTAGCTCTCCAAGGAAAGAGGGTCATTGATATTGATGAGGAAAGTCATTCAAATTATGGTGATCTTCCGAGAGTACTCCTTTTACAAGGGGTCTAGGACATGAGCGAAGAAGATGAAGCGGATAATGAACCCGGCATAAGAAATGATCATCAAGAAGGGATATGGGAGGATATCACTTTATAAAAGTGTCAATTCATAAGGTAATTAATATTCATATGCAGTATTCTTAGAAAACTTTAAGGTTTTAACAATTATTATATGTCGTCTATGTTCTTAATTAAACAATGTCATCATTGAATATGAATTTGTTCTTGTTTTGTTTTTGTGGCGAGGATCCGTTTCAAAGGGGCATGTTATAAAGAGGATGCATGTTACGTTGTTGGGTGGGAATCAAATGAAGGCATGGTGAATAATATATTGGACTACATTTGTATGTTGAATTACGTGCCGCATGTATTGTAACTCATTGCCTTTGTAATTAGTTATATGTTAGCTTATTTTATAAATTACTTTAGTTGTTTTAGACTTAATTAAGAGGCCACATAACTCATGGTGGATAATATTTGTATTCTTTTTCCCAATTCAATTTATTCATGTTCATAGCTTGTAGCTTAAAGTATATCGACTTTTATGTGCTTTGTTTTGTATGGTGGATTTGTGTATATATATTGATCGGGAAGAACAAAACGGGGGAAAAATACGGGAAAATTTAGACCGCAAATAAAAATACGGTCTTAAATGTTCAAATATTAAGACCGGATGTATATATAACACCGCTCTTAAAGGTGTTAAGCCGGTCTTAAAAGTTGGTCTTTCCGGTCTTAGAGTCCGCTATCTTTAGGACCGGATTGATATTTGTCCGGTCTTAATATTTGGATCTTTTAAGAGCGGTCAACTTTTTGTCCGGTCTTAAAGTTTGAGTTTTAGGACCGAACCAAAAATATTTCAGATTTATTTAGTACGACTTTTAAGACCGAAGTTTTAAAATGTCCGGTCTTAAAGAAAATCTTTAAGACCGTGTAAAAGTCCGGTCTTAAAGGTCGACTTTTAATACCGCTTGGAACAAGGCGCTTTCATGGTCCGGTCCTAATGTACCTTTTTTGTCCGGTCTTAAAAGCCTTTTTTCTACTAGTGAATGGTAGATTTGAAAGAGCTCATAATATTACTTCATTAATTTTTGTAAAATATACGAATACTCGTATTTCAATAAATTCCACTCCTCTAATCATAAATATAAGATAAAGTTTGTAGTGTCCTATATTTAGAATAGGAGGTAGTATTATATAAAATATATACCAATGGCTTATAATTGAATTGCCACTTCATGCCTCTTGTCATAAAGGAGGTTACGTGATTTATACCCCATGTAGTTGAAATAAGGGTGCATGTGAGATGAGCGCATGGGTCCCCTAGTCGCAAAACTTGTAAGAAATATTTGGGGGCTAAATATATAAATTTTTAGGCCAAAAAAAAGAATATATATATATATATATATACTCAATTGCATTAAATATTTGGGACAGTTTTTTTGGGGGGCTATTGTCTCCATAAAGCTCCGTCCCTGCCCCTTCCCTATTGTAAATGAGGTTTTAAATTGTACAAATAAACAATATTCTCTAAATATATGTAAAGAGTATTTTTTTTTTTTTACTAACTAAAAACAAAACAAAAAATATTTAAGTACTTGCTTGTCCTGAATTAACTTTGCCTAGAGTCTAGAGAGCTCAAACAATTTTAATTAGCATGGAAAAATAATGTAAATAATATTTTTTACTAACTAAAAACAAAACAAAAAATATTTAAGTACTTGCTTGTCCTGCATTAACCTTGCCTAGAGTCAAACAATTTTAATTAGCATTGAGAAGGTAGCAGCCCTAAATTTATTTGCCTTTAACATGGTTGTCAGACAATGAGATTCAATTTAAATATATAAATTTTGGGTGAAAAATGTAAATATTTAAATTCTCAGTTTTATAATTTTTAAAAAGAGAATGAAAAGGAGAAAAAAGGTTAAAAAATTAAAAAGAGTTGAGACTTTTCTAATGGGCTTCACACCTTCGTTGTGGCTCATGCTGGATATATCATCAACATTAAACTTGACCCATTCTGGAAGTGATGCACACCATTTCTGTCCCCCACCAGAACCCTTTCTTGCCTATCAGAGGCTCAGGTTTCTCTTATCATCTCTTATAATCTCTAAATCTTGTTTGTCTAACTAATCTAAAAAGTCACATCATCAACAAGTTATACTCTTTGAGTCTGCGGTAGTATCTGCATCGGACTGTGCACCTTGCCGCAAAATACTCTTCCATTCATGTGTAACCATAATTGTTAACATAAAAAAGCAAACCAGAAAGGCCAACCAAACCCCATATTCCATGCAACCCACTGCCCAATCTCTTGACGATTATAGAAGGGTCCACGAAATTGAGCAGGTAGCAGATTATTCCAACAGGCCACTGCCGATGTACAATCTCTTAGTACATGGAATATTCCTCCCTTGGTTTCCGCAAAAAGATCACAATTCTCGTTATTTTGCATACCTCTAGCTGCTCTATCAACAACCTTCCTCTCACTGTTAGCCAAAGAAAAGTCTTGCAACGCTGGGGTACGTGAAGCTTCCGAATCCTTTGCCAAGTGGCTCTAGACGTAGTTGGGGCACGTGTACATATACTGTTATAAGCATTAAGCAGACTAAACCGAAAAATCACCGCTATCAGACGAGCCATCTAGGCGAGTCCTCAGCACTAGCAGTAACATACGGATTACAGCGAGCAATGCTTTCCACGACGCTTCTAGGAAGGAAAGAATCTCCTAACGCCCAATTCCACCCACCAGATTCCACTAAAAATCACTGCTTATAGAGCGTAATTGATTATACTAAAAAATCACAATACTAGAAAACAAAGACGTAATTTAATAATATAATAAAAAAACAAAGACGTAATTTAATAATATAATAAATCTCAACAACTGCCTTCTCATTCTATAAGGCATTTTGTATTTCCTCATCTCTGGTAGTATTTCATTTGAAAATTATTTGAAGTGAAATTAGATTATGGTATTCCTCTTATGGTTGCAAAAGCGGGATATATAGAGCGTAACCGATTATACTAAAAATATCACATTACTAAAAAAAAAGTAGATGTAATTTAATAATATAATAAATCGCAACTACTATATCTAATAACAACTAATAAATAAGACAACAATATCAGCAATACTATAATCTAATTTTACTCCAAATAATTTAGTAGTTATGATGTATTATATTCTTAAATTATGACTAGAAACCTTATTTTCTAATATTGTAATTTTTTTAGTATAATCGGCCACTCTCTATATATCATGCTTTTGTAACAATAAAAGGAATACTAAAATCTAATTCCACTCCAAATGATTTACCAGTGAAATACTAGAGGAAATACAAAATGACTTATAAAATGAGAATGCAGTTGTTGGGATTTATTATATTATTAAATTACGTCTAAAAACTTTATTTTTTAGTATTGTGATTTTTTAGTATAATTGGTTACCCTCTATATATCCCGCTTCCGCAACAATTTGATTCATGTTGCTATTGAGGTTCATGAGTTAAAACATCTCTTTCAACTGACTCTTTTTCTTCTGTAGGAAAGTCTTCTTTTGTTTCCCCCTTTGTTCCCTTCTTTTGTTCCCCGTTTGTTCACTGTATTGGAAAAATCAACTATCATTCAGTTGGAAAATCTAAGTGAATCTCTATCACGTTGGATTGAACATCATCAAGTTCTCCCCGCACACTTGTGTGGGAGTATAGTTCTCCCCGTCAAGTGTCAGTGTGGTAAGGTTGGAGGTACAGTGGGTGACTGAGTAGTGTGAAGGAGGTTCGGAGGAGCAATCAAAGCTTTTAAGAAGGACAGTTATGGTCATTGGCTCTGGTGGAAAGTGGAGCAAGCATTCGGTACAGATGGAGGAAATCCAAATTTCAAATCCGCTGGTGTGGTGAGAAGCGAATACATAAAGGATCTTAATCGACAAGCTCTTATCTAACAAGCACTATATGAGAGCTGTGTTGGAATCAATATTTGTTGGCAATCCAGTCACCATCTTTGCTTTTGATAACAGCTTCAGGCCAGTGAATCCGATATGCCACAACCATGAACTATCTTCAATGATAGACTTCATGCATTTGATTCCATCTGTCTGTATATTCATCTTGAATAGACGATTGCTTGTCATTCCAACTTTCGCTATCAATTCTCCTTTCTGATTTCTCATGACGAGAGAGCTATCTTTTAAATGTATGTCATATCCCTTCTCCAATAGTTGACCAAGACTGAGGAGATTGCTCTTCAAAGATGGTATATAATAGACATCTGTAATGTATCTTCTATCTCCATTCTTTGTAAGTATCATAATATCACCTTTGCCTTTAACTGGGATTTTTGATAGATCGCCGAATGTGACTTCTCCTTTGACTTCTTCATTCAACTCTGTGAATAACTCCTTCTTGCCACACATATGATTGCTTGCTCCAGTATCAAGGTACAACACATCTCTTCCATCATCTTTTTCACCTTTGTAAGTGAACAAGATGGCCGGTTCATCAAGTTTTACTTCATTTGCTGTATAATGACTTCTCCCTTCAACTTTAGCAGCATCTCTGCACTCATAACTGAGATGACCGAATCTATTGCAATTATAACATTGCAAATGGGATTTATCACTTCGTTGTTGATATCTACCTCCTCCTTTAGACAAGAATCCTCGACCTTGGCTTTGGCCACGACCTCGGTTATATGATCCTTGGCCACGTTCATATTCTGCTGTATAAGTTTCAAATCTTCCATTTGATCGGCCATATCCACTACGTCCACCACGACCACCTCGAGCATTGAAGCCACCTCGAGTGTTATATCCACCTCTATATCCACCACGATTTCCTCTGCCGCATCCATAGTTGCTGTTAGTGGCTCGATTTTCATTCAACGATAATTTGGTCTGCAAAGCTTGCTCCAAATTGCTAGAGCCTTCATTTAGATTCATTATTTGCTCGTGAGCTTGAAGAGAACCCACAAGCTCATCAATGGACATAACTGACAAGTCTTTGGCTTCTTCAATGGCGATGACAATATAATCAAACTTTCTTATTAAGGACAGTAGAATCTTCTCCATTACTCTGACATCATCTATAGTCTCTCCATTTCTTTACATTTCTTTAGCCACCTTTTGCACTCGTGAGACATAATCTGTAACTGGCTCCGCATTCTTCATTTTCAAATTCTCAAACTCAGCTCTAAGTGATTGCAATCGTACCCTTTTGGCTTTGTCTACTCCTTCACAAGATTTTTGTAAAATCTCCCATGCATTTTTGGAAGTTTTTGCATCTTCTATTTTTTCAAATGTTGATTCATCAACACCTTGAAAAATAAAAAATAGGGCCTTCTTGTCCTTCTTTCGAGACTCCCTAAGTGTCTTTCTCTGAGCATCTGTTAAAATTGCTTCAGCAGCTGCATCGGCAGGCTCCGTGTATCCATCCTCAACAAGGTCCCATATATCTTGAGAACCTAGTAAGGTCTTCTTCTGAATGCTCCAATTTCCATAATTGCCTTTCGACAATTTTGGAATTTGTGGTTGCACCATCTCCGCCATTTTTATCGAACTGGCTCTGATACCACTTGTTGGAAATTAAAGATATAGAAATATGGAAAACACTGTTTCTATTATAAACTCAAATTTCATGGTTGTGACATCTCAGATTTGGTCATCTCGGATTCACTGGCCTGAAGCTGTTATCAAAAGCAAAGATGGTGACTGGATTGCCAACAATAAATCATCCAGATCAACTATGTGAAGGATGCATGCGAGGAAAGCAACATAGACAAAGATTTGAAGTTGGCAAGTCATGGAGAGCAAAAAGGCCACTGCAACTAGTTCACTCAGATATAGCTGGTCCATTTGACATTCCTTCACTTGGAGGAAACAAGTACTATATCACATTCTTTGATGATTTCAGTAGAAAAGCTTGGGTGTATATCCTCAACGAAAAATCCGAAGCCCTTGATAAATTCAAGGAGTTTAAGGCAATGGCAGAAAAGCAAAGTGGTCAGTATTTAAAGGTGCTCAGAACAAATAGGGGAGGAGAATATACATCCAGATTATTTGAAGCATTTTGCCGAGAACATGGAATAATTCATCAGCTAACAGCTGCCTACACGCCACAACAAAATGGAATTGCAGAAAGGAAGAATCGCACAATTCTCGATATGGCAAAGAGCATGCTTAAAGAAAAGCATATGCCGAGAACCTTTTGGGCCAAAGCTGTTTAGTGTGCTGCCTATCTATTAAATTGTTGTCCAACAAAAAGTGTCAAGTTCAAAACTCCAGATGAAGCATGGAGTGGTAGGAAGCCGGAGGTTAGCCATCTAAGAATCTTTGGTTGCATAGCATATGCTCATATTCCAGAACAGAAGAGGAAGAAGTTAGATGACAAAGGAGAAAAATTCATTTTCATTGGCTATGAGCATCGAAGTAAAGCTTATAGATTGTATAATCCTCTAACCAAGAAGGTAGTCATCTCAAGAGACGTAGAGTTTGATGAAGCAGACTACTGGAGGTGGAGTAATAAAGAAAAAAGAGTGGAAGGATTATTCTTTAAGGAAGACATTGACTCAAAAGACCAAACAGTTGAAGCAGATAATGATCAATCTCCTCCACCAAGTCCTAATCCAACAACTCCTGCATCTACACCATCAACAACAAGAAGCGGTAGTAGCAGCAGCAATTCAGGGGGAGTAACAGCAAAAATGAGAAGCTTAAGTGATATCTACGATGCTACAGATCCAGTACAGACCACACTTGATTATTCATTATTTTGTTTGGTAGCTGAATGTGATCCAGTGACATATGAAGAAGCAGCAAAAGATGAAACGTGGAAGAAAGCTATGAACGATGAAATCGCTGCAATTAAAAGGAATGACACATGGGAGCTTACAACTATGCCTAAGGAGCATAAGCCCATTGGAGTTAAGTGGGTATACAAGACAAAGACCAACAAAGAAGGAAAGGTGGAGAAGCACAAGGTGAGATTAGTGGCTAAAGGCTACAAACAGAAATACGGAGTCGATTACGAAGAGGTTTTTGCACCAGTTGCAAGGATTGACACTATCAGACTCCTTACAGCAATTTAAGCACAAAACAAATGAAAGGTATATCAGATGGATGTAAAGTTAGCTTTCCTTAATGGCTACTTAGAAGAAGAAGTCTATATTGAACAACCACCGGGATACGTAATAAAAGGAGAAGAGGACAAAGTTTACCGATTGAAGAAGGCATTATATGGATTGAAGCAAGCTCCAAGAGCATGGAACACGAGAATAGATGAATACTTTCAGAAGAACGGATTTGTGAAGAGTCCGTACGAGGATGCTTTATACACAAAAAGGAATGAAGAAGGAGATATAATGATCGTATGCCTATATGTGGATGATATGATCTTCACAGGAAATAATCCAGGTATGTTTATTGAGTTTAAGAAAGCTATGACTAGAGAATTTGAAATGACAGAAATTAGAGAGATGTCTTATTTTCTTGGAGTCGAAGTCGAACAAAGGGAGGAAGGAACGTTTATGTCACAAAAGAAATTTGCACAAGAGATATTAAGCAAGTTCAGAATGAAAGATTGCAAGCCTATGTCAACACCAATAGAAAAAGGAACGAAGTTGACAGCTCATTCAACAAGAAAACATGTAAACCCAACACTATACAAGAGCTTGGTCGGAAGCCTGAGGTACTTAAATTTCACTAGACCAGATATTATGTATGGAGTTGGTTTAATTAGCAGATATATGGAGCAGCCAAAGCAAGATCATTTCCGCACAGCAAAAAGAATTTTGAGATACATCAAAGGAACTATCAATCATGGACTGTTCTATACGCATTCTCAAGATTCAAGGTTAATTGGCTATTCAGATAGTGATTATGGTGGAGATGTAGATGATCGGAAGAGTACTTCGGGATATGCATTTCATATTGGCTCAGCCATATTTTCATGGTCATCAAAGAAACAACAGACAATTGCTCTTTCATCATGTGAAACTGAATACATAGCCGCTGCAGCGTGTACATGTCAAGCAATATGGCTAAAGAATATTTTGAAAGAGTTACATCATGAGCAAGAAGGTTCAATCACCATACATGTGGACAACAAGTCAGCAATTTCATTAGCAAAGAATCCAGTCTCTCATAACCAGAGCAAACACATTGACACCAAATATCATTTTATTCGGGAGCAAGTCAAGAATAAAGCTGTGGAGTTAATCTATTGCAGAACTGAAGAACAACTAGCAGATATTTTTACGAAGCCATTGAAGGCGGATATATTCAACAAGTTCAAACATATGATTGGTATGAAAAATTGAGTTTGAGGGGGAGTGATAGAAGTTCAAACTCAATTGTCTTTGACTCACCGCCAGATTAAAGTAAAGCCACCGCTGTTAAATTAATTAGCTGTCAAACAAATGGACTATTAGAATATGAGTTGTCAATTAGATGCATGGGGTGGCATATGGATAAGAAGTAAGGCGATTCGTTTTGTTCTCTCTCTTCTCCACTACTTGATTGAATATTTGCAGAAGGCTACTGACAATCACATGAAGCAAAAGACAATTTTGAAAGCCAAAGTCAATAATGACGGCTATGAAGAGAAGAAGCCAACCAAGAGTAATTAGCTATGAGCTGTGAAGTAAATGGATAAGAAAAGTCAACAATGGAGGCTGCAATAAATATGCTAAGATCAGGCTACGAAGGAAAGCAAAAGATGCACAAAGTTGTTGGCATAAAAATAGTAAAATAATAGTTGGTCGGTTTTTTTCTTAGGCTATATATATGTGTGTTCCGATGCATTGTAACATAGTAGTTTTAGAAAGAAAGAAAGAATAGAGAGAGTTGAGAAGAATTAAGTGCCGAAGCACTTTGAGAGAGAAGAGAGAAAATTATTTTGAGAGCTCTGTGTGTTTTGGAAAAAATAGGGGAGTGTGAGAAATTAACAAAAGTGTATTGTTATTTGAGTTTATAATAGAAATAGTGTTTTCCATCTTTCTATATCTTTAATTTCCAACAATATTGAGGAAGGCTTGGAATCTGCTAGAAGGATTCGATGTTATCGAAATCAACGGTAATGCATTCATGTTCAAATTCTTGGATGGAAAGAAGTTTAACAGAATCATGTGAGGTCATCCTTCATAGACCAATGGATTCTTGTTGAATTTCTTGGAGAGATTGAAATATAAAACATGCAAGGAATTTATTTTAGTCGATGTCCAGTGTGGATTCAGATGCATAATGTGCCAATGGAAGTGTTGTGCTTGGAGAATGCAATCACGATTGGGGGCTATGTTGGCAAGGTGTTACTAGCTAATCCATATTATAATGGCAGGTTCTTTGTGGCTTTTTCTACGCACTAGAGTACTTCTTGATTTAAAGAAACCATCAACTTATGGTTTCTGGATGCCTAGACCGGATGGTAAGAAAGTATGGATATCGATTCGATATGAGAAATTGCAATGTTTTTGCTATAATTGTGGAAGGATTGGACACGACAATCGTAGTTGAAATCTAAAAAACTGATGTTGGTGCTTAATCCAAAGGAACCTCGTTTTGGGGCTTGGTTTACTACTAATGTGTGTCGTAGTTGGGATGAAGTAATGGTTGTGATTCATAGTGATTGGTCAGAATTAGAATACACTAGAAAGAAAAAGGAGGAAGCAATACTGAGAAGGAAAGAAGATATCAAATGGAAGGCTGTTGTGGCTCCTACGACGGAGGATAATGATTTGTTTTTCATCAAATCCATAAACCTCTGGTGGAAAACAAAGGTTTAGAGCAGAAGGAGAACACAGGAAGGGTATTTCAAATGTTAAGGATGTCAGTAATGTTGATAGAGCATGCTCAAAGGCTAGTGCTAAAGGCACTAATAAACATAAGTTTGAAGGCAAGGGGAAGGGTAGGCATTTATGTTGATAGAGCATGCTTAAAGGCTAGTGCTGAGGGAACTACTTGCAGTATCGCTAAGGCATATGTTGACCAAAAGGAGAACTCTATGGCAATGGTTTTATATGATGGAAAAATTATAGGTGATGTAATCAATAGAATAAATGACCTCAGGTTGAAGAGAAATATATATAAGGCGTGGGAGGTCTTGAAAGCAAAACAACTGAAGTTGGTGAAGGTAGAATTTTATCCTAAACCTGCAATTTCTATATATGCAGATAACTTGAGAAAGGCTAAGGCAAAAATTCGAATAAATGCTAAGAGGAAAGGGAGGGGGATGAAAGAAAATACATGGAATCTGGGTTTGTTTTCAAAGCTAGAAGAGGCAGAAGAAATAAGTGTTTAGCTGAAGGTGCTGGTAGCTGGCCATTAACAGCCACCAAATCGCCATGAGACTCATTTCTTGGAACCATCAAGGTTTAGGAATAGCCTTGAAAGTTAAAAACCTGAGGAATATGGTGAAAAAATTTCACCCCTCAATAATCTTCCTAATGGACACCAAAATGTGTAGTGAGAAGCTAAAAAAAATCAAAAGAAAGTGTGGGTTTGATCAAGAACAAATTGTAGATCCGAGAGGATTGGCTGGTGGTTTGGCTGTTTGGAAGCATGATACTATTTCACTTTTAGTATTGTATCAATCAATGAATATCATCCATGTTATGATTGAGTCTAGTAGCTTGTCTGTGCCTAAATTTATCCCATTTTTGTATGGGCCTCTTAAAGAAGGTGAGTGACGAGTTGTCTGGGATATATTGAGAAGATTGGCAGCTAATGTGGGGGAATCCTAGTATTTTCATGCTCTTTTATCTTATTGCAATTTAATGGATTTACAATTCAAAGGTTCTTAATTCACTTGGTGCAATATGAGATCTGGTAGCCTTATGAGGGAGAGATTGGGTAGGACACTTGGAAATGTGGAATTTAGGGAGGAATTTGAACGTGCTGTGGTTTTTCATGTGGATCCTATTGGATCGGATCACTATGCCATGTTAGTTGATTCCTATTATTTTGAGGAGAAGAGAGCGAGATCCTTTCAGTTTGAAGCCAATTAGGTCGAGATGGGAATTTTTTAAAAACTGTGAATGAGGGATGGAATGAGGTAGAAGGTGTGGTAGAGGATAGTGTACTAGACCTGATTGGAAGACTATGGGCTTGTCAAAAGAAACTTATATTGTGGAGCAAAAAGGAGTTTCCTAATTTTAGGAAAGTGATAACCCAGATGAGAAATAAATTGTGTAATTGCCATACAAGATTCATGACTGTTGTGAAATTGGCCGAGGCTGAGGATTTGATCAGTCAAATCAAAGATGCTTAGAAAAAGGAAGAATCCTACTGGTGGCAAAAGGTCGAGAGTATCATGGTTGAATTGTGGAGTTAGGAACACAAAATTCTTTCACAGCACTGTCATTCAAAGAAGACAAAGGAACGAAGTTTTGAGACTAAAAAATGACAATGTGGCATGGCTGGAGGACAGAGAAGACATCAATAAAGCCTTTAGTGAATTCTACTTGAAGCTTTTTTAGACCGGTGGTGCTCGGCCTATGGTTCAAGCACTGTCATACATAAGAAAGGTGGTTAATGAATAGGGATAACGTTTAGCTGATGGAGCAAGTAACTAACCAGGGAATTGAAAGAGTTTTTTTTCAACATGCTGCTAATAAAGCTCTAGGACCAGATGGTTACTCAACCATATTTTATCAAGCAGCTTGGAAAGAAGTCAGCAAGGAGTTTTGTGAAATGGTGCAGATGTTTTTTAGAGATAAATCTGATTTACACCTGATTAATGATACTAATATAGTGTTGATTCCGAAGGTGGATAAGTCAGAAGGGGTGAATCATTTCAAACCTATTATCCTTTGTAATGTATCTTACAAATTCATTGCAAAAATTATGACAAATAGGATAAGGACATTGCTGTGTAGAATTTATCTCCCCTAACCAACGAGCCTTCATTGCTGGTAGAATGATCCAAGACAACATTATTCTTACACATAAGGCCTTCCACTATTTAAAGCATAAGAAGTCAAGCAAGAAATGAGAGTGTACTTTAAAGATTGACATGAATAAAGCCTATGATCGAATTGAGTGGGATCTTGAGGCAGTTATATTGAATATGGGATTCTGTAATGGTTGGGTAAAATGGATCATGAAGTGTATCTCATCAGCAAGATTCATTTTAAAAGTGGATGAGTAGAATGTGGATGTTTTCAACCTTGAAAGGGGTGTGAGGCAAGGAGATCCACTTTTTCCATATATGTTTATTTTGACTTCTGAGGTACTGTCTCTGATGATACAAATACACACAAAGAGAAAAGACCTTATAGGTGTGAAGTTGGCTTGTAAAGCACCAGATTTATCACATTGTTTTTTTATGAGAAAATACCCTTTTTGGTCGTTGGAAAAAGTACGGACCCCTTTTTGATTTCTAACTAAAAAAAACTCGTCCGCCATCCCTGGGAAATCAAAAACCATCCCGCGTTAGTCCTTCCGTCAGTTAGCTCCTAACGGCGTCACTAATGTTGTTGATGTGTAACGTGAGTTGGTCCAGTCACATGCCACGTAGGAAGGCCAAAACCCCTCCCTCTTGCTTCGATTCGATTTCATCAACCCTCTCAGTATCATGTGCACGCCATTGATGCAAGCCATCCACTGAGCTGCCTATGCTCCCTTATGATCCTCTCGTTTGTACTCGATGCAACGCCGTTTTGAATCCTTACGCTCGTGTCGATTACCAATCTCGGATTTGGCACTGCCCTTTCTGTTTCCATAGGAATTCCTTTCCTCGTTTGTACTCGAATTCTACCTCTCCTCTTTTTGTTTGCATACTGCTGCATCTGAGTTTGGGCACGTTCCAGATGAGATTTAAGGGCCAACAAGGCTTTGTTTCGCTCATTAATCTGCTCATTCACCTCTTCTACCATGGAAAAGGCATCCTGCCACTTGAAAACAGTAGGTGGGTGATAATTGAATATTTCATACACTTCTTTTTATCTCTTGATTAATAATTTAGGACTCTTTAGTTAATAAATAATGGCTTTTATACTTATTTGGGCTTTGGGCCTTAGATTATATTTTAGCCATTTTTAATAATAAAATTCCAGTTTTACATTGCTTCACTATTTTTGCCATAACTCTTGAACCAGACATCGGATTTGCCTCATTGTTGTCTCATGTTCCAGATGATTCAGAGAGGTACAAGTTTTATGAAGACATGAAGAGTAAATTCAGACAAGAGGGCGGTCGATTTTGGAGCCGAAGTCAGATATATATTTCTGGATTTTATTTGGGCTCGAATTTTGTAATTAAAGCTCACTTTTATTTTATTTCTGTTTTGGGTTGAACCATTAGAGCCCATTTCATTTTTAGGTTAACTTTAAGTTAGATGGCAGCCGCAAACACATTCATTCATTCATTCACGTTTTTGAAGGTTTAGGATTAAATACAGAAGTTCTATTTTCTCTGCAATGTTCTTCGCGTTCTTCGTCTATTCTTCGTTTTTCCCAGCCATGCTCGGCTAAACTTCTGTGATTAACCTAACGTTGAGGATTCCATGATTCGTCCAGAGGACTCGTGCTTAATCGGTAACTATACTCGATTCTGTTTTCATCTTATCGGATTCAATTTCTGGAAATAGTCCGAATATTAGATTTAATATTCGGTTTGGTTCATCCCAAGGATTGAGTTCGAACTAGGTTACAGTGTTGCTGTGCGATTGCACAGTGAGACGCCACTGTTCGGACATATGCTAGGCGATCGTCTAGTCGAGGGATTCTCTGGATGAATGCAGAGATTTGGGTTCATGTGAGTTAGTTATATTTCGTTCAATGACGGAAGTTTCTGGAATCTAAACGTTGGGTTGATCGTTTTTAATCTGTTTCTGCATATTTCGTTCTGTTTCAGTTTATTTTCTTTTTAAATCTGTTTGAATCAAAAACCCCCATTTTACTGTTTCTGTTTCGCATTTATTCCTATCAAACCCGCTGCAAGTTCGTTGGGAAAACGATCCAGGTTCCCTATTACTGCAAATCTTTTACTGAATCTGGTTATTTTGGGAGACACGGCAAATCTCTTTCCAAAAATTTGCGCCGTCGCCGGGGAGATTTGCATCGGTCTGATTACTGACAGTAAAGTAGTTTTATTTTTTTTTTTTTGATTCTCGGCTGGATATATCGGGTATTTCAATTGTTTGACTTACTCCGATTGGGCTGTTATTTTTTATTTTTTATTTTTATTTTTTTTCATTTTTTTTTATTTTTTTTATTTGTCCCCCAATAGTCTAGGAGTTACCCTATCCAAGTCCCAAAAATTTTAAAAATCATTTGATAGCGTTTCTGGACTTGTTTTGGTCAATTTCTAATATAGGTTTTTGCTTTTGTGTTTTGTTTTTGTGTTCTCTTAGGGTTTTTCTATTTGAGTAAATACCCTTTTTGGTCCCTGAAAAAAAGTACGGACCCATTTTTGATCCCTAACTAAAAATAACTCGTCCCGTCATCCCTGGGAAATAAAAAAACATCCCACGTTAGTCCTTCCGTCAGTTAGCTCCTAACGGCGTCACTAACGTTGCTGATGTGTAACGTGAGTTGGTCCAGTCACATGCCACGTAGGAAGGCCAAAATGACGTCATTTATAATTTCATGAGTAAATACCCTTTTTGGTCCCTGGAAAAAAGTATGGACCCCTTTTTTATCCCAAACTAAAAATAACTCGTCTCGTCATTCCTGAGAAATCAAAAAACATCCCACGTTAGTCCTTCCGTCAGTTAGCTCTTAACGGCGTCACTAACGTTGCTGATGTGCAATGATGTCTATGGTCGTCAAATATAACTTCGTCTTTAACTTCGTATACGTTATCGTCAACTCCATCGGTTCTATGGTCGTCAAATGATGTCTATCTTCAGTTCCTTCGATGCTCTCTGCGCCGAGTTTTCCTACGGTCAGAGATCACGCTTGTCTATTGATCCCCCAAATCTCAAACCCAAGCCCGAGAAGAAGCCTTCTTCCCCCAAGAAGAAACCAGCATCTCCACATAACTCCAAGGCGCCGCCGCCGTCGCCATCAACTCAACGCGATGGAGCCAAGCAACAACGGTAGCGCTTCTCGCCTAGGTTTGCGCTGGAGTTAGATGGTGTTCACTGCTTTGAATCTTTATACTTCTCTAAATCCAACGGTGAGGTCAGTGAATAGACTTTTCAACGAGTAAAAAATGTTGAAGGTAATGAAGCACCCTAGACCAACTCACGTTACACATCAGCAACATTAGTGACACCGTTAGGAGCTAACTGACGGAAGGACTAACGTGGGATGTTTTTTGATTTCCCAGGGATGACGGGACGAGTTATTTTTTGTTAGGGATCAAAAAGGGGTCCGTACTTTTTTCTAGGGACCAATAGGGTATTTATATAAACGACGTCGTTTTGGCCTTCCTACGTGGCATGTGACTGGACCAACTCACGTTACACACGACAACGTTAGTGACGCCGTTAGGAGCTAACTGACGGAAGGACTAACGTGGGATGTTTTTTGTTTTCCCAGGGATAACGGGACGCGTTATTTTTAGTTAGGGATCAAAAAGGGGTCCGTACTTTTTTCCAGGGACCAAAAAGGGTATTTACTCTTTCTATTTTTTACCACTTCTTGTGGCAGTTTCGTAATTCTGAGATTCTGCTTTTTACCACTTTTGGTGGCAGTTTCATAATTCTGTGTGTATGTTGAATGAGTACCAGGAAAACTACTAATCCAGAAGATTTGTTGCCATTTGATCCTGAAATAGAAAGAACAATTCTTACTGCTAGAAGAGTTGTTAGGCTAATTCATAAGATTAATACTGAACCGGACACTCAATTGAGTCCGATCCGACCATTCTGATTGTGTCCATTCCGTTGATCTTTCTGATTGTGCTTCTGATAGTATTTCAGATAGTCTTGTTGTTTTCACTGATTCTAGTAGCAATTTTGCTAACTCAGACATTATGGCAGAAGAACAAGCAGATCGTAATACTTAAAGGAATTGGCTGCACCTGATGTTAATTATCAACCTTTGTGCATCCAATATCCTAACCTTGCTGCTAACATGGAGCTTAAATCTGGTCTAATACACTTGTTGCCTAAGTTTCATGGTCTTGCAGGTGAGTGCCCCATTAAGCATTTGAAGGAATTCCATGTAGTGTGCAAAGACAATGAAACCACATGCCATTGATGAAGATCATATCAAGCCGAGAGCTTTTCCTTTCTCATTGGACGGTGGAGCCAAGGATTGGTTGTTGTACCTTCACCCTCATCTATTGGGAGCCGGACTCGATATTCGAGGTTATTTCTAGAGAAATATTTCCTTCTTCAAGAGCAACTGCGATCAAGAAGGAAATTGGCAACATTAAACAAGTCACTGGGGAGACTATGCATGAGTATTGGGAGAGGTTCAAAAGGTTATGTGCAAGCTGTCCACACCATCAGATATCTGAAAAAGACTTGATTAACTATTTCTATGATGGTCTACTGCCGGTAGACAAAGAATTGGTGGATTCTTCTAGCGGTGGGGCTATGAGTAACAAGACACCTGAAGAAGCTCGAGACTTGATATCCATTATGGCAGATAACTCTCAGCAGTTTGGCACCAGGGCCAATAGTACTCTGTTTACCATATTCAAACACCTCCAATCCAAGATGATTCTCGAGATTAGAGACTAGACTTGATGATCCGACTTCCCTTGTGAGGTTGGCGGTGACACGACAAGATGCAGCTTCTTCCCCTCCTCGATTGGGTACTCCGTGGGTTTTGTTCGACCCTGTATCATTCTACCGACTCTTGCCCTACCTTGCATGATCCTACTTACCAAGACCGGTCAAGAGTCAGTAGTGGGTGTTTTCCAGAAAGCCACAATACCAGCAGAATAATGCCTTCTCCAATACTTATAATCCTGGTTGGAGAAATCACCCCAACTTTCGCTGGAGCCAAAATCAAAACCAGAGCAACCAATACTAGCAGAATTTTGGGAACTACCAGCAGAGACAGTACAGACCACAGAATTTCCAACAGGGTCTACCTCAGAATCAGCAGCAGTCTGCACCTCCTATGCCTTTGCCAGCACCACCTCCTCGACCAGCCATATGTGCACCTCCACAGGCTGACACCTCCATTCAGAGTTTGCAAACACAAATTGGGCAGTTGGCAACATCATTGAACCAGCTTCAACCTCAGGGATCCAACACTCTTCCTTCGCAAACCATTACCAATCCTAAGGGAAATGTGAGTGCTATCTCACTACGGTCTGGAAAACAATTGGAGGAACCTAAACCAGCTGCAGATGTGACTTCCACATCAGAAAGAGAGTCAGAAACTATGAAGATTGACTCTAAAAATAAAAAAGCAATGCAGCAAGGTGAAGAGGAAGACATTCCTATTCCTCTTCCTTTCCCTCAGAGAGCCTCTCAATCCAAGAAGATGGTAGAAAGAGCACAGAAAAAGAAGTCACAAGAGAAGGACATTCTAGAGACCTTTCGGAAGGTTGAAATCAATATTCCTCTCTTGGATGTCATCAAGCAAATTCCAAAATATGCCAAGTTTCACAAGGAGCTGTGTACCAACAAGAGAGGATTGAAAGAGACTGAAAGAGTAAGCTTGAACCAGAATGTGTCGGCACTTCTAACACCCATACCTTAGAAATACAAGGATCCAGGTATGTTTTCTATCCCTTGTATTATTGGTAATTATAGATTTGATGATTGCATGTTAGATCTAGGTGCTTCAATTAATGTCATGCCTGCCTCTATCTATAAATCTATTGGTCTTGGCCCCTTGCGTCCTACTGGTGTTGTTGTCTAGTTAGCTAATAGGAGTAATGCTCATCCTTCTGGTTTGGTTGAAGACGTATTGGTCAAAGTTAATGAATTGATATTCCCTGCTGATTTCTATGTCTTAGATATGGAGGCTGAGTCTTCTAATAGTAGATCACCAATCATTCTAGGGAGGCCTTTCATGAAAACAACTAGGACTAAGATAGATGTGCATTCTGGTACTCTTTCCATGGAGTTTGGTGATATATCCGTGAATTTCAATATTTTTGATGCCATGAAACATCCTAGGGAAGAGCACTCGTTTTCGTATTGATGTGATTGATGATGCTGTGGATGATGTTCTTACTGATTGGTGTGCTGATTATTCTGATTTTGCATCTGTGAGTGATTCTCCCATTTGTGCATGTGCTGATAATGAATGGTGCTCTGTTTGCACTAATTTGGTTAATGCTGCATTATTTGGTGATTCGTACTTGCTTGGTGATTCTACATTACTTGTAGATTCTGATATTGATTCTGAGTTTGAGCTTCATCCTGATCCTAACGTGCATCCTGATTCTGATTTTGATGAGCTTAACTATGATTTTGATGAACTGAATTCTGATGTTAACATTGAACCGTATAGACACGGTCCTTCGCTTCTTTGAATGTGGTTTCGTGCATTTCCAGTGTGATGACATCGAGTTGTTGCAACAACCACCCAAGCTTCTTCCCTCCACCGAGCAACCGCCCAAACTAGAGTTGAAATCCCTTCCGCACCATCCGAAGTATGCATTTCGGAGGTGAATGAGCAGTTGCCGTCATTGTGGCAAATAATCTTCTTCCTGACCAAGAAGAGAAGCTGCTAAGCTTATTGAGGGCAAACAAGAAAGCCATTAGGTGGACACTAGCTGATATCATTGGCATCAGCCCTTCCATGTGTATGCATCGAATTCTGTTAGAAGAGGACTCTAAGCCGGTGAGGCAACCACAGAGACGTCTTAATCCTCTTATCCTTGAGGTGGTAAAGAAGGAGGTCACTAAGCTTCTGCAAGCTGGTATCATCTATCCTATTTCTGATAGCCGGTGGGTTAGCCCGGTCCAGTGGTTCCTAAGAAATCCGAGTCACAGTGGTAGCCAATCGAAGAATGAGCTCATTCCTACTCGAGTTCAGAATAGTTGGAGAGTTTGCATCGACTATAGGAGACTCAACCAAGCCACTCGCAAGGATCATTACCCTCTACCTTTCATTGATCAGATGTTAGAGCGGTTGGCTGGTAAGTCTCATTATATTACTGCTTCCTGGATGGCTGCTCCGGATATTTCCAGATCCATATTGCTCCTGACATTTCACTGTATATGGGTCTGATTTTGATGCATGCTTAGCTAATTTGTCTAGAGTCTTGCATAGGTGCATTGAATCTAATCTTGTACTGAATTATGAAAAGTGTCACTTTATGGTTGAGTAAGGTATAGTCTTGGGACACATAATGTCTAAGAAAGGGATTGAGGTAGACCCTTCTAAGATAGATGTAATTACTTCTTTGCCTTACCCCGTTTCTGTGCGGGAAGTTCGCTCTTTTCTTGGTCATGCAGGTTTCTATTGACGTTTCATTCGAGATTTCAGCAAGACTGCTCGACCCTTGTCCAACCTTCTGCATAAGGACACTGACTTTGTATTTGATGAGGAATGCAAGGCGGCCTTCGATCACTTGAAACGTTGCCTTACCACAGCCCCAGTGATCCAACCCCCTGATTGGTACCTCCCTTTCGAGTTGATGTGCGATGCTTCCAACTATGCGGTTGGTGCTATCTTGGCACAGCGGGTTGATAGAGCTTCCCATGTCATTGCATATGCTTCCAGGACTTTGGATTCTGCGCAGTCTAATTACACCACCACTGAAAAGGAGTTGTTGGCTATTGTATTTGCTTTTGATAAGTTTAGGTCATATTTGCTAACTAGTAGAGTAATTGTTTTCTCTGACCATGTTGTTTTAAAGTTTCTTTTGAAAAAGGCAGATGCTAAGCCACGACTCATCCGGTGGATGTTATTGCTCCAAGAGTTTGATGTAGAGATTCGAGACAGAAGTGGAGGACAAAACTGGGTAGCTGACCACTTAAGTCACATCACCCATTCTCCCTCTCACACCTCTTCTATTCAGGATGATTTCCCTGATGAGCAGCTTCTACAGCTGCAAGGTAAGACCCCATGGTATACTAATTTGGTTAACTACTTGATAGCTGGTGTTTTTCCTGTAGACTCCACTAGGGCCCAAACCCTAAAATTGAAAAGTGAGTCTAAATATTATGTTTGGGATGACCCTTATTTGTGGAAGTTTTGTAGTGACCAGGTGGTTAGGAGATGTGTGCCTGATCATGAATTTCACTCCATATTGCATTTTTCTCAAGCTTCTGCTTGTGGTGGTCACTTTGGACCCCAAAGAACTGCTAGGAAAGTGTTAGAATGTGGTTTATTTTGGCCTTCCCTATTTCATGATGCCCATTTGTTTTGCAAGTCATTTGATAACTGTCAGAGGGCAGGGAGTATTTCCCGTAGGCATGAGATGCCCCTAAACCCTATATTGTTTAGTGAGATCTTTCATGTTTGGGGTATTGATTTTGTGGGTCCATTTCCTGCTTCATATGGTTATACTTACATACTATTGGCTGTTGATTATGTCTCGAAATGGGTTGAGGCGAAAGCCACCCGGACTAATGATTCTTCTGTGGTGGTGGACTTTGTTAGGTCTAACATTTTCTCGCAGTTTGGCATTCCTAGAGCTATTATCGGTGACTGTGGTTCCCATTTTTGCAATCGAAGCATGGGTGCCTTGTTACGCAAGTATGGAGTGCCACACAAGGTTTCCACAAAGATACCATCCTCAGACCAACGGTCAGGCTGAAGTCTCAAATAGAGAGATTAAGCAAATTCTTCAGAAGACTGTCAACTCTACCCAGAAAGATTGGAGTAAGCGACTAGATGATGCTTTGTGGGCATATCGCACCGCCTACAAGACCCCGATTGGGATGTCCCCCTATCGGATTGTCTTTGGTAAGGCATGTCATCTTCCGGTTGAGTTGGAGCATCAAGCCTATTGGGCCATTAAGCAGTGTAACATGGATTTGGCTAAGTCTGGGATGGAACGGAAGCTGCAGTTACAAGAGTTAGATGAGCTTAGATTGGATGCCTATGAGAGTTCGCGGTTATACAAGGAAAAGACTAAGGCATTCCACGATAAGCATATTCTGAGGAAAGAATTTTCTGTGGGCCATAAAGTTCTTTTGTTTAACTCCCGTCTGAAATTTATGCCTGGTAAGCTTCGATCTAGATGGGATGGCCCTTTTGTGATCACTAACATATTTTCCTTTGGTGCTGTTGAGCTATGTGATCCACCCACAGGACGAACTTTTAAGGTAAATGGGCATCGCCTCAAGCAATTTCATGAGGGATCCAGAGCAGCACTGAGGAAGCAGAGATTCTCCTCATTGATGCCACTTACCCTCAATAAACCCTGGGCGAGGAAGCAGAGATTCTCCTCATTGATGCCACTTACCCTCAATAAACCCTTGGGAGTATTCTTCTTTCTTCCCCCTCTTTCTCTTTTATTTGTTTTCATTTTTGCACTTTGCTTTTCAAAAATAAATACAGTCTTTCTTTCTATGATTGCTACATATTATGAACTTGGACATTTTGGTTTTAATGGATCATTTCGTTGGGTCTACAATTCTTGACTCTTCGATTACATGTCTTGGTGGTTGATTTGGTGATGTTGATTGCTTAAGTTGGTATTGACCTTGTGAGGTTTTGGGCCTGCATGAATGGAATTCATCTTTTACCATTCTTTCTTTCATGTGTGCATCTCGCTCATGATTTGTGTTCTCTAGAACTTGCTCCTTTTCTTTTGAAACTACATTTTCACTTACGTGCATGAATATGATGGAAGCTTGTTTTCTTTCTTTTAATTTCCCAACTTTGGCCAAATAGCTTTCCCTTGCATTATGTTTCCTTTGTTAGCCCCTTTGTGCCTATTTGACTCATTCTTTTCTCAACCACATTACAAGCCTAAACGTAAAACCATTTTATTCCGCACCTTGGAAATTTATTGAGCATTGGTTTCACCTTGGTTTTCTGTTTAAGTGTGGGGGTTGCTCAGGAGTGCAACAGTTTAAGTGTGGGGGGGAGATATTTGATTTTGTCATTGTGATTATAAAAAAAAAACAAGAAGAAGAAAGAAAAGCAAAAAAAATGCATAGAAAGAAAGAAAGGAGATATATATATAAAAAAAAAAAGTCTCCATACATAAAGAATAATTGTGTTAATTAGTGCTCTTTTCAATTTCTTGGGTGCTTAGCCTCTCATTCCATACTATTACCTACCTTCACCCTAGCCCTATTACAACCTTTAATAACAAGCTCTCTTGATTTGTGCATGCATGTGTTATGAGTAGTGGAGACGTAGAAATTGAGCAAGCTTATGGTAGAACAATTTTCTTGAGTAGAAATTGAGCGATACACTTATTTACCCTAAACACTTGAGAGATTGATTGATTGAGGGCATCCTTTGAGAGACCATCTTTTATGATTAGCATCATTGATTGAGATTACCCTGAATTGTAATTTGAGATGAAAGGATTTTGGTCTTGATTGATTGGTCTTTTGAAGCTTTGTGTCCATTGGTCAATTTTTGCATTGTTAGCAACTGTTAGAAAAGAAGAGTCTTTCCTTTTAGTCTTTTCCTTTGAATTTTGCTCAGAAGTGCAAAAAGATAAGTGTGGGGGAATTTGATAATTGAATATTTCATACACTTCTTTTTATCTCTTGATTAATAATTTAGGACTCTTTAGTTAATAAATAATGGCTTTTATACTTATTTGGGCTTTGGGCCTTAGATTATATTTTAGCCATTTTTAATAATAAAATTCCAGTTTTACATTGCTTCACTATTTTTACCATAACTCTTGAACCAGACATCGGATTTGCCTCATTTTTGTCTCATGTTTCAGATGATTCAGAGAGCTACAATTTTTATGAAGACATGAAGAGCAAATTCGGACAAGATGGCAGTCGATTTTGGAGCCGAAGTCAGATGTATATTTCTGGATTTTATTTGGGCTCGAATTTTGTAATTAAAGCCCACTTTTATTTTATTTCTGTTTTGGGTTGAACCATTAGAGCCCATTTCGTTTTTAGGTTAACTTTAAGTTAGATGGCAGCCGCAAACACATTCATTCATTCACGTTTTTGAAGTTTAGGATTAAATACAGAAGTTCTATTTTCTCTGCAATGTTCTTCGCGTTCTTCGTCTATTCTTCGTTTTTCCCAGCCATGCTCGGCTAAACTTCTGTGATTAACCTAACGTTGAGAATTCCATGATTCATCCAGAGGACTCGTGCTTAATCGGTAACTTTACTCGATTCTGTTTTCATCTTATCGGATTCGATTTCTGGATATAGTTCTAATATTAGATTTAATATTCGGTTTGGTTCATCCCAAGGACTGAGTTCGAACTAGGTTACAGTGTTGCTGTGCGATTGCACAATGAGACGCCAATGTTCAGACATATGCTAGGCGATCGTCTAGTCGAGGGATTCTCTCGGATGAATGCAGAGATTTCGTTCATCCGTAACCAAACGTGAGTTGGTTATATTTCGTTCAATGACGGAAGTTTCTGGAATCTAAACGTTGGGTTGATCGCTTTTAATCTTTTTCGCATATTTCGTTCGCTTCGTTTATTTTCTTTTTAAATCTGTTTGAATCAAAAACCCCATTTTTATCAAGTTTCTGTTTCGCTGTTATTCCTATCAAACCCGCTGCAAGTTCGTTGGGAAAACGATCCAGGTTCCCTATTACTACAAATCTTTTACTGAATCTGGTTATTTTGGGAGACACGACAAATCTCTTTCCAGTGGGTCACGGTCATATAAGGCCTTGAAAGTGTTGAACCAAAACTCAGCCCAAGGAAGCATCTGCAGCAAAGCATCTGAGATAAGTTTCCAAGGTTCGGTTAACCACCTTGGTTTGGCCATCAGTTTGGGATGATATCCTGAATTGTATTTCAAGGTAGCACTAGAATGTGTAAATAATTGCCTCCAAAAGTGGCTAATAAAGACCCTATCTTGGTCAGAAACGATCAACTTGGGAAACCCACAAAGTTTTTATTTCTTTGATAAGTCTTGCACTTAGATACATGCTCTTGTATACCTCATTTCATCCCTTCCCAATATACAACCTCCAAAAGCCTCTTATAGGTGCATGGATAACCTTAGTGTCCACCCAAAGGAGAGTGGTGAAATTCCTGGATAAGTGCGGTGTGGTTCTGAGAATTGTTTTTGCAAAACCACCCTTTATAATCTGGCCCTAGAACCCGTTTTTAAGGGTGTATCCCTCTAGAAACCCGAAACAGAGACGAACTATGATCTGGACTGAACCCGATGGGGCGAAGATGTGAACACAAAATGGCGAGTCTCCTTGCCTCCATCATTGGGCTTCAAGAGAAATATTTCACGGGAGAAGGTGAAGGTGTATGCTTCGCCATGTGTTGTGTAGGAAGGGCTTCGATTTTGAATTTGGCCAGGCACACAAGCTTCAATCTTTCTATTAAATTTTTATGATTGTTAGTTACAACTTGGAGGTTAGGATCGCTTTCGGCTTATCCACATTGCACAGAAAGGTGAGTACCGGAACGTGAAGCCGAAAAACTTAGGCATCATCACGTTACCGTCGGCAACATTAGTAGCATTCGTTGGAGCTAAGCAGCGGAAGGACTAACGTGGGATGTTTTTTGATTTCCCAGGGATGGCGGGACGAGTTATTTTTAGTTAGGGATCAAAAAGGGGTCCGTACTTTTTCCCAGTGACCAAAAAAGGTATTTACTCTTTTTTTATTGAGGAGTGATTTTGTTCCTAAGGGTCGATGAGGTCAATTGCAAGGTAATTAAAATGATACTAGATGACTACTGTAAAGCATCATGGCAGATTGTGAATTTGGAGAAATCCAGTGTGTTTTTCTAAGCTAATACACTAGCAAGAGTCAGGGAATTAGTTTTAGCATGCACTAGTGCAAAAAAGGGATTTAAGACCGCCTCATTTAGAGCGGATCATCGACGGCCCGCTCTTAAAGGTGTGATCGGTGGCAGTTCTGTAAATAAAAAGAACTTCTTATACGCTAAAGTGCTTTAAAGCGCCTCATTAAAATAGGACTAAGGAACGACCGCTCCTAAAACTGTGGCCAGGTGGCGATTTGTAAATATAAAGAACTATCTTACACTGGATCATTTTTTCATAAATCTTATCCGGACACATTAAAATATTTCTAGGTCTTAAAAAATGTTATTAAAAATTGAAATATCAATTACTTTTGGAGAAATCTCATACGGCCCGGACTTATATTTTCTACACTCCAAAATTAATACGGAAAAATTAAAATATAGTGTATTAAAGTTTTAAGACCAAGAACATTTATAAAGACGGTCTTAAAAGTTAGACCTAAGACCGGACATAAATCACGACGGTACTAAAGTTTAAATAAAAAATTAATTAATGTTAAGACCAGATTACAGAGCTGACCGGTCTTAAAAGTTGGACTTTTAAGGCCAGGACATAAAATCGAGCAGTACTAGAGTTTAAATAAAAAATAATTAATTTTAAGTGAGTTTTAGGAAGTCGGTCTTAAAGAGTTAACCTTTAAGACCGTATATACTCATTTATCCTAGGTCTTAAAAATGAAGCGCCAAATATAGTTTCTTATTGCGGAAGCTTTTGACACTCTCACCGAAGAACGAACCCATGTTCACGCGCGAAACCCTTCCCGTTGCATTACCTCTCTTCGCCCCACGTACCGTTAGCCTCTCGTACTCCCTCATTTGCTCGTGCATTCCTATCACTTTCTTGAAAATAAACGGTGAAAACGATTCCACTCGTGTTCCCGGAACTCCAAATATCGCTTGACCGGCGTGGCTCGGTCGAGACCAACCTCTTCATCTCACAGCCAGGCCTCCTCAGCGCCGTGCACGCCGTAGTAGAAGCGGCACACGGATGAGGGAGGTTTCCCTAGTCGGAATGCGGGACGAAGCTCGAGATTCGGTTGATGAAAATTTTCAACCTTTTCGGTCCTAATAAAACCACATATACTAGTTTTGTCGCCGTCTACAGTACGCAGCAAGTGTTAGCATCTTGATTTGATGAGTGGAAAAATGTGGACCAAAGCACAATAAAGGATCCTATTTGGTGACCATAAACCCTGGCACAAGTACAAATTTCTTGATGAACAAACTTGGCAACAATTTGTTGTTTCTTTGGACTCCCTCTGAGCTACGAGTGAGTTTATATTTAGTTTTGTTTGCACTTTTGTTTGCTTATTAACACTGTGCGGAAATGTGAATGTTATTATGTATTTTGCTCCCCAATCACATTAGTTAAATGGTTTGGTGTGTGAATAGAAGTATACATTTCTGCCTTTGTCACGTCGAGGAGCATGTCTAATTCCATGCAAGTATGATATGTAGCGTGTGTAATATGGTTAGACGTTGTTGTTAGTTAGTTAGTATGTTAGCGTAGTAATGGTTTCGGGGCAAGTAGTTAGTAAGTTCTTCTAATATGTGTGTAGGACCGAACCAATTATGATGAATGAATGAATTGGCGGAAGTTGGCGGCAATTCTGCAACTCCCTTTCCTTTGTTCTCCCAATTTCTTCTACAATGCTAAATCTTCCTTAAGTAAAATGTTTAAACTTGATGAAGTGAATTTGACTAATGTTTGGCCGTTAAATATCAACGAAAGTTCTCTAATTTATACATTAGTGACATGTATGCGGAATTCATAATTGATAGTTGTTTTAAATCTTGATTCCACGAAAAGAAGGAAAAATGCCAAGAGATCGGGAGAAAGAATGATTGCCCATGGAGGCTTATTGCGGCGGATGTGAAAAGGCCGAAAAAAGTTAATAGCAGCCAAGCGGAAGAGATTGGAAGATGAAGCTGAATCCAATCCTGCAACGGTAGTTGACCCGGCCGCCGTCTCGATACGTCACGAGGAGTTGTGGTTGTATATTCGGCAAAAGCCAGCGGCGCCTACGCGAGTGAACAAACTCGTGTAGTTGTGAACGAATTATAAGTATCGATATTGTGACGTTTTACTTACTAATTAAACATGTTTCATTACTAAGCTTCTCGTATACGTATCTTACAAGAAGATCTTAAAAAGAAGAGAGAGCGAGGAGGATCTTTTGCGTCGGACGGGAGGAATGATGTTCGACCGTTACGGCCGGAAAGGATCACTCGGGCGTGTAAGGGGATTGGAGGACGGGTAGGCCTAAAGCAATACTTTGGTAAATCCAAATGCCACGAGACAAAGTATGATTACACGGGAGGAGATGGATCGGGCGGTTTGCCAAATTAAATGAGGAATCAGCGGCGGAGAAGCTACATTGAGAGAAATGTTTCAAGCTCGGTTGAAAGCAGATGAAGGAGGAGATGGATCGAAAATGCGGTGTCTCCTGAGCTCTCGGCGAGGAACACCGTTGTGGATCCCTTGACACCTTCGAGTGCACATGCGGCGACGAGCACTAGGGGCTGCATTGTTGGACTGATCGAGCAACATACTTGTCATCTATATGTGGAGGATCGTGATAGTCTTAGACAATTGGTTTCTAAAGGGAGGCATCCCAACTTGGGATCAAGCATGTACACCACGAACAAATGGATGATGATGAAGTCGAGTGTCGGTTGAAGAGGTGATCATTGATGCACACATCCTCTCCCAGGCGGTGAAATTTGAAGCTTGTGAGTGATGTCAGAGAAACCTTCGTCTCTTGGCCGGTGAAGCTTGTAGATGTCTGCACTCCTCGTCAAGCTCCATCCCTCGTCAAGCTCCACCCTCCTCGAGTTCCATCCCTCGTCAAGCTTGTCCCTCCTCAAGTTACCCCCTCCTCAGGTGCCATCCCTCGTCAAGCTTAATCCCTCCTCAAGTTGCACCCCTGCTCAGTGCCATCCCTCTGCAGCTTCAACTTGACGAGACCAAGGAAAAAAATATCCGATTTGGTAGCCAATAAATGGTTTAAAGATAAATCGTGAAGTGCATCAATGAAGTAGTAGGCCTCCCTCATCCTCAATAAGCTTATAGTTGATAATGAAGATGTAGAGTCCATCTTTGCTTCTGGACAACGGGTTACTAGTCCATGTGTTCAAGTATTTATAAAGTAAGTATCTTCTTCCTTGATTACATAATTTAAATGCACCGTTTAGACACACATACATATATACTAATTCCACGATCGATGTCATTCTTGTAGGTGCATGCATGGCGGTTGTGAGGGCGAATCGAGGATTTTGGATTCTTGTGCCAGGTGTATGCAAGTATAACATCCAAGGAATTGAGATAGGAGTACATATCAAAGAGGGTGTGTGAAGTGCAAAGAAAGGTGTACTTTTTCCAAAGCGCTCGGGTATATATATATCACATTTCTTGTCTCGCAATTCACTTAATTCACATACATATATATATATATATATATATATATATATATATATATATATATATATATATATATATATATATATATATATATATATATATATATATATAGCACTGAGTACTTTACTGCTGTATTGAAATTTCAGCAACCACTATTAGTTGGTCGTCATGAACATGGAGTCGCATTATGTTATCTTCTTATGCTCCATTCACATGGATCCATCGCCTACGTTGAAGCAGATCATCAACAAGTAAGAATGTCATTTTTATTGTCTTGTCTGAAATCCCTGTTGTGAATTTTCAGTGAACATTACTGAAAAATTTGTGATTTTGATGATAGTGGCATGAAGACCTTCCAAAGAACGGTAAAAAAAAGGCGTGATGAGTTTGACGTCAACCCTAAATGGTTCCAACCAAAGGTTAGTACATATTTGGACATGGCATAACTGTCTTGTGAACTTGGTCAGTAAGCTATATATGCTCTTATATATTTCTTGTTCTTTTTTAGACCCGTCGGCAACCGCCAGAATCGAACTTATGTGGCCCTTACGTCATGAAACACATATATGATATTGTGACGGAGGGAAAGACTAAATTCCCGCAAAGGTAAAATGTTATGGCTGAATTCGACCACTGATGGCTTAATGTTACGTATGAAATATGCACGTAATATGTTATTTCTGTTTCTGTCTTTGATGTTATAGAGGTTTGCCTGTGAAGAGCCATTTGATGATGATGAATTGGAGCACATACGCGATGTGTTTTATGAATATCTGTATAAACTGGTCTTAGAAAATCAAAGTCAGGACAATAATTAATGTCCTAAATTAATTCATTTGTAAAGAAATATATGTTGTAGCAACAATAGTCTTATGTACATACATTTGTTTATTTTTCGACTAGCTAATTCATTCTTTTGTAAATATAACGCAATGCAATTCAATAATAAATTTGTTTATTTTTTCGAAAAATTTGTGTGTGTCCATTTTGGGTTTCTGAATGAATGGATTGGTGGATAAAGCTATTTAATTAGTGCTTGAAATTTGAGATACAGGCGGATGTTGTAAATGAGCCATAAGAGTTTCAAGTATTCGCGACTTTTAGGACCGTACGTTTGTTAAAAGAACGGTCCTAAAGTTCTTCGTCCATTTTAAGACCGTATATTTAACAAATATCCGGTCCTGAAAGTCTTCGTCTAATTCTAAAATGTATGGGTAGACTTTTAGGACCGTATATTGTTTATTTGTCCACTCCTAACTTCAAATTTTTAAAATAAGGCTTAATTTTTAGGACCGTATATTTGTTAAAAGAACGGTCCTAAAGGTCTTCGTCCATTTTAAGACCGTATATTTAACAAATATCCGGTCCTAAAAGTCTTCGTCTAATTCTAAAAAGTATGGGTAGACTTTTAGGACCGTATATATTTTATTTGTCCGCTCCTAACTTCAAATTTTTAAAATAAGGCTTAATTTTTAGGACCGTATATTTGTTAGAAGAACGGTCCTAAAGGTCTTCGTCCATTTTAAGACCGTATATTTAACAAATATCCGGTCCTAAAAGTCTTCGTCTAATTCTAAAAAGTATGGGTAGACTTTTAAGACCGTATATTTAACAAATATCCGGTCCTAATATTCTTCCTTTAAATAGAGTTACTGACTCGGTTTTCAGACAAATTGTTAGGGTTCAAGACAACCAAGTTTCTGGCGTTCTTCTCAAGTTTTGTGCTTCGTTGTCCTCGTTTTTACTTGACCTGGATGTGAAGATCATCATCGGTGTCCCTTTTCTTTTTGTCGGAAAAAGAAAGAAGATAACGAAAAGGACACTGAAAATGTTCACATCAGGTAAGTAAGGAGGACGACAACGATGGTCCAAACTTGAGAAGAATCGTCACTCTGTTTGTTTAGTTCGAATAAGGTAAAAAATGTTTTTTGTTTTTGTTTTGTATGGTCGTAACTGTTAACTTTATTCTGCAAATTTTTAATGTTGATCACCACGAAGAGGACAATGTTTTGTCTGTTTCCTTTTTGTCGGAAAAAGGAAAAGAACATCACGATAAAGGAAGTACAAGGAAAGCGATTGGGATCTAAAAATTTTTATTTTATTTTTTTTTTTTTTGCTGCCGTGTGAGGCAACAGTAGTACAAAAAAAACAAAAATTTCTAATCCTCCCCATCGTTGTCGGAGGGGAGGGAAGGGTCGGAGACGTCGTCATCAGAGGTATGGTACTCAACGTCATTGGCGTCGAGTACCGCATCCAGCTTTGTTGTTGACGGCGTGAAAGACCTGAACGGTTGGCCCAAGCGTCGGTCTATATGAGCGACGAGGGCTATCAGTCTTTGCGGCATTTGTTGGAAGTTCGGGTTCGGAGGCAACGGAGGAGGATATGGAGGTGCCTCAGGCTTTCGCCCGGCACGAGGACCTCGTCGTGGTGGAGGAGCCATTACGGTGGAGGTTGTAGGAGGAGATGGAGATGAATGTGAAGAAAGTAAAGTAACAACGGGTTTAAATAGAGAACCCATCCTGAACAATGTGAAACGCCGGAAACATTAACGAGGAGTTGCATAGTTACTCAGAATACGAGGAGACGCCTAGTTGGGAAGTTTATGTGGAAGCCGAAGAGACTCAATTCATTTCAACATAGGGAAGGGGACTCAGATTTTGAAAAGAATGAACTTTTAATACCGGATATTGTAATAGATCCGTTCTTAAAAGTAATATTTTTTATCCAAACATTCTTACTTGAAAAAAATAAATTTGAAAAATATAAAAATAAATGAGTTTTAGGATCGGATATAGTATAAAACGACGGTCTTAAAAGTGTTTTAGTACCGGATAAAATATAAAAGGTCGGTCTTAAAAGTAATTGTTAAAAATAATTGACTATTAGGACCAGATATTTAAAAAAAATACGCTCTTAAAGTAGAAACATCATTTATACCAATTGACTTAATCATCATCGATGTTGATCTCTCCTGCTCTCTGTCCTTATTAACTCCACACACTACCTCTTTGTCCTTGTTAACTCCTCACTACCTATCTCTCGCCCCAACCTCTCAAAGCCTCAAACCATGGTTAGATACAAGCAAGCGCTCGTAGGGGTGCATACACACCTCAAGCTCGTGCCATGGTTAGAACGTTATACGGTGCGCCTCCAAAGCAAGAGTGCGTCCAATTGTTTAGAAGACTCTCGGGTCATTGGACCCATTGTTATTTCTTCGGATGATGAAGAGATTGTGCATGCCGCACCCACGATGTTCGTGCTCCCCACCAACCTTCACAACATGCGGATGTTCGTGCTCCCCTACCCAACTGTTGGCCCCGGCGCGCCTACCTCGACCCCTCTCCGCTTTGTCAGTAATGATCCATTAATATGGCGGGTGGAGCAAATAAGACAAGAAGTTGCTGATCTCCGTGGGAAATTAATGCTCTTCACGCCGAAATCGCCGAGGTTGTTCGGTCAAATTCTTGTGGATGATAATATTCAGCTTCTTTTTCTTTTGTTTTTTTTTCTTGTGTATGCATATTCGAAAGTAATGTAAGACATTAAGAACTCCGTATGAATTTTTGGCTATTCTCCGGTAATTAATGAAAGAAGCTTATTCTCCAATTTTCCTTTATTTTTTGTCCAAAAAATATCCTTTATATTATTGATTCATTCTAATGCAATCACCAAGGCCATTAAGACTGGACATTTTATAAGTAACGGTACTAAAGAGTATTTTGTATTTTAGGACCGGACGTTTGATAAACCTCCGGTCTTAAAACTTAAATGACAAATAAAAGGTTAGGACCAGATACTTTTAAAACTTCGGTCTTAAAATGTTATTTGTATCTTTAGGACCGGACATTTAATAGATAACTGGTATTAATAAAATCCAAAAAGCTAAATAAGGTTTCTTTGTCGCGCGGAAAATTAAATTTCCCTCTCTATATCTCTTGCTGCGCCGAAAGTCAATACTCAGGTTCCGACTCCAGTGTTTGTGTGTTGCTTCGTCGCTTCTTCGCGTTCCTCTCTCGACAATCACTATCTGGTTCCTTAGCTAAACGTCTATAGACGAAGCTGTAAGAGGTGTTTCGGTTATATAACTTTATTATTTTCCGACTTATCGTTCTTGGTTTTCATGGGTTTAACGAAATCGATGTAATGTTCTTATGGGTATTCTCTCGTTGTTAATGAATATTATTTTTTGAAGATTATATTTGTACTTTAGACCTACCCAACTGACCAACAGGTGTTTTTAGGTTACTCTTGCTGTCTTGTCTGCAATATCACCGTTCGTTGCCGGAGAGGTAAGACTCAGCAATCACATTTGAATTTATATGCTTCAAGTGAGTCCACAAGACCTTCATCCCATGCATTTAATTTCCTCGTCTTGCATTTATTTTGGTTCTTAGATTCACTGTGATGCATTTATGACCAAAAGTGATTCTTTGTTATGCATTTAATGGGCAAGTTCCTCCGTAAAAGTGATTCTTTGAGCACATATATTTGCATTTGGATGTTGGCTTATTTTATATGAAAGTTTCAATTTTTTCAGATTATGAATGATCAATGATTTTCGTCTATATATAGGAATTCTACTATGGATCACAGTTGGATAAATGCTTTACGAACGAGTGTTGAATATCAGAATGGGGTGAGGAATTTATAGAATTTGCTAAACAAAATGCCCATGATGATAGGGGAAGTTTTATTGTCCTTGTGTAGAATGTTTGAATGAGAGTCGACTAAGTCCTGAAGTTATACACACACATTTAATTTGTCACGGATTTTGTAAGACTTATATAGTATGGGTATAACATGGTGAAAAAATGCCAAGCGGGTCTCAACATGGGGAAGTGGCCTTTGATGATAATGACACGGATATGGATGATCGCATAGAGGACATTATTCGTGATGTAGGAGAAGAGGCTTTTGACCGATCACGCACATATGGTAATATGTGCAGTGATGCAGAGACGCCGCTATACCCAGGTGTAAAAATACCAATTGTTGAACGCTGTATTGAAATTGGTAAGCTTGAAGGCACATCATGGATGGAGCGACAAGAGTTTTTCAGAATTTCTTGAGGCTTTGAAGGACATGCTTCCGGATCATAATGTGTTGCCGCATCGCTACTATGATGCTAATAAAATACTTTGTCCACTGGGGATGGAGTACAAAAAGATCCATGCATGCCCGAATGATTGCGTACTGTATAGAAAAGAGTTTGAAGAGAAGCAGAGTTGTCCAATATGTGAAACCCCACGGTACAAGTCAGATAAGGGGCCTGCAAAAGTGTTGTGGTATCTTCCAATCATACCAAGGTTCAAGCGATTGTTTGCGAATGTAAATGATGCAAAAAATCTGAGGTGGCTTGCAGATGAGAGGATTTCGGATGGAGAGCTTCGACATCCGGCTGATTCTTCTCAATGGAAGAAAATCGATCAATTATTTCCGAACTTCGGCGAAGAACCTAGGAACCTCAGGCTTGCCCTTAGCACGGATGGCATGAATCCATATGGAAGCCTTAGCAGCATACATAGCTCATGGCCTGTACTCCTAATTGTTTACAACTTATCTCCTATGTTATGCATGAAACGAAAGTATATCATGTTGTCTATGTTGATTTCGGGACCAAAACAACCGGGAAATGACATAGATGTTTACCTTGAGCCCTTGATCGAAGACTTGAAGGAGCTGTGGGAAGAAGGTGTCGATGTTTTTGACTCTTTCAATAAGGAGGTCTTTAGAATGAGAGCCATGATATTTTGTACTCTAAACGACTTCCCACCATATGGGAACTTGTCAGGGTATAGTGTAAAAGGCCATAAAGCATGTCCGGTTTGTGAAGAAGGAACACGCTACCATCAACTTCAACATGGAAGAAAGACGGTGTATCTTGGACATAGGAGATTTCTTAGACGTGGCCACCCATATCGTCGATTAAAGAAGGCATTTTTTGGTGGCCAAGAGTATGAAGAAGCTCCGGGCATTGACTGGGGAGCAAGTGTATGAAAAGGTTAAAAATATCAGTGTCATCTTCGGTAAGACTAGAAAGAATAGAAAAGAAACAAATATATGGAAGAAGAGATCTGTATTCTTCGATCTTCCATATTGGCGCAATCTTGATGTGAGACACTGTATTGATGTCATGCATGTGGAGAAGAACGTATGTGATAGTATTGTTGGCACACTTCTCAACATACAAGGTAGTTCGAAGGATGGTGTGAAGGCAAGATTGGATTTGCAAGCAATGGGAATACGCGAAGACTTGCATCTAAGGCCATATGGGAAGAGAACTTATTGTCCCCCGGCTTCTCATACTTTGTCTAAGGATGAGAAACGAAGCTTTTGTGAGTGTTTACATGGAACAAAAGTTCCCTCGGGGTATTCTTCAAATTTTAAGAGGCTTGTCTCAATGAAGGATTTGAAATTAGTAGGCCAAAAGTCTCATGATTGTCATGTCTTGATGCAACAGCTACTCCCAGTAGCTATTCGAGGCATCGCCGAATATGATCTTCGGGTTGTTTTGACTAGACTTTGTTTCTTCTTCAATGCGGTTTGTAGTAAAGTCTTCGAGATTGAAAAGTTGGATGAATTGGAGAATGAAGGATATCTTATCTTGTGCCAGCTTGAGAAACTATTTGTTCCTACATTTTTGACATCATGGTTCATCTGATTGTTCATCTAGTGAGGGAGATAAGGTTGTGCGGCCCTATCCATTTACGGTGGATGTACCCTATTGAAAGATCTATGAAATTCCTAAAAGGGTACGTGAAGAACGCGTACCGGCCAGAAGCATCAATTGTTCAGAAATATGTTTCTGAAGAGGCCATGGAATTTTGTCAAAATTATTTGGCCAAAGTAAGACATATTGGGCTTCCAAAACGTCAGCTGGCTGAAGGGGGTAGACAAGGGGCTTCGGTAAAGAGTGTGGATCGTGATGAATTGTCACAAGTCCACTTATACATCTTGAATAATGTTGATGAAGTTCAAGCCAGCATATCTGCACATAAAGACGCTGTAAGGAAAGAGAATCATCGAATGACCGAACAAAGGTTGATTAGGGAGGATAACAGAATTTTTGCAAACTGGTTCAAACAAAAGGTCGAGGGATCTGAATGTGTTTCTGATATAATGAAATGGTTAGCACGTGGTCCTGAGGTTGATGTCATAAGTTGGAATTCGTATGTGATCAATGGTTATACATTTTACACGAAGTCCCTAGATGATATGAGCACGATCCCGAAACGGTGGTGTTATGTTAGAGGCTGAATCTATGCACTTCTCCGATTCGAAAGACAAGAGGCCTAAATTGGCAGTCATGCCATATTATGGGGTTATTGAAGAGATTTGGGAGGTGGACTATGTCAAAGTTAGATTTCTCATCTTCAAATGCAAGTGGGTTAATGTCAATAATGGTGTTGGATCGATCGACTAGGATTCACTTTAGTCGATGTCAATAGTAGAAGTTTTGGAGATGAACCTTTTATTATGGCGAGATCATGCAAAACAAGTGTTCTATATCACCGATCAAGAAAATAAAATGTGGTGCGTAGCTCTCCAAGGAAAGAGGGTCATTGATATTGATGAGGAAAGTCATTCAAATTATGGTCTTCCTGAGAGTACTCCTTTTACAACGGGTATACAGGACATGAACGAAGAAGATGAAGCGGATAATGAACCCGGCATAAGAAATGATCATCAAGAAGGGATATGGGAGGATATCACTTTATAAAAGAGTCAATTCATCATAAGGTAATATTCATATGCAGAATTCTTAGAAAACTTTAAGGTTTAACTATATTATATTCCTTCTATGTTCTTAATTAAACAATGTCATCATTGACTATATAAATTTGTTCTTGTTTTGTTTTTGTGGCAGGATATCCGATTCAAAGGGGCATGTTATAGAAGAGGATGCATGTTGCGTTGTTGGGTGGGAATCAGATGAAGGCATGGTGAATAATATATTATATTGGACTACATATATGTTGATTTACGTCCTGCATGTTTTGTAACTCATTGTGATTGTAATTAGTTATATCTTAGCTTATTGTATAAATTACTTTAGTTGTTGTAGACTTAAGAGGCCACATAACTCATGGTGGATAATATTTGTATTCTTTTTCCAAATTCAATTTTATTCATGTTCATAGCTTGTAGCTTAAAGTATATCGACTTTTATGTCTTTGTTTTGGATGGTGGATTTGTGTATATATATGATCAGGAAGAACATAACAGGGAAAAAATTTGGGAAAATTTAGACCGCAAATAATAAAAAACGGTCTTAAATGTTCAAATGTTAAGACCGGATGTATTTCTATGACTGCTCTTAAAGGTATTAAACCCGTCTTAAAAGTTGGTCTTTTAAGACCGGTCCATTTAAAACATCCAGTCTTGAAAGTCAGTCTTTTCAGACCGGGTAATTAGTCATCTGGTCTTAGAGTCTGCTATCATTTGGACCGGATTGATATTTGTCCGGTCTTAATTTTTGGATCTTTTAAGAGCGGTCGAGTTTATGTCCGGTCTTAAAGTTTGAGTTTTAGGACCGAACCAAAAATATTTCAGATTTATTTAGTACGACTTTTAAGACCGGAGGTTTAAAATGTTCGGTCTGAAAGAAACTCTTTAAGACCGTTTAAAAGTCCGGTCTTAAAGGTAGACTTTTAATACCGCCTGGAACAAGACTGGTTGCTGGTCCGGTCCTATTGTACCTGTTTTGTCCGGTCTTAAAAGCATTTTTTCCACCCGTGATGCCTTGGTAGTAAACATTCGGATCAGGCTGGTAAATACCTGGGACTACCTATAGTTTGGGGACGATCTAAAGCCACTTCTTTGGCTTATATAAGGGACAAAATAGGCTTAAAATTACAAGGATCGAAGCAAAAATTATTGTCATTTGCAGGGAGGAAAATTTTGGTTAAGGCAGTAGCAAATTCAATTCTTACATACCTCATGACTTGCTTTCTTTTTCCAAAAAAATCTTGTATGGAAATAGATAGCCTAATTTCCAAATTCTGGTGGGGACAAAAAGCAGAAGCAGGGTCCTGATAATTGAATATTTTATACACTTCTTTTTATCTCTTGATTAATAATTTAGGACTCTTTAGTTAATAAATAATGGCTTTTATGTTCATTTGGGCTTTGGGCCTTTGATTACATTTTAGCCATTTTTAATAATAAAATTCCAGTTTTACATTGCTTCACTATTTTTACCATAACTCTTGAGCCAGACATCGGATTTGCCTCATATTTGTCTCATATTTCAGATGATTCAGAGAGCTACAATTGTTATGAAGACATAAAGAGCAAATTCGGACAAGAGGGCGGTCAATTTTGGAGCCGAAGTCAGATGTACAATTCTGGATTTTATTTGGACTCGAATTTTGTAATTAAAGTCCACTTTTATTTTATTTCTGTTTTGGGCTGAACCATTGGAACCCATTTCCATTTTAGGTTAAGTTTAAGTTAGATGGCAGCCACAAACTGGATTCATTCACGTTTTATTTTATTTGGTGGATCAAAATAGAAGTTTTGAAATTCTCTCAACTGTTCTTCATCTCGTTCTTCGTGTTCTTCGTGTTCATGATGAAATTCTTCATTTCTGTTCCATTTTCGTTCTGCATAGCCATGATGGGCTAAGCTTCGGTGATTTGCCCACGGATTGAGGATTCCACTATCCAGAGGACTCGTTCTTAACGGTAACAAATTCGTTTCTGTTTTGTAACTTCAGATTCGATTTACATTCGGATTGGGTGTTAGATTTAATGCCCAGATTGAGATATCCCAAGGATCAAATTCGAACTAGGTTTAAGTGTTTGTTGTGCGATCGCACAGTGACACGCCACTGTTCGGATAATCGCTAGGCGATCGTCTAGATTGAGGGATTTTCTGGACGAACGCTGAGATTTCGGTTCGTCCAGAATGAATCACGAGTTCCTTTCAATTCTGTTTTCGTCCGAGGAAGGAAAGTGGTGGAATTTGAAATCCTGGATTAATCTTATGTTTATCTGTTTAATCTGTGTTTATTTCATTCTGTTTCTATTATTTCGTTTTAATCTGTTGAACCAAAAACCCCCCATTTTTACTGTTTATATTTCACTGTTATTCGGATCAAACCTGCTGCAAGTTCATTGGGAAACGACCCAGGTTCCCAATTTCTGCAAATCATTTTCGAACTTGGTTATTTTGGTAGACACGGCAAATCTCTTTCAAAATATGGCGCCGCTGCCGGGGAATTTACATTGGTTTGATTAGTAACAGTAATGTAAATAGCTTCATTTCGGTAGTTTAGGTGGTTCGGGTGGTCGGACAGAAATTTTTCTGACCCAGATCACTCAAACCAGGTCTTATTCACAAGGAATTGGGCATTCTAAGCAAGAATCACTCTCTTTAGGAGTGAGGTATACCCTAATTTCCCCAAATTCCAACGTTTAGACCACTTTTTCGCTGTTTTGAGTCTTGATTTTATGATTTCTACTACGAAATTTTTTTTGGAGTATCTTCGATTTGGTTGAAAATTGGTACAGTGATAGAAAATGGCGAATCGTTAGACCCACATCGAAAATCTTTGATTTTCCATGTGGTATTCTCCGTTTCGCCAAATTCCATCGTTTTGACCACTTTTTCATTTTTTGAAGTTTTTTTTTCCATTTTTGGGTTACCCAATGGTCTAGGAGTTGCCCTGTCCAAGTCCCAAAAATTTTAAAAATCATTTGATAGTGTTTCTGGACTTGTTTTGGTCAATTTCTAGCATAGGTTTTTGCTTTTGTGTTCTCTTAGTGTTTTTTCTACTTTTTACCACTTCTGATGGCATTTTCCTAATTCTGATTGTCTTGTGGCATTTTTGTAATTCTGAGTATTTTCCAATTCTGTTTTGTGTGTATGCTGCATGAGTACCAGGAATACTACTAATCCAGAAGATTTGTTCCCATTTGATCCTGAAATTGAAAGAACAATTCTTACTGCTGGAAGAGTTGTTAGGCTAAGTCATAAGATTAATACTGAACTGGACACTGAATTGGAGTCTGATTTTGACCATTCTAATTTTGACCACCCTTCTGATTGTGGCCATTCTGTTGATCTTTCTAATTGTGTTTCTGATAGTATTTCTGATAGTCTTGTTGTTTTCACTGATTCTAGTAGCAATTTTGCTAACTCAGACATTATGGCAGAAGAACAGGCAAATCGTCCTACTTTAAAGGAATTGGTCGCACTTTGATGTTAATTATCAACCTTTGTGCATCCAATATCCTGACCTTGCTGCTAACTTTGAGATTAAATCTGGTCTAATACACTTGTTGCCTAAGTTTCATGGCCTTGCAGGTGAGTGCCCCATTAAGCATTTGAAGGAACTTCATGTAGTGTGCAGCACAATGAAACCACATGCCATTGATGAAGATCATATCAAGCTGAGAGCTTTTCCTTTCTCATTGGACGGTGGAGCCAAGGATTGGTTGTTGTACCTTCAGCCCTCATCTATTGGGAGCTGGGTGATATTCATAGGTTATTTCTAGAGAAATATTTCCCTTCCTCAAGAGCAACTGCGATCAAGAAGGAAATTGGCAACATTAAACAGGTCACTGGGGAGACTATGCATAAGTATTGGGAGAGGTTCAAAAGGTTATGTGCAAGCTGTCCACACCATCAGATAACTGAAAAAGACTTGATTACCTGTTTCTATGATGGTTTATCGCCGGTAGACAAAGGGTGGTGGATGCTTCTAGCGGTGGGGCTATGAGTAACAAGACACCTGAAGAAGCTCGAGACTTGATATCCATTATGGCAGATAACTCTCAGTAGTTTGGCACCAGGGCCAATAGTACTACTGTTTACCATATTCAAGCACCTCCAATCCAGTATGATTCTCAGAGATTAGAGACTAGACTTGATGATCTGACTTCCCTTGTGAGGCAGTTGGCAGTGACACAGACAATACAGTCTTCCCCTCCTCAAAATGGGTACTCCTGTGGGTTTTGTTCTGACCCTTATCATTCTATTGACTCTTGCTCTACCTTGCATGATCCTAATTACCAAGATCAGTCAGTAGCTGCAGTGGGTGTTTTTCCAGGAAAGCCACAATACCAGCAGAATAATGCCTTTTCCAATACTTATAATCCCGGTTGGAGAAATCACCCCAACTTTCGCTGGAACCAAAATCAAAACCAAAGTAACCAGTATCAACAGAATTTTGGGAATTACTAGCAGAGACAGTACAGACCACAGAATTTCCAGCAACAGTCTGCACCTCCTTTGCCTTTGCCAGCACCACCCCCTCGACCAGCCATATGTCCACCTCCACAGGCGGCACAACAGCAGGCTAGTAGTAGTGGTGGTGGTGGTTCCTGACTTGAAGATATGATGAAGCAATTTGTCACAGCCAATATGTAGTTCCAACAGAAAACTGACACTTCCATTCAGAGTTTGCAAACACAGATTGGGCAACTGGCAACATCATTGAAACAGCTTCAACCTTAGGGATCCAACACTCTTCCTTCACAAACAATTCCTAATCCTAAGGGGAATGTGAGTGCTATCTCCCTTCGATATGGAAAACAATTGGAGGAACCTAAACCAGCTGGAAATGTGACTTCCACATCAGAAAGAGAGTCCGAAAATATGAAGATTGACTCTAAAAATATCAGCACTCATCCAGCCTACCATGCCTCGTAAATGCAAAGATCCAGGGAAATTTTCTATCCCTTGCCATATTGGTAATTAGAGATTTGATGATTGCTTGCTAGATTTAGGTGCTTCTATTAATGTCATGCCTGCATCTGTTTATAGATCTCTTGGTCTTGGTCCCTTGCGTCCAACTGGTGTTATTGTTCAGTTAGCTAATAGGAGTACTGCCCATCCTTCTGGTTTCGTTGAAGATGTATTAGTCAAAGTTAATGAATTGATATTCCCTGCTGATTTTTACATCTTGAATATGGAGGATGAGTCTCCTAGCAGTAGGTCACCAATCATTCTAGGAAGGCCTTTCATGAAAACGGCTAGGACTAAGATGGATGTGCATTCTGGTACTCTTTTCATGGAGTTTGGTGATATATCTGTTAATTTCAATATCTTTGATGCCATGAAACATCCTAGGGAAGAGCATTATGTTTTCTGTATTGATGTGATTGATGATGCTGTGGATGATGTTCTTGTTGATTGGTGTGCTGATTATCCTGATTTTTCATCTGAGAGTAATTTTGCCATTTGTGCATGTGCTGATAATGAATGGTGCTTCGTTTGCACTAATTTGGTTAATGCTGCATTATTTGATGATTCGGACTTGCTTGGTGATTCTACATTACATGTAGATTCTGATATTGATTCTGAGTTTGAGCTTCAACCTGATCCTAACGTGCATCCTGATTCTTATTTTGATGAGCTTAACTATGATTTTGATGAACTGAATTCTGATGTTAACGAAGTATGCATTTCTGGAGGTGAATGAGTAGTTGCCAGTCATTGTGACAAATAATCTTATGCCTGATCAAGAAGAGAAGCTGCTAAGCTTATTGAGGGTGAACAAGAAATCTATTGGGTGGACATTAGCTGACATAGTTGGCATTAGCCCTTCCATGTGTATGCATCGAATTCTGTTGGAATAGGACTCTAAGCCGGTGAGGCAACCCCAGAGACGCCTTAATCCTCTTATCCTTGATGTGGTAAAGAAGGAGGTCACTAAGCTTCTGAAGGCTGGTATCATCTATCCTATTTCTGATAGCCATCTCTGAGTTTCTACAGGACTGCATGGAGGTTTTTATGGATGATTTCACTATATATGGGTCTGATTTTGATGCATGCTTAGCTCATTTATCTAGAGTCTTGCATAGGTGCATTGAATCTAATCTTGTCTTTGAATTATGAAAAGTGTCACTTTATGGTTGAGTCGTATAGTCTTGGGACACATAGTGTCTAAGAAAGGGATTGAGGTAGACCCTGCTAAGATAGATGTAATTACTGCTTTGCCTTACCACACTTCTGTGCGGGAAGTTCGCTCTTTTCTTGGTCATGCAGGTTTTTATCGACGTTTCATTCGAGATTTTAGCAAGACTGCCCGACCCTTGTCCAACCTTCTGCATAAGGACACAGATTTTGTATTTGATGATACTTGCAAGGCGGCCTTCGATCATTTGAAGCGTTGCCTTACTACAGCCCCAGTGATCCAACCCCCTGATTGGTACCTCCCTTTCAAGTTGATGTGGCGATGCTTCCAACTATGCGGTTGGTGCTATCTTGGCACAGCGGGTAGACAGAGCCTCCCATGTCATTGCATATGCTTCCAGGACTTTGGATTCTGCCCAGTCTAATTACACCACCACTGAAAAGGAGTTGTTGGCTATTGTATTTGATTTTGATAAGTTTAGGTCATATCTGCTAGCTAGTAGAGTAATTGTTTTCTCTGACCATGCTGCTTTCAAGGTTCTTTTGAAAAAGGCATATGCTAAGCCACGACTCATCCGGTGCATGTTTTTGCTCCAAGAGTTTGATGTTGAGATTCGAGACAGAAGTGGAGCACAAAACTGGGTAGCTGACCACTTGAGTCGTATCACCCATTCTCCCTCTCACCCCTCTTCTATTCGGGATGATTTCCACGATGAGCGGCTTCTACAGTGCAAGGTAAGATCCCAAGGTATGCTTGATCTAGTTAACTACTTGGTTCTTTGGTGTTTTTACTGTAGACTCCACTAGGGCCCAAACCCTAAAATTGAAAAGTGAGTCTAAAATTATGTTTGGGATGACCCTTATTTGTGGAAGTTTTGTAGTGACCAGGTGGTTAGGAGATGTGTGCCTGATCATGAATTTCACTCCATATTTCATTTTTCTCATGCTTCTGCCTGTGGTGGTCACTTTGGACCCTAAAGAACTGCTAGGAAAGTGTTAGAATGTGGTTTATTTTGGCCTTCCCTGTTTCATGATGCCCATTTGTTTTGCAAGTGATGTGATAACTGTCAGAGGGCATGGAGTATTTCCCGTAGGCATGAGATGCCCCAGAACCTTATATTGTTTTGTGAGATCTTTGATGTTTGGGGTATTGATTTTATGGGTCCATTTCCTGCTTCATATAGTTATACTTACCTACTACTGGCTGTTGATTATGTCTCGAAATGGGTTGAGGTGAAAGCCACCCGGACTAATGATTCTCCTGTGGTGGTGGACTTTGTTAGGTCTAACATTTTTTGCAGGTTTGGCATTCCTAGAGCTATTATCAGTGATCAGGGTTCCCATTTTTGCAACGGAAGCATGGGTGCCTTGTTACGCAAGTATGGAGTGCTCCACAAGGTCTCCACAACATACCACCCTCAGACCAATGGTCAAGCTGAAGTCTCAAATAGAGAGATTAAGCAAATCCTTCAGAAGACTGTTAACTCTACCCGGAAAGATTGTAGTAAGCGATTAGAGGATGCTTTGTGGGCATATCGCACTGCCTACAAGACTCCGATTGGGATGTCCCCCTATCGGATTGTCTTTGGTAAGGCATGTCATCTTCCGGTTGAGTTGGAGCATCAAGCCTATTGGGCCATTAAGCATTGTAACATGCATTTGGCTACGTCTGGGATGGAACGGAAGCTGCAGTTGCAAGAGTTAGATGAGCTTAGATTGGATGCCTATGAAAGTTCGCGGTTAAACAAGGAAAATACTAAGGCATTCCATGATAAGCATATTCCGAGGAAAGAATTTTCTGTGGGCCAAAAAGTTCTTCTGTTTAACTCCCGTTTGAAGTTTATGCCAGGTAAGCTTCGATCTAGATGGGATGGCCCTTTTGTGATCACTAACATATTTCCATTTGGTACTGTTGATCTATGTGATCCACCCACAGGAAGAACCTTTAAGGTCAATGGGCATCACCTCAAGCAATTTCATGAGGGATCCCAGCAGCAGCCTGAGGAAGCAGCGATTCTCCTCATTGATGCCACTTATCCTCCATAAACCCTTGGGGAGTATTCTTCTTTCTTCTCCCTTTTTCTCTTTTATTTGTTTTCTTTTTGTCTACTTTGCTTTCTGAAAATAAATACAGTCCTTCTTTCTATGATTGCTACATATTATGAAGGTGGACATTTTGGTTTTAATGGATCATTATGTTTGGTCTCCAATTCTTGACTCTTCGATTACATGTCTTGGTAGTTGATTTGATGTTGTTGATTGCCTAAGTTGGTATTGACCTTGTGAGATTTTGGGCCAGCATGAATGGTATTCATCTTTTGTCATTATTTCTTTCATGTGTGCATCTCTCATGATTTGTGTTCTCTAGAACTTGCTCCTTTTCTTTTTGAAACTACATTTTTCACTTACATGCATAAGTATGATGGAAGCTTGTTTTCTTTCTTTTATTTTCCCCACTTTGGCCAAATAGCCTTCCCCTTGCATTATGATTCCTTTGCTAGCCCCTTTGTGCCTTTTTGACCCATTCTTTTCTAAGCCATATTCCAAGCCTAAGCGTAAAACCATTTTATTCCGCACCTTGGAAATTTATTGAGCATTGGTTTCACCCAGGTTTTGTATTTAAGTGATGGGGTTGCTCAGGAGTGCAACAGTTTAAGTATGGGGGGAGATATTTGATTTTGTCATTGTGTTATATAAAAAAAAAAAAAATCATTGTGATTATAAAGAAAAGAAAAAAAAAACAGAAAAGAAAGAAAGAGAACAAAAAAGGAGATATATGAAAAAAAAGGAAAAAAAAAAAAGAAAAGGGTTTCCATACATAAAGAATAATTGTGTTAATTAGTGCTCTTTTTAATTTCTTTGATACTTAGACTCTCATTCCATACTTTTACCTACCTTCACCCTAGCCCCATTACAACCTTTAATAACAAGCTCTGTTGATTTGTGCATGCATGTGTTATGAGTAGTGGAGACGTAGAAATTGAGCAAGCTTATGGTAGAACAATTTTCTTGAGTAGAATTTGAGCGATACACTAATTTACCCTATACACTTGAGAGATTAATTGAGAGCATCCTTTGAGAGACCATCTTTTGTGGTTAACATCATTGATTGAGATTGCCATGATTTGTAATTTGAGATGAAAGGATTTTGGTCTTGAATGATTGGTCTTTTGAAGCTTTGTGTCCCTTGTTCGGTTTTTGCATTGTTAGCAATTGTTAAAAAAAAAAAAAAAAAAAAAAAAAAAAGAGTTTTGCCCTTTTAATCTTTTCTTTGAATTTTTGCTCAGGAGTGCACAAAGATAAGTGTGGGGGAATTTGATAATTGAATATTTTATACACTTCTTTTTATCTCTTGATTAATAATTTAGGACTCTTTAGTTAATAAATAATGGCTTTTATGTTCATTTGGGCTTTGGGCCTTTGATTACATTTTAGCCATTTTTAATAATAAAATTCCAGTTTTACATTGCTTCACTATTTTTACCATAACTCTTGAGCCAGACATCGGACTTGCCTCATATTTGTCTCATATTTCAGATGATTCAGAGAGCTACAATTGTTATGAAGACATAAAGAGCAAATTCGGACAAGAGGGCGGTCAATTTTGGAGCCGAAGTCAGATGTACAATTCTGGATTTTATTTGGACTCGAATTTTGTAATTAAAGTCCACTTTTATTTTATTTCTGTTTTGGGCTGAACCATTGGAACCCATTTCCATTTTAGGTTAAGTTTAAGTTAGATGGCAGCCACAAACTGGATTCATTCACGTTTTATTTTATTTGGTGGATCAAAATAGAAGTTTTGAAATTCTCTCAACTGTTCTTCATCTGTTCTTCGTGTTCTTCGTGTTCATGATGAAATTCTTCATTTCTGTTCCATTTTCATTCTGCATAGCCATGATGGGCTAAGCTTCGGTGATTAGCCCACGGATTGAGGATTCCACTATCCAGAGGACTCGTTCTTAACGGTAACAAATTCGTTTCTGTTTTGTAACTTCAGATTCGATTTACATTCGGATTGGGTGTTAGATTTAACGCCCAGATTGAGATATCCCAAGGATCAAATTCGAACTAGGTTTAAGTGTTTGCTGTGCGATCGCACAGTGACACGCCACTGTTCGGATAATCGCTAGGTGATCGTCTAGATTGAGGGATTTTCTGGACGAACGCTGAGATTTCGGTTCGTCCAGAATCAATCACGAGTTCGTTTCAATTCTGTTTTCGTCCGAGGAAGGAAAGTGGTGGAATTCGAAATCCTGGGTTAATCTTCTGTTTATCTGTTTAATCTGTGTTTATTTCATTCTATTTCTATTATTTCGTTTTAATCTGTTGAACCAAAATGATACGTTGACTTGAGCCACTGAGAAGTCTGCCTCGAGTTTGGAACTAAACTCGGGCCAGCATATCCTGTGACTCGAGCCAATTAGTTTTAAACTTCGAACTTCAGTTCTCTTGCCTCAAGCCAGTGTGTGTTGCCTCTAGCCAAAATCTTGACCATTATACTTAAAAATCAAGATTGACTCGAGACTCCACTTAATGACTCGAGCCAGAGACTTATCTTTCAGGTTTTCAAAAGTTTTCCTTCACGATTGACTCGAGCCTGTTTTCCTACCTCGAGTCTAGACCTTGACTCGAGCCTCGTTATTCTGCCTCGAGTTAAATCCCTTCTATATTTTTGAATGATCATTTGAATGTGACTCGAGCCATGTTTTTCTGTGACTCGAGCCTAAACCTAGACTGGAGCCAATGTTTTTATCTGCCTTGAGTAAGATAGTATTTTCAAATCTTCTCTGTGCATTGAATGTTGGATTGACTCGAGCCAATGATAGCCTTGACTCGAGCCAATGTATCTATGTTTTTTAAAATGTTTAACGACATTCTGAGAATTTCTAAGTATGTTTTTGGATTCTTCATATTATCTATCATTACTATTCTTAACTGCATTTAATCAGTTTGTTAATGAGTTATAGATGATTAGAATGCGAATTAACTCTGTTTTTTGAATAAAGTAATCCAACGTGTCAGAGCATTTAATGCACTTACCTATTTGAGACGCTCGACCAACAGACATACTTCTGCCCATCAGAAAAACGTTTTGAGCAAGATTAGTTCATTCCTTTTGCTGGGCTCTCCAACGGTCAAAATCGTAGGAACAAAAGAATTAAAGAATAATTATGACGGCGATTATACAAACTTTTCACGCTTTATCTCTAACGGACATTTAGTAGAGTCTCAATGGATAATTCATCAAGCTTCTCAACGGTCATAAATGAACTAAACTATAAATATTGGAAGTTTTAAATTCTCCAACTACCGAAACGTTGTGCAATCAATTCGACTCAACTACTTCTTACTGTTTCATTATCTAAGCTAATATCTTCAGATATTCTCATTGTACTTGAGTGTTTAGTATTTATCTACTCAGTGAGGAGTTTAAACACTATTTGATTACTCGTTTATTTGTTAAATCTTAAGGTTGTGGAACCTTAAGTGTAGGTGTACAATTACAACTTGTAAGGGGGAGTGAGTCCTAGTGTGAAAGGATTATCCTGAGTTATAGAGTGTGTAATTGTATGTGTTTGAAGAGTTAGTGAAAATCCCAAGGTGCTTGGGGACTGGACGTAGGTCTAAGAGTTAGACCGAACGAGTATAAATCGCTCTGTGTTAGTTTCCTTATTTTTGTCTCTGTTTTTAGTGTTAGTGAACGCTTAGCGAAAAAGATTTTATAATCACCTATTTACCCCCCCCCCTCTAGGTAATATTCCACCTTTACACTTAAAAGTTTTTTGTGCTGGGCACTCCTGGAGTAAAAATTCGTTGACCAATCAGAACCTTAACTCTTTTAACAAAGGGATTAGAACGAAAGCAACATGATAATTTTTACGTATGTATAATTTTTTAACACAAGTTTTGAAAATTAAAAAAATGATGTAATCATTTTGAAAAGCACCCATAAACAATGAAATGAATTGTGAAATAGTTCCAGTCAAAAAATGATGAAATAATAATTTTTTATACTTACACAATTACCCGTAAATGAAAACATGTTTCTCATCCAATTCTTCAATTTTGTAGAATAAAGGGTAACAAACTTAAAGCACTAAGGTTTTTTCATCTCCCAACAAGTGTCCTTATTGATATCTTAACTTTTATTTTTCTCCTTATAAAATTGATGAGGACATTTTTCACTCCAACCAATAACTTGTTAGTGTTTTAGTTATGTATTTCTTGCTCAGTTAGTCTTTTATTTGGCAAAGGCCTAGAGATGTAATGTAAAGAGATAAGAGGTTCTTTTGTTATTTTTTCCTTGGTGGTAAGGGCTAAGCCTGTAATGCTAACCACTAAAGTGAAACTCTACAGAAAAAAAAAATTGTATTCCAATTATGTCCTTAGACACAATGTCTTGTACAGCTATAAGGGGTTTTGTCCCTAGGAAACAGTTTTCCTACTCATCATGAGTAGAGGGTGCTCTTCTCCTTTGGACATTTCAAATAAGATCTAAACGGTACAAATGTAATTTTTTAAACTACTGATTATTTTAAAAATAAAAAATCATTTTTAAAATTAGTGCACGGCTAAGTGGGTATTAACAGAGCATTGATTCACAGTTCGATGGGTAAAACAGAAATATTGTTACTTACTAACATAAAATTATTGATTACAAACAGGAATATACAAATTTTCTTCAAATTTCAAAAGTTTAAAATGCAATTACACCATTACGAATAACCAACGCTATGTCTTGATCCGAATCGAAACCTTCATTCACCGATGATTGTCGTCTTGCCCTGGGAGCCTCATCCAAAATACTATACAATTCACAATTAGCAACAAGGGCTAGAATCTCAAAAGATCCCAGAGTAACAATTAATCTCATCTATAATGTATAAACAACATATGATAGTCAACCACAATCATGAAAATAAACAATACAACATCTAGCATATGTCACACACAATCACATAATGCACACAGCGTTGATGACAGAATATAGAACCCAGCAAGTTCTGGATCCACAGTGCTGGGAAAAACAACTGGGCCTTGAACCCAAAAACAACGAATGCATACCAGGCTTAGCGACCCAAGGACCTTCAGTTCACTACGCCCTATAGCCCAAACGCGTGTTTCACAACACGGATCACAATTATGGTTCAAACATGCATACATAGAAATACATAGGATATGATATTAGAGTTACTACCTGATGTTTTACCACTTCACAAATTGGCTCCCGATCCTTCTGTCATCTCGGAAAATACCGAAACTTATAATCACATATTCACGAACGACTGATTAAAACTTATCCAAAAACTAATATTGGGTATCACATTAGGCCCAACACAAAGCGAAAGGCCTATACTAACCCCAAGAGTTCATTTTAACCCTTGCAGGTTAAGTTATTTATCATTGGCCTTAATAAAAGTGATTTTCGCCCTTTTTACCAAATTTCCAAAATTTAACCACAAACTTTAAAAAATCATATCTCATTGCACAAGTGTCCAAATGGGATGGTTCCAAAGCCTATGTAATCATTATTGAGTCTAGTTTTAAGAAAAAAAGCTTTCTGCAACCACACATACACATATCATTCCAGACTCAATCAAACATTACCTACTGTCCAGTTTACATTCCAAAATCTTAGGTCATCTTCAAAAATTCATAACTCTATGTACACACGTCCAAAATAAGCAAATAACCTATCCAATTAAAGCTCATTATGTCTACTTTGACTATAGAAAATATCATAGTCATTGTAAACCATTTATTTATCCAAAAATATGTTACAATCCCACTGCCTCTTAGGGATTTACAACCCGCAGTTTCTAAGTTCTTCACATTTTAATCATAAGGCTTCGAAAATCATTTTCCCACCTATATCCCACACCATTTGTCATTTTAAACATATTGAAAACATCAAAATGAATAAAATCTCATCATTTCATCATGTTTAGTTCCAACCAAAATAGAGCATGAAAAAGAACACAAATAATTTTCCAAGTCAACTTCACAAACACCATGAGTTGAGCCTTAAATTGTCTTTTTGCTCATTATTTAAGCCCTTAACGCACTTAAACCTATTCTTTAGAAACTTGGGTGGCACCTTCCCTTAGGGTTTTAGGCTTCCAAATTTACAAGAAATCATGGAGAAATTATTTCGATAGGCAACATCATCAAGAACAAGTGCAAGAAGGTTGAAAACTGTACTTACATGGCTTATCGTCCTTGAATTTCTTGCAATATTTCTCTTCTTTGGGCTTCTTAAGGTTTTTGTCCTTCACCCAAAATCATCATGTAAAATTGTTTTATTAGAGCCTAAGACTTGTGTAAAAGGATAGGAAGAAGAGTGCAAGAGATCACATGTAAACTTACCTTGGCTCTTTAACTTTTCCTTCCTTTTCTCTCTTGTATTTTTGGCTAGCCACTCTCTTCCTTATGGTCCCTTGTTTGGTCAACATTTTACATGCAAAAAGGAAGGTGTGAGGTGTTTTGTAATTTGTAGAGAACCCACCTAAGGGTCTTGTTGGTAGATTTTCCATGATAGCAAGTGAACCAATCAAACAAGTAATAAAGAGTAAGTAGAGTATCGTCCCACAGAGACTGGGATACTGAATGATGATGCCTGTATCACAAAATTGGTTGTGTGTAAAAAGATAAATAAGTCTGATTAGTCTGGGAGTTTTTATGGTTGTACTAATAAGTAAGAAAATAGACAAATGATCGTAGTCGAAGAAGATATCAGTAAAAAGATAGGCTAAGCTTAGAATCCTTCCTAAGCATATCAATCCCCCAGTTGCCTACGCACAATGCTATAGCCTCGATGCTACACAGCTCTCACAAATGCTATAGCATAAACACTACTTACAAAGCTATTTAGTTAACCCACCACTCTAATCTACCAAAGCTCTCATGTCCAATACGTACAATCCTAACTTACTTCTCCCATATGTCTATGGCAATTTTCTAGTTAAGTTGTTCATTACAATTCAAGGTGTTATGGTTATAAGCGATAGACCCATTCCTTAAGCTACAATAATAGGTCAAGCCTTGCACCAGCCTGCCTAGCAATCACTATTTCTCAGATGTCTTGCCCCGACTCCCTCTTAATAAACCAAGACCACTGATCTAGCCCTTAGCTCTCGCTAATCGACACGTAATTAAATCACTGATAAGCAAACTAAATATATTGAATTAAAGACTAGCAATTGGGTTCATCCTACACTTAGGAAATCATCCTCGCTTAGCCACAAAAAGTTCATGACTGGTGAGGGAATCCCTAAACAGAGTACAACAGAATGGCCCATGATCAAAAGTTTAACTAAAATGAATTAAGAAGAAAAACAAAAAGCTTGATGGAGGTTCGACGGCATGGAAGAAGCCCTGTCACATCACAGCTCCACGTCTTCTTATCTCCGTCTCACTACAAGGAAGGATGCTGGGTTCCCCTGAAGTATTCGTCCCTATAACTTCTCTCACTCTTCTTTTAGGTTTGGTCGTAAGGGATGGACTTTGACTCTCGATGACTTCAACAACTTTAGGGTTGGCTCTTGTTTCCTTATATAGTCTGGTTTACTTGTTGTGTACGTTCAACGAACTGGGCCTTACCTATTTAGTTGAGGTCCAATCATGTCTTCCCTATTCAATCCTGGTAGACTGATTCTACTGATACAGCGAGATTCTTCAAATCCTTTGTTCTGATACTCCGCGTCTTCTATTCCAATACGTCAACAATCTAATCGTTAACAATTTGCACTATGTTTCCTGAAATAACCTTGACAAAAGATCAGAACAAATGCCGCATAGCATTGCTTCACTTACTCTGCTATAGCATCAAGAATGCATTGTATTGCGCTTCGAGGATGCTATCCCAATGCTATAGCATTGTATCGGCCATGCTGTGCGCCTCACAAAATCTTAAAACTTGATCTTTTCTTAGCACATGTTTAGGATGCGTATGAAATTTATTCAGGTTTGTAAACTTCATCCTTAAGTTCCCTATATAATGAATTAATGTCTTTTTGCTCAAATTAAATGCAATTAAGCTTATGTTCACCATACAAATCAGTCATAGAATACAGGGAAAACATGGCATAAATAGTATTCATCAGGTCCCCCTTTGATAATTGACCAAATTGCCCTTCCATTATATTTCTCACATGTGACCAATTTACACATGCTTCTTGAATTTTTTTCTCCTTCTTTTTCCCTTAGTCAAAATTGACCTTACAAAAGGTGTCCCAAGTTATCTTTTACTATCTCTTAACATATACTCATTTGTCACACTTCCTTAATTGGGCTTAGTCGTCTGCCTAGTACAGACTTATACTCAAGTCTCTAGACCTATAATTCAGGATATTACAATTTTCCCCCCATTCAATATCTTTCGTCCTCAAAATTTGAAAGTTTATATTTTGGGGAATCATGCTAGACACTCAGTCTACTCTTTTCTATGCATGCTCACTAAGCACGCAATATAATCATCAACGTTCTTATTCATCCTATACCCATGCGTAGTATTCACACACAGGACCCATTGGTCCATTCTCTAAGCATTTGGTTACACTAGCCTCTATGCCCAATACATTCTACCTTTCAGCTCATTTTATTACCTCAGCACTGGATATTGTGGCCTTACTACTAGGGAATCACCCTCAAGCCATAGGCATCTCGAATACATCCTAGTACAGTCTGAACACTTTGCCAACCTTAAGATATATTCTGGACACACCGGTCCAAAGTTGCCACACTAAGCAACAAATATAATGCTAGGCATACAGGTCTTACAACCCAGGGGCACCGCTCCATGCAAACTTTCACATTAGGTCTTAGTGCCTCGAGTCTCTGCTCGTCTGTCCCGTGTCTTAGCTTCTTCAATTTAAGCTCTCAGACTACTTTCTTTTTGCTTAGCACTGTAGCTAGCGAATACTATCTGACCTAACCAATTCAGATTTCTAGACCATTCTATCAATTTCTGTTCCTGTATCATCATAATCACCAATTGCACTGCTTTTCCAATTCAACACGGTAGCGACGACAATCATGTCACTGCTTTTCAATTCTTTTATGTTGTCTCATATTCAACAATTCTGATTTTTCAAATTCAAATATTCAAAATTTCCATAGTAACAATACATTTTCATAATCGCTGCAATCTCAATTTCAAGAAAACACATTCACTGTCGGCTTAAATTCAAGAAATCACATTTTCTACAGGCTCAAATTCGTGAGTAGGATATTTGATTTCACAAGATTCAACAACTAAGAGGCACATGCCACCATTATGCCCTGCTTCATCAAGACATAACTCAATCCTTTCTTTCCTACACACTCGGCCACAACTAGAAAGATATCGTCTTCCAGTCAATCAACTTCAGGAAGATATTGTCTTCCAGTCAATCGGCTTCGAGAAGATACTATCTTCTAACCATTTAACTCACAAGTGGTAACACGCCCCTGCAAGGAAACAAAATTCTAGGATTAGGTGGTGCAAGTTTCAACCTCTTGTAGACAAATCCCATCAAAACAATTCTTTCTTTAGATTCTCTGTTCAAATGAGCTTTATCAATGGCAATTGACCAAAAATATATTGAATACATCTAGCAAGATCCAGCAAATTGAGAATTTTGTTAACAATTTTTGGCCTCTTCTAGTTCCATATTTCTTCCACCACAACATAGTTCAAAATTTAGTTCTAGTTTTGTATTCCACAAAGATCCCTTCCATCAGACAACATGGTTCACAAGGGACCATTACAACTAGTCTCAAATTCTATTGGAAACATTTCCTTTGAAAATTAAATTTCAAAAATTCACAAATACAGCAAGTGCATTGGCATGTTAAAAATTAAATTTTCAAACATACCAAGAACCACACAACTGTCATAGAAGGTTATTACTTTAAACACATTTTAGAATTTATCCTTGGCTACTCGAGCCATTTATATGACACTCAGTCCATTTTATTCCAGTATTCTGGCCATTCTAGGATAACACCTATAGTTCTCAGGCTTCACAATCTCTTTGGGACACTGCCCGGTATTCATGATCTAATAACATAGGCTTCTACCAGCCTATGGACACACTAGTCTCACAGGACATAAAGCTTTGCATAACAAGTTTGACAACCTAAGGACGTACCGACCTAATAGGTCTCACTGCCCACTGCATATTCAAACCCAAATATACCTGATAGTAAACACACAATGTCGGAGCACCCCATGGTGATACATCGCATCACATAAACCTCATATGGGGTCATTCTCTATGGACTTTCTATATTAATCCAGCTCCAAGCATAGTCACGAATTCAATTTTCCCTATTTGATCTTCGAGACGCATCTCTCAGGGAATCCATTAGCCACAAACATATCTACGGTTATCGGTCTCGATCATGATACCATTACTCGTGGCTATCGAGGTTATAGCTACTACTCGGTTCCAATAAGGAACATACTCTCAATCATTATTTTTAAGGGAATGTTCTGTGATTAAGATCTTTCCCTATGCTAGATCAGTAGCTAGCGACCTCCAGATACCTCATACACATTGGTACCACATTCTAGTGCTTTAATTCATTCAATTCAATCGATACCATATTCTAATACCTAAATTAATATTGGTCAATTCATAAGCCTAAAGAATCAGTCAACTATCATATCGGATTCTTAGGTTACAATTCAGTTGGTAGCAATCCTCCAGATGCCCAACAAATTCTTAGGTTCATCAGCCTAATTCTGAAACCTCAACCATACCCAATAAACGTGCTAGAATCATCATGATTTATAGCTTATAACATTCAAGCACTATTCTCAAATAATCCCAAACAACAATTGTCAATTATTACTATTCAACTCTTCGAACCTCAACATCAACTGGGCCGAAAAATAATATTACCTCAATAATACCCAGTATACAAACTAGAATCGTGATTAACAATTCCTAGTCTAATCCTCGAAACATTCAAGTAATATTCTCAAAACCTCAGCATTATTCAGGAGGTTCTAATTATACATCAAGGTCAACCATTAATCATAGCCAAATAAACATGCTGACAGTACAACATCAGTCAACATTCACAGGGTTCCTACTCTAAGGTATTGAAACCTAGGGCAACCTTATTCACATTTTGACCTAGGCACTATTCCAGCTTAGGTCAGATTCAAGCCTATCCTCAATCGTTATCAAATTCAATCTAACATCCTTATGGGATCCCTAAGGATCACCATTTCATACCTCAAGATATTCAGGCCTTCAATCAAAGGAATTTCAAATTCCTATGATACTTCCTAAGAAATCACTCATCCCGAGATTTCTCTCACCTAGGCACGCTTAGCCTCAAAGTTCCAATAGGATCTAAAAATCAAAATCTTATCCTATCTCAATATCAGAAGCCCTAGAAATAGTGACAAAATCTAAATCATGTGCTACCTCATCTATCCCAAAAGCCTATATTTACCAGATCCGAACCTTCTTCCTCAGGATATATGCCATTTCTACTCCATTTCTTGCAATTATGTAATCAAGTATCAGTGTGCAATTCTGTTGCTATCAAAATTGCTAGGCTTTGATACCACAACTGTAATACCCCACTAGTATACCATCATTAGTGCACGGCTAAGTAGGTATTAACAGAGTATTGATATGCAGTTCGATGGGCAAAACAGAAATATCGTTACTTACTGATATAAAATTCTTGATTACCAACAGGAATTCCTATAGGATTATACAAATTTTCTTCAAATTTCAAAAATATAAAATTCAATTACACCATTACGAATAACCAGCGCTTGGTCTTGATCCTGATCAGAACCTTCATTCACCAGTGACCGCCGTCTTGCCATGGGAGCCTTGTCCGAAACACTATACAATTCACAAGTAGTAACAAGGGCTAGAATCCTAAAAGATCCCAGAGTAACAATTAATCTCATGTATAATGTATAAACAACATATGATAGTCAACCACAGTCATGAAAATAAACAATACGACATTAAGCATATATCACAAGTAGTCACATAATCCACACAGCGTTGACTTCGGAATGTAGCACAGAGCAAGTTCCAAATCCACAGCACTGGGCCTCGAACCCAAAAACAACTAAATGCATACCAGGCTTAGCAACCCAAGGACCTCTAGTCCACTAGGCCCTCCAGCCCAAACGCGTTTTTCACAACATGGATCACAATTATGGTTCAAAATACATACATAGAAATACAGAGGATATGAGATTAGAGTTACTACCTGACACCTTACCACTTCACAAATTGGCTCCCGATCCTTCTGTCATCTCAGAAAATACCAAAACTTATAATCACATATTCACGGATGAGTGATTAAAACTTATCCAAAAACTAATATTGGGTATCACATTAAGCCCAACACAAAGTTAAAGGCCTATACTAACTCCAAGAGTCCATTTTAACCATTGGTCTTCTGTTGTGACTAAGAAGACAAGGGTTTTAAAATAATAATGATAATATAAAAAGTATTATTATCAGTGAATTTTTATAAGTTCTCAATAGAATGCATCATTTGATTTATTTATTTACTCTTAGATTTTAGATTACATGAACTGAAAATGAGACAAATAATAAACAATATTGCAAATATATATATACATAGTCACAATATACATTCTTTTTTTACAATATTTGACAGCTTGTATTTAGAGTTCATCATATATTTATGCTCCTTTGCCAAAAAGAGGAAAAGAAAGGAGAAAAGAAAATAATAAAAATAAAGAAAAAATGGAAAAAAATTAGGTTCGCAGACACTTACGCATGAATATATACTTGCTTGAGAAACGTGGATCTCTTATCAACAATTAACAAAGATGTTTACTACGTGGGCAGACTTTGTCACTACCTCCTCAGTGTTAGTCAAAGTGCAAACATGAATAATTGGATTATCTTTGATTCAGAGGAGTTTGTCATTGTCAACAAGGATGATCTTCCGATTGATAAAAGTAATATAAAATTCTTGTTTAAAGCTCCTAGAGAAGTTAACTGTTATACCTTGAATCTGCTAGCAATAATGTATATTCCAAAAATTGTTTTGTTAACAACTTAGATGAGAGTTGGTTGTGGCATAAGTGTTTAGTTTATGTTAACATGTATCAATTGGCAAGTTACTAAGAAAAGATTTAGTTCTCAATTTAACAAAGCTTCATTTTAAAAATGATATGATTTGTGAAGCTTGTCAAAGGGGTAAACAAATTAAGTCTTCTTTCAAAATGAATAATGAAATCTCAAATAATTGACCTCTCCAACAACTTCAAATCGATTTAGTTAGACCAGCATGAAAAAAAAAAAGCCTTTGTGGCAATTTATATACTTTGGTCATTGTTGATGACTTTTCAAGATCTTCATGGACAATCTTTTTATCTTCAAAAGATGAAACATTGGATCAATTTGTCATTTTTTTCCAAGAAGGTGCATAATGAGAAAGGGTTGTATATTTTAGGTATACGAACAGACCATGGAGGGGAGTTTGAGAATCAAGCTTTCGGAGAATTTTGTGATGCCGACGGGATCAATCACAACTTCTCAGGCCCGAGGACTCCACAACAAAATGGAGTCTTAGAAAGAAAGAATAGAGTCCTCACTGAAATGGCTAGAGCAATGTTGAACGAGAGGAAGATATCCCAAATCTTCTGGGCAGACGCTATCAGCACTACATGCTATATCTCAAATCGGGCATATCTCTAAAAGAAGCTTGACAAGACTCCTTATGAACTGTATAAGGGAAGGAAGTCGAACCTAGCTCACTTGCACATGTTTGGATGTAAATGTTCCGTTCACAACAATGGTAAGGATAACGTAGGCAAGTTTGATCCTAAGTCTGATGAAAGTATATTTCTCGGCTATTCTAATAGAAGCAAAGCTTATAGAGTTTATAGCAAATGTACTCGTACAGTAGAAGAGTATGTACATGTTGTGTTTTATGAAGCTAAGTCTGACAAATCCTTGGATTATGATGAATCAATTCATCAAATTCAATCCATTTCAAAAAATCCTTCTGTTCCAGAAAATTCTGAAAATCTTTTTGAAATAGTGCTTGTAAATGATTGTGAAACCTCCTATCAGTCTCAACCTAGAGCTTGGAGATACCATGGAGTCATCCTTTAGACCAAGTAATAGGTGATGTGAATGAAGGTGCAAGAACTAGAAATTGTAATTTAAATGAAGTCTCTTTCTCTACTTTTATTTGAGATTGAAACCTTAAACATTGACAAAGCCCTCTCAGACAATGACTAGGTTATAGCAATGCAAGAGGAGCTAAATCAATTTGAGAGAAATCAAGTTTGGGACTTGGTGTCCAGCTTTAGAACCATCCAGTCATTGGCACCAAATGGGAATTCAAGAACAAAGTGATGAATCCACAATCATTGTGAGAAACAAGGCAACATTGATTGCCAAAGGCTATAATCAAGAAGAAGGTATTGATTACGAGGAAACGTATGCTCTAGTGGCTAGATTGGAAGTTATACGAGTACTCTTAGCCTTTGCATGTATCAAAGTATTCAAACTCTATCAGATGGAAGTGAAAAGTGCTTTTTTAAATGGTTTCATTCAAGAAGAAGTTTTTATTGAACAACATCCTAGTTTTGAAGATATTTCCCATCCACATCATGTCTTTCATCTCAAAAAGGCTCTATATGGCCTTAAACAAGCTCCTAGAGCTTGATATGAAAAACTCAACAAGTTTCTACTTGATCAAGGATTTGTCAAAGGAAAAGTTGATATAACTCTCTTCATTAAACACAATAAGAAAAATGATCTTCTAATTGTGCAAATTTATGTTGATGACATTATATTCGGTACTTCTAATGATTCCTTATATGAAGAGTTTTCTAATACCATGTAAGGAGAGTTTGAAATTTCTTTGATGGGAGAACTGAATTGTTTTCTTGGACATCAAATCAAACAAAGAAAGAATGGGATATTCATCTGTCAAACCAAATATCTTTGAAACCTTCTCAAGAAATATGGGATGGATCAGTGTACAGAGCTGACACTCCAATGAGTTCAACAACTTTTCTTGATGCAGATGTCAAAGGGAAGGACTTCAACATAACAAAGTATAAAGGGATTATCAGTTCATTGCTATATTTGACAACAAGTAGACCATATATCCAATTCAACATGGGAATGTGTGCAAGATATCAATTTGCTCTGAAAGAGTCTCATGTTAAGACAATTAAAAGAATATTCAAATATCTTACAGACATGGAGGATCTTGGAATTTGGTTTCCCAAAGGTCGAAAAGAATATCTTGTGGCTTACTCAGATTCAGATCATACTAGTTACAAGACTGATAAAAAGAGTACAAGTGGATAGTGTGAGTTCCTCAGAGGATCTCTTCTGTCTTGGTTTAGCAAGAAACAAAATACTATCTCTATGTCATCCGCTAAAGCTAAGTATGTAGCTGCTTCAAGTTGTTGTGCTCAAGTGCTTTGGCTCAAACAACAACTTCAAGACTTGGGAATTCATATCAAGGAAATTTGAATCCTCTACAACAACACAAGTACAATAAGCTTGGCCAAAAATCCAATTCAACATTCAAGAACCACGCATATTAATGTTAGACATCACTTCATTAAAGACCATGTTCAAAAGAAGGATGTTAAAATCATTCCTACTCATCTATAACTTGCTGATATTTTCACCAAACCATTGGCCAAAGATCAATTCTCATACATCATAACAAAATTGGGTATGGTAAACCCCAATGAACTATGAGTAATCCTTTTCATTCTAGTTAAATTTAAGTTTAACTTGATTAATAATGACTAATTTAAGCTTTGGAGTGTCTAATATTTTGTTTTGCAAGAATATCTGATAACTTCGTGAAAAACAGTGATAAACAGAGGAAACTCGACTTGAGTTTGCATCAGAACAACTCGAGTTCATCCTAGACAATCGTTCAGAGTCAAAGAGTAAACCTCTCACAACTTGAGTTTCTCAATAGCAACTCGAGTTTACAACTCGAGTTTCAGTTTAATAACTCGAGTTGTTAGTCTTTTTCATGTATAATTATGTAATTTCTCTCTTCAGGAACTCATAAAATTAAGGAACTTGAGTTCCAATTCCAGCAACTCGAGTTTAATACTCGAGTCTCTCTTTCAACAACTTGAGTTGATTCTATTCTTAGTGAAATTGTCTAATTATTTCTCTGCAGGAATTCATTGAACTCGAGTTTCACTGTAGCAACTCGAGTTTCTATTAGCTTAACTCGAGTTTGCAATATTCTTGATTTATGCCTAACATCGTTTCATTGCAAGATCTCTCTTAAGAATCTCAAGAACTCAAGTTTATATTCCAAAAACTCGAGTTTGAATAGTGCTAACTCGAGTTGTTAGTTTTTCTCTACATATTTGTACAAACAACTCAAGAGCTCGAGTTTGAAGTTTAACAACTCGAGTTTCAGGTAAGTAACTTGAGTTTTTGTTTTTCAAAAGGCACTTTAATATTTTCTTTTTCTGTGCAGGATAAACAAATCTAACGAGTGTAAGGACAACTTGAGTCCTAGTAACTAGAACTCGAGTTCATGGAAAAATGGGTACAACCATAAACTGAAGAAATCAAGTCAATAATGTGAAACTTGAAGTCCTGACTCAAGTCAATGGCTAAACAGCTCGAGTTTATGCCAATTCACAAGAACAATTCAAGCATTCCCAGAACACACTTGAAATGAGGTTAGTGGTTTACTTTTAGACAACTCGAGTTAATCACTAAATAACTCGAGTTTTGAGCACCAAAACTTGAGTTCTTGCTTAACAACTCGAGTTGTGTGGAATGTTATATATATATATATATATATATATATATATATATATATATATATATATATATATATATATATATATATATATATCAGCTTAAATCCCCATCATTTGTCATTTTCTCTCTCACCTCTCCAAAGCTCTAAACTTGAGTTTAGTAATCCGAAACCTTCCCCTCTCTGATCCTTCAATCCAATGAGGTCCAAATCCCCAAATGCGCTTGAATCTTCAACTCCTCCTTCTTCCTCAAATCAAGAAGGCTCAGCATCATTGTTTTGTCTTCACCGTCTCCTCCGACCAAGAGATCTCGCCGAGAAAAGGAACCCCCGCAATGCTTTCAACCAAAGGTTGCACAAGATGTTGGGCCTCCTCAACGATTAAGAACAAAGGGGGTCGTAATTTGTGAACCCTCAAAGAATCCTCACCAGACACGTTCTAAGTCTAGGAATTCTCTCGTGAAAGTGAAAGGCAAAGGGAACGTCGTCAAGGTTGTTGTGCCTCAAAAATCTCCAACGGCATAAGGAGCTTCTTATCCTTAGTCCTCTTCAGGTGCATCTGGCATTCCTTCTCTGTTGGCTATCACCAGAAATCCAATTACACCCACAGGTTACATTTGCAATCCTATTTCCATTCCTGAATCAGATTTAAAGATTTTTCAAGAAGATTATGGAATTAGAGGTTTTTGCCAAACAATCTATGTGAACTTTCCTAAATTTCAAATTGAATCTGGACTTGACTTATCTCCTTGGCTTAATTCTTTCAAACCATTGTTGTCCCTTCAGTGTCCTTTTTGTCCCTCTTTAGTTAGAATCTTCTACTATTATATGAGAATTGCCAATAAGGTTAATGAGGCTTGTTACACCCCTACCGGCCTCTCCCTTTCGGGTGGCGGGTTAGAGGGAATCCTTTTATTTATTTACCTTTCCATTATTACTTATCCATTTCTAACGTATATCAGAGTTGTCGTGGCAGAGCATGGTATTGGTTTGGACGAGCACTATGTACCGGTAAACATACAGTATTCAACATAAAATAAGTCCCCAAAGGGTTAGGTTACAGTTATCCAAAGTGAAGTTCCAATCAAAAGATAATACGACAGTCATCCAAAATATAAAATTCAAAAAGCAATATGGCACATTTCTTCATCTCTTCACATCACGCCCTACCTTCTTCAAATTCCACCGGCCTACCTCCTCTCGCATGTATCTTCAAAAATGTTATGGAAATCAAGTTGAACCCCAGAGTAACTGTTAAACTCAAGTATAATATGTACACAATGCATGCAAGTAGACCATAATCAGGAAAACAAAACACAATGGCACACATACAACAAATATGCATTCAGAATCACATCACAATCACAACAACGTACCGTCGAGCTACCTCACCAAGGCAAGCCCCGGACGCCCGCGTACCGTCGAGTCGTCTCTCAAGACAGACCCCAGACTCCTAAAACCGACAAACCGCCTAAAAAGACAACCCCTCGGTATCCTCAATGCTAGGATCAACACAGTAGCTAGGGACTTTAGCCCCAACTACCCTGAATGCATCTCAGGCTAGATAGTGACCTAAGGAGTCTTGAGTAGCATACTCAAGCAAGACAAGATGTATACTCAAGTATAGCAGAACGTTGAGCTTCTGTAAAGGATATTTAAATACTTACTCAAGTACTCAAGGAAGTATACTCGAGTATTGTTCATCTGCTACTGATAACTTCGTTGTAACAGTAATCGTAAATTCAAATATTTTAACTTATCTTTTGTTTCTGACTAAATACTACTCAATCTTACTTACAATATTACTAATCATCTTTTTGAGTAAGTTTCAGATCATTAATGATTGATTTAGGTGTAAATGGCCGAAAAGCAACGTGTGTCAAAACATTTAATGTTTGTAGAAAATAGAGTACACACACGGAATGGAAATCATAGCAGACCAAATGATTCCTACAAGACACACCCATTCTGGCAAAAGGCTAAAGTAGCTTTTCAGAGTCAATCTTTGACCAGAAGCATGTCGACAGTGATCTGAAAGAAACTAAACCAACCAACAATGTGTGTCAGAACATTTAATGTTTGCAGAAAATAGAGCACGCACACGGAATGGAAATCAGAGCAAACCAAATCATTCCAACGAGACATACACATTCCAGCGAAAGGCTAAAGTAGCTTTTCAGAGTCAATCTCTGACCATAAGCATGTCGACAGTGATTCGAAAGCAACCAAACCAAGCAACATTCAACTGTGTCTAACGGAAGCCATTTGTGTCTAATGGAACAATTGAAGACTCTCAATGGCTATCTTTAAAGTTCTTCAACGGTCATTAATGGAAGGTGCTATAAAAGCCAAGAGCATCTAATTTGCCACCTACTGAAAACATCTGAACATTCAATCGAATTTATTGTGATTTACTGTTTCATTCATTTCTCTTAGTATCTTCGATATTTGTACTTCAGTGATTATTTATATCTACTCTGCGAGATAGTTGAATCTTTTGATCAATCATCAATTTAATCTCAATGTAGAGGGACCTTGAATGTGGGTGTACGATTACAACTTGTATGAGGAAGTGAATCCTAGTGTGAAAGGATTACTTCGAGTGCAAAGTGTGTAATCGTGATTGAGAGCTAGTGAAAAACCTAGAGCGTCTGGAGACTGAACGTAGGTCTAGAGTTTGGACCAAACCAGTATAATTCCTCTGTGTTCATACTCTCTTTGATTTGTCTCTATTTTTCTATGTTCATCAGTTTATTCGAAAAAGAATTTGAAATCGCCCAATTCCCACTACAAAAAAAAACGACAATTAGTAGCGATTAAAATGACCTATTTGTAGCGGTTTTAGGCGCAACTAATGACATCTGTAGCAGTTTGAAAAACCGCGACAAAATCCACTATGGCAAGCTGATTTGTAGCGGTTAAAAAAACCGATACTACATACATATGAACCGCTACTATATCTGTTGCGGTTAATAATAACCGTCACTAAATGAGCTGGGCTGACGTCTGTTTCGAGGGATTAGTCACGGTTGGTAACCGCTGCAAATATACTTGTCGCGGTTTCCTAACCGCTACAAAATAATGTTTTGAAAATTTTTGCCGCCATTAATTTTTATTATTTTGAATATTTGTCGCGGTTTCTAACCGCTACAAATTTTTCCGCCATTTTTTCGCAAAAAATATTTTGCCGCCATGTGAATATTTGTAGCGGTTTGCAACCGCCACAAATGTTCCCGCCATCAGTGTACTTTTGAATATTTGTAGCGGTTTTAAACCGCTACTAAGCCCGCCACAAAATAATCCCGCCATTTTCTCCAGGCAAATATTTGAAAATTATTAGTAGCGGTTAAAGTAACCGCTACAAATTCATGACTGTTAAAAAAAAATAAAGATATTATTTATCGGCGTAGTTAAGTAATTATTAATAGTTTATCTTTTTAATAAAAATAAAAGGTATTAAAATATAAAATTTAAATATATAAGGTGCTTGTATAGATGCAACATAATAAGAATATGTAAGTATAATAAGAGCTAATAATGAGGTAATTAAAATAATACTGAATGTTTAAAAATTATGTGTACAAATCATTTAATAATGTATATGAAAGAATAAGGAAAGTTGAAAAATATATCTCGTTCAACTGCAAAATAACAAACATTAATTAGTATGAGAAACATTAGAATTGATCCGGTTACACGGCACTTACCCCCTTCAAACAGTTTACCCCTATGTTCCGAAACGTAAAAATATTTGAGAAGACCGAGAGAAAAGGTGGGTAGAAAAGAAACTGATGCATATTAAATGAGGTTGGGTGGGGGTATTTATGGTGGTGTCTGCGCAACATTTTGTAGCGGTTGGGGTCGCACTTTTTGTAGCGGTTATTATTATTAGTAGCGGTTTGTGGGCGTGTTTGTAGCGGTTGTTTTCTGTCGCGGTTCTCCAGTGTTTGTAGCGGTTATATAACCGCTACAAATTATGTTCTGGATTTTTTTTTTAAAAAAACTTAATAAAAAAAAGATTGCATATTACAGCATAGGCATTAAGTGTTTCTCTCAATCTTCTTCGCCATCCCTACAAGGAAAGTTTGCATAAAATGTTACGCGTGAGGTGAATACGTTTGAACACAATTAAAACTTTAGTTAAATGTTTCTATTTCATAAAGCCTAAATTAAAAAACGTACCGAACTATAGGTAAATTGTCATCACCGTCTGGGAAGAAGTCTTCGAAGCTGGCGGGCTGGAACGGCTCACAATCGTAGGCGACGTTATAACAATCGCCCATGTCGTAAAGGTCCCGAGGCTTTAAGTGAACCACCATATTCCAATCCTTGTGCCTCTCATCGGCGACATAATAAACCTGATGGGCCTCTGAGGCAAGAATATACGGCTCGTCATCTTCAGACTGACCACTGTGAATAGGCCGGGAGAAATTCACAGATGTGATACCTAAGTCGTTAGTCGTTAGTCCCCTGGACGTTGTGGTATTCGCCCACAAACACTTGAACAACGTCACGGTGAAAAGGCCTGTGTAACTTATCCTGACCACATCAAGCATCTTTCCATAATACGGGACGTCACCGAACCGCATGTTTTCGTCACTGCTACTCGCATAACTCCTCGTCCCAAACGTGCCATATACACCAGAGTTTTGGGTCAGCAATCCCTGATCTCGTGCGACGGTGCAAAACTTAAAACCATTGACATTGTATGCCGTAAATCTTAGGGCGTGGTCAAGCGGGCCTAGCGCGAGAGCTCTGAATTCTGGTGAGTGCGGGTTGTGGTCGTTCATTATTCTCCTCCTAAACCAACCCTGGAATTCTCTGTAGACCTTTCTATCAATTTCGGAGGATGTCTGTGTACGGATCCTCAGTTGACGCTTCACATAACTCCTGAATTCCCTGCAATTAAACATGCAATGAAAAGATAATTTTAGAGAATTGATCGTCAATCATGGGAATATTTATCAATTAGGGATTTAATTCAAATACTTAGAGGAACATAGGGGAATTCTATGCCCTAGCTGCGTTTTTCTCTATTGATTATCTTTTCTAAACAATCGTTCTTGAGATTCTTAATCTTGAATGCTTGTTCTTGATTAAATTCCTTAAAATTCTGTTTGGTTACAACTCACCCCCTATTACTCATTGATCCAACTAAAGCTAAAATAACGAATTAGTGGTTGGAGTACTATTCCTCGTGGGATGATCTTTTTCTCACTACTTTATTACTTGTAACGATCGGTGCACTTGCCGAAGTCGCTATCAAGTTTTTGGCGCCGTTGCCGGAATAGTTTTATTTCAACACTAAGAGTAGTTATTGAAACTCTAGATTGGATTTTTCTTTTCTTTTGTTATCCTACTCTGTTTATGCGAGGTACCACTGACGGAAATTTGCTGTAGTTTGATCCTGAAATTGAAAAGACAGCCAGGAGAAACCGGAAACTTGCTAAACAGAGAAAAGGAAAGGCTAGTAACTCTAGTGCGAGACCGAACCGGTTATAATGGCGAGAAAATGTTTGAGATCCTCCTCCTCCTCCTCCAAAAAGGACCATGGGCGATTACATGACGTTTAATCCTGCCAGGGCTGCAACTAGCATTGTCAATCCTGCTGTGAATGCAAATAATTTTGAAATCAAGCCATCCCTCATAAGCTTGGTTCAACAACGCTCTTTTAGCGGGAGTGATTTAGAGGATCCTAATCAGCATATTGAGACTTTTCTGCAGATTTGTGATACCATCAAGATGAATGGGGTTTCTAAAGAGGCTATTCGTGTGAGACTGTTTCCTTTCTCTTTGACGGGGAAAGCAGGAGCTTGGCTTCGTTCTTATTCTAATGGAAGTCTCTCAACTTGGGACATTATTACCACAAAGTTCCTTGAGAAATTCTTCCCTTCTTCTAAGTATACAAAGCTGCTGTCAGACATCCGTTGCTTTACTCAAGGCAATGGGGAATCATATTGTGAAGCGTGGGAAAGATTCAAGGAGTTGCTTAGGAAGTGCCCACAACATGAGCTGCAAGACTATGATCAGGTGAGAATATTCTTCAATGGGATGCTTCCGTCCTCTAGGATGATGATTAATGCTGCAGCAGTGGTACGCTAAAAAATAAAACTCCAGAAGAATCATTGGAGTTGTTTGAAGCTATGGGGTCCTTTGAGAATGAAACTGTTACTCCACAACCAAAGAGGGGAGTTCTTCAGCTAGACTCTTACAATACAATGTTGGCTCACAATGAGAACATTGCCCAACAAAACAAGGTGATCCAACAGCAGTTAGCTTCCATCACTAAACAGCTTGCCTCTTCTCAAGTATCATCTATCACTTCTCAGCCTCCTTTGCTTTGTGATATTTGCCAAGGGGAACACGCTAATAGAAAGTGTGCAGCATTCATTACTGAAGAAACAGCTGAGGTAAACTACATGGGTAATCCTCCTAGAAATCAGTTTAATCCATATAGCAACACATACAATCCTGGCTGGAAATCTCACCCAAACTTCTCCTATAAACCCCAAGCAGCACCTCAGCAGTTCCACCAAACCACCACTACTGATCTGGAAAAGGCTTTGGCATAGTTGACTCTTACCACTACTGAATACATACAGGGGTCAGAAGCTTTCCGGAATGAAACAAGGTCTTCTCTCAAAAATCAGGGGGCTTCGATCCGGAATTTGGAGAATCAGATTGGTCAGTTATCAAAGCAAATAGCAGAGAGAAGCCAAGGGTCCTTCCCTAGTGATACCGTGGTCAATCCAAAGGAGTATTGTAAGGCCATAACTACAAGGAGTGGTATAGTGGTTCAGTAGGTTGAGAAATCTGTTCCGATGAAGGACAAGTCTCGAGAAAGGGGAGGAAGAGGTTGAGCAATGTAATGTGCGGCGAGTTCCAAAGGAGATAGCTACAAAGAAGTCTCCCACTCCTTCTTATGAAAAACCTCCTTATCCCCAAAGGTTGAAGCAGCAGATTCAGAAGCAACAGTATGCCAAGTTCTTGGATATTTTTAAGAAATTGCATATTAACATTCCTTTTGCAGAAGCTCTTGAAAATATGCCTAATTATGCAAAGTTCATGAAAGATTTGCTTTCCAAGAAGCATAAGTTGCAAGAGGCAGAAACAGTGGCATTGACTCAGCAGTGTAGTGCCATCATTCAAACTAAGTTGCCACCAAAGCTTAAAGATCCGGGCAGCTTTAGCATTCCTTGTGCAATAGGGAATGTCAATATGGGCAGAGCACTTTGTGATCTGGGAGCTAGTATTAATTTAATTCCCTTATCTGTTTCAAAAGCTCTCGGCATTAAAGAGATGAAGCCTACTATGATGTCATTACAGTTGGCGGATAGGTCCATTAAGAAGCCAGAAGGTGTCATTGAGGATGTGCTTGTGAAAGTGGACAAATTCATCTTCCCGGTGGATTTTGTGGTTCTTAACATGGAGGAAGATGCTGAACTTCCTTTGCTTTTGGGAAGACCCTTCTTGGCTACTGCTAGAGCGGTAATTGATGTAGCTGCTGGAAAAATGGAATTTCAAATGAATGACGAGAAAGTCACTTACAATGTGTTTCAATCCATGAAATACCCAGTTGATAATAGTGACTGTTTCAGAATTGATGTAGTTGACGAAGCCATTCATGAGGGTCTTTTTCAAGAAGATTCAGATGAGTCCTTAGAGGATGATATTGCTCAGTTGTTGCAAGTGGAAGAAGAGGTTTCTGCAGATGAGAATTCTGATTTACAGGTTGAGAAGCTGCAAAGGAAGGATTATGATGCACCACCTGCTTGCTCCTAAGGTGGAACTAAAGGAGCTCCCTTCTAATCTGAAGTATGCTTTTCTAGGGAAGGAGGACACTTATCCCGTTATAGTTAGCGCTGAGTTGTCACCTACTGACGAAGAGAAGTTGCTGAAAATTTTGACTACCCATAAGACTGCAATAGGGTGTTCTATATCTGATTTAAAGGGGATTAGTCCTTCATTCTGCACTCATAAAATTCTCATGGAAAACGATGTGAAACCGGTAAGGCAGCCCCAGAGGAGACTTAACCCGACTATGAAGGAAGTGGTAAGAAAGGAGGTGATGAAACTGTTAGATGCAGGTATGATTTATCCTATCTCCGATTCAAAGTGGGTTAGTCCAGTGCAGGTAGTACCGAAAAAAGGTGGAATCATTGTAGTGCAAAATGAGAATAATGAATTAATTCCCACTAGAATTGTCACGAGATGGAGAATGTGTGTGGATTATAGGAGATTGAACGATGCCACTCGTAAGGACTTCTTTCCTTTACCATTCATGGACCAGATGCTTGAAAGGCTTGCAGGTCACTCTTACTACTGCTTCTTAGATGGTTATTCTGGTTACAATCAAATAGCAGTGGATCCAGAGGATCAAGAGAAGACAGCTTTCACTTGCCCCTTTGGTATTTTTGCTTATAAACGGATGCCCTTCTGTCTTTGCAATGCTCCAGCTACTTTTCAGAGGTGCATGTTGTCTATCTTCTCGACATGACCGAGAGATTTATTGAGGTATTCATGGATGATTCTCTGTTTTTGGCACTTCTTATGATACTTGCTTGGCTAATTTGTCTTGTGTGCTCCAAAGATGTCAGGATAGTAACTTGGTACTGAATTGGGAAAAATGTCATTTTATGGTAAAAGATGGGATAGTCTTGGGTCATAGAATATCTGAAAAGGGATAGAAGTGGATAGAGCCAAGATTATAATCATCAAAGACTTGCCCCCTCCCACCAATGTACGTAGTGTTCGCAGTTTTCTTGGTCATGCTGGTTTTTACCGGAGGTTTATCAAGGATTTTTCCAAGATAGCCAAACCACTTAGTCAATTTTTGGTCAAAGATGAATACTTTAACTTCAACAAAGAGTGTCTGATAGCATTCAACTTGTTGAAAGAAAGATTAACAACTGCACCTATTCTGACAGCACCTGATTGGGATCTACCGTTTGAGCTGATGTGTGATGCCAGTGACTACACCATAAGAGCTGTTTTGGGGCAAAGTAAGAATAAGTTGTTACATGTTATATATTCTGAATGAGGCACAGCTGAACTATGCAACAACTGAGAAGGAGATGCTTGCAGTTATTTATGCATTAGATAAGTTTAGACAGTATTTGATTGGTTCCAAAGTTCTTATTTTTACAGATCATGCTACTCTAAAATATCTCTTGACTAAGCTAGACGCTAAGCCTAGGCTTCTGCGTTGGATGCTGCTACTCCAAGAGTTTAAGATTGAAATCAAAGACAAGAAAGGGGTAGAGAATGTGGTAGCTGATCACTTGTCTAGGATTCAGGTTAAGGAGTTGCAAGATGATTCAGAAACAAAGATTCATGATGAATTCCCAGATGAGTATGTCTTGGCAATTAGCAGTGTTCCTTGGTTTGCTGATTTTGCTAATTATAAGGCCATTGGGATGATACCAGAGGGACTAACATGGTAGCAGAGGAAGAAGTTCATGCATGATGTTCGGCGGTAAATCTGGGATGAGCCTTTCTTATTTTTCAGGTGTACAGATGGAATGCTCCGGCGCTGTATCCCAGAGGAGGAAACTCATAAGATCCTCTGGCATTGTCACGGTTCAGATTGTGGTGGACATTTATTTGGAGAACGCACCGCCGCTAAGGTACTACAAAGCGGTTTTTATTGGCCTACATTGTACAAGGATGCTAGGAAGTTTGTGGAGCAATGTGATCGTTGCCAAGTATCTCTAGGAGACACGAGATGCCACTCAACAACATTCTTGTTATTGAGATATTTGATGTGTGGGGAATTGATTTTATGGGGCCATTCCCAAGTTCTTTTAACAACAAGTACATTCTTGTAGCCGTGGACTATGTCTCAAAGTGGGTGGAGGCAATTGCTCTTCCCACTAATGAAGCTAAGGTGGTGGTATCCTTTCTCAAAAAGAATATATTCAGCAGTTCGGGTACCGAGGGCCATTATCGTGACGGAGGCACTCATTTTTGTAACCGACGCTTTCAATCATTGCTTAGCAAATATGGTGTCACTCATCGTGTCACTACTCCATATCACCCACAAACTAGTGGGCAAGTGGAGATTTCTAACAGGGAATTGAAGCAAATTCTGGAGAAGACTGTTGGGAAGTCAAGGAAGGATTGGTCCCAGAAGCTTGATGATGCCTTGTGGGCATACCGAACGGCATTCAAGACTCCTATCGGCATGTCACCGTTTCAGCTATTATATGGTAAATCTTGCCACCTTCCAGTGGAGCTTGAGCATAAGGCACTTTGGGCAACTAAGATGCTGAATTTTGATGATAAATCATGATGAAAAAGGCTACTTGATTGAATGAGCTTGATGAATTCAGAATTTTTGCATATGAGAGTGCTAGCCTCTACAAGGAGAAAACCAAGAGATGGCATGACAGGAGGATTCTTCCAAAAGAGTTTCATCCGGGACAACAGGTATTACTTTATAACTCTCGTTTAAAACTTTTTCCAGGGAAATTGAAGTCTAGGTGGTCAGGACCATTTGTAGTCAAGGAGGTTACACCTTTTGCCATTGCACCAATAGGTTCAGATGACGCTTTTAAAGTAAATGGGCAGAGATTGAAGCCTTACCATGGTGGAGACATTGACAGAGGAAGAACCTCCGTGGCACTGGAAGCTGAGAATTAAGGTGATATCCGTCAGGCTCAGGACGTTAAACAAGCGCTAATTGGGAGGCAACCCAATAAGTTTTCTTCTTCATTTTTATTTAGTCTTAGTAGTTATTCGTAGGAAAGGAAGGATGTGAAAAGTGTGGAGCAAATTTTTAAAAAAAAAAAATATTTCAGGTCAAAGAGCACAATGGGCAAGGGGAAGGACAAGGACAAGGCTATTCAACCATATGCCCCTCCGGTTGCTGGTTCCAAAAGAGCTCGAGCTTCTTCCTCCTCTCACACCACCCCTAGAGGTTCCAAGTTTATATCACCGGAAAGTAGGGAGCGGTACCGGTCCTGGTTTCTTCCCAAAAGCTTTGTCCCTGAGAGGGTGATTGATACATTCCTGCCTAGTGTACCACCAATCGAAGAAATCATACGGCGCCGCAAATGGAAGACATTGGTAACTTTCCCTACCAATAGCTCTAGTAAACTCTGTCGAGAATTTTTTGCCAATGCTGATGTAGCACAGATAGGGGAAACTCGTATATCTTGGGTTCGGGGTATATCTGTTCCTTTTGATGCTGCCACTATTGAGAGTTTTCTGGGAACTAGTTATGATCCAGGCAGCCCTTGTGCTTTCCAATATCATATGAAATTATTTTCCACCATCCGTCCCAGACAATTTAGACCTGATATTGCCGCTTCAGCTGAATCTCTGCGAGTGCAGCCCTCCACCAATCCTGGCCCATCCACCACTCAGGAACCTACTGGTGCCACCGATGAGACCTCAGCTGATCCCACCACACTTAGGCAACTACAACGCCAAGTGCGTTATCTGACCCGGATGGTCGAGGCCCTTTGCATCAAGCAGAATATTGACCCAACTAGTTGTCAACCAGCTGAGGACGACAACGATTCCGACGATGCGGTCACACAAGAGGACGCCGATGACCACTCCGATGACTTTTGACAGGAGCACTCTACATCAGAGTTAGAGGCTTAAACCAAGGGAGTACTAGTTCCTTTCCTTTTATTTATTGTTCCAACATTGAGGACACTGTCTGATTTATGTGTGGGGTAGGGATATGAATTCTTTGGTGTTGCTTGTTCTTATTCAATTGAAAAGAATTCCCTTGAAAAAATTCTTGAGTTTTTGTTCAGCAGACCTTAACATTGAGCATCCCCATCTTAGAGAGTATTATCAAATAAAACAATAAAAAGGAAAAGAATGTGTCAACTAAGCCCCTGAGCATTGAATTTTTGTAAGCAATCTGGAGATGTTTTGAATATTTTGATACCTGATTCCTCTAGGAGATGAGATTATGCCCTTTGTTGGCCAAGAAAAACTGTTGTTTTGGGAAAGGACTCAAGTAAAAAATATTAATAATAATAATAATAATAATAATAATAATAATAATAAATAAATAAATAAATAAATAAATAAAATAAAAACACAACTCCACTGACTTCTCTAACCTACTTAGTAACCGGTGCTGCATTATCCATGTGCAGGGTCGCGTCAAACGGTAAGGTCAAAGAGGGTTATGAGCTGAGCTAAAAGCCTCTTGAGGTGCCTGTTGGAGTAACCGAGTAACCGCACCGCATCACCCATGTGTGTGGTCGCGTAAAAGGGGACCTACAACGGCTCAAAAAAGTTATTCCTTACATGAGGATCCCTATGAAATTAACTGCGACGCTTGGTTTAGTGGGGGCATTTGAATTTTTCTGGAGGAATTAAGTAGAATAATATTCTTCTACTAATCTTATTGTTGTGCTTATTACTGGCTAAGCCTTTGATCATGGGATGTTAAGAGATTATTATGATTGTTTAAGGCTATTGGCTTAGTGACCCAGTCTTATAAGACATTAACTGAATAAATTTTGATAACATGATCTGAGTGTGGTGGTAAACTGCTCGCTGTTTAGGGAATTCAAAAACAATGTCATTCTCATTTAGATAATGAATTCTCTTTCTTTTGCTTGAGGACAAGCAAAGATTTAAGTGTGGGAGAGTTTGATAAGTGCATATTTTATAATTAAATAAGTATCAATTCTGAGATATATTGGATTAAATTTGTTACTACTGTATATATCTTGCAGGAGTTATTAGCTGATTGAGAAAGGAGCAGAAAAAGGAAATCAATTTGAATCAATTGTGTGATATGAGAGAGTGGATTACAAAATATTTGGAGGTGATTGGAGATCTCAAAAGGATATTGCATATCCTTTATTTAAGAAAGGATCAGATCACGGCCCAAGTCAGCCTAAGGGAATTTCTATATAAAGAAAAGGGAGAGACACACTAGACACCAAAGACAAGACGCAGAAGCGACAAAAGCACGGAAGAAAGAAAAAAAACATCCTTATGCTCTCTAAATTTCGGTATTTACCAAAGGTTTAGAGAGAAAAGGGCTGAAGAAAGAAAGAAAGAACAATTCTGATTTTCATCTCTTTTCTTTTATTCTGTTAACCTAGCCATGCTTGGCTAGTCTTCTTTAGTAGTTAGGGCGAGGATGAACCCTATGCGAATTTGAGTATTTGTTTGAATTCTCTATTGAACGTTATTTACCATGATTGAATGAATTATCTTTGCTTAAAGCTTTCTTAAAGATTGATCACCTTTAGATTGTTCATAGGTTGGTGTATGACAATAGAGATGTTGGTGCATTTAACTAGAACCGTTAATTCGTCATAGAGTTGCATGACCTAGACATAGGCTTACGAGTTTATGCGATCTCATAATTCTGGTTTATATAATCTTTCCAAACAATACTAAGACATTAGGTTGTTTTCAAAGATAACGGACTAAGGTAGCGTCAAGACATTAGACTTAGTCTAATTTTAGAGAATTGATCGTCAATCATGGGAATAATAATCAATTAGAGATTTAATTCAAATACTTAGAGGAACATAGGGAATTCTATGCCCTAGCTGCATTTTCTCTATTGATTATCTTTTCTAAACAATCGTTCTTGAGATTCTTAATCTTGAATGCTTGTTCTTGATTAAATTCCTTAAAATTCTGTTTGGTTACAACTCACCCCCTATTACTCATTGATCCAACTAAAGTTGAAATAACGAATTAGTGGTTGGAGTACTATTCCTCGTGGGACAATCTTTTTCTCACTACTTTATTACTTGTAACGATCGGTGCACTTGCCGAAGTCGCTATCAGATATATATATATATATATATCTGCGTGAAATCCTTACTGAAGGTACGGTTCAACTTTGGTGCAATTAATCAAGACATGTCTATGTGCTTGAAACTTCTCAAGTGCCGTGAGTTTGAATTTCTCACTCCCGCCAACTGGTTTACCAACACGAGGGATTAACAACTCTGTTGCCGATGGCTCCGCTTAGGCTCGGGACAATCGTCTACACGAGGCAATGGTTGAATGACGTCTCAATGTCATCGAAGTACCTGGAACAAAAATACAAGACCTCATCCCCGATATAACCTTCTGCCATTGAACCTTTAGGCCACACCTTATTCCCCACGTAAGATTTCAGTTTCCCAAGAAACCTATAAAGTAGAGAAGGAAAAAATTTGATGCATTAATGGTTAAACGTGCGACTAGGGAGTAATGCTAAAGTAATTATTTTTAAACGAGTACCTCTCAATAGGATACATCCATCGGTACTGAACTGGGCCAGCAAGCTTTGTTTCGTGAACAAGGTGTACTGTCAGGTGAACCTTGACCGTGAAAAATGATGGAGGAAAGATCATCTCCAAATGACACAACGTAAGAATGATTTTCTCGCTGCAGCTGGTCGAGCTCCTCCACTATCAAAACCTTGGCCCATGCCCCTAATGCGGCCAGGATGCTCGATTGGGCCCACAGTAGCTTTCAATGGGGCCGTAGGATCTCAGCTGCACTCGTGACTCCGGAGTCCGCGGCTCGTAGCTCTGCCTCGCTCTTCTCAATCCGGGCCTGACCCACAAAGTTCATGAACCATTAATAAAATAATGGATGATCAATTTAAATATACAACATTCATTGTATAAATCCTGGCTTATTGTGTTCCTTGCGACAAAGCCTGCAAGGAGGAGGAAAATAAATTTTAATTTAAACTCAATTCAAATTATCAATTAAGTGAAACTATTAATTAATTTAAACCATATGTAAACTATAAATTAATTTAAACTATATTTAACCTTCAAATTAACTAATGTTTACACAAAATTAAACTATAATTAATTAAAAAAGGTACCTCGCCCAAGTGAGTTGGTTCCACGCCGTCCGGGGACGTTCTCGATCAGCCGCTGCAGAGGAATAGTGCCATCTCCATTCATACGATTGTAGAGACGATTCCTCCGGCTCTTCCACCCTTCCCCCACTTTCATCAGAACGTACCTCTTATCTTTGTTCGCAATTTAAACTTTTTCTGTATCATAATTTCATTATTAATTATTAATGAATTAAAAAATAAATAAGGACAGAAATAAACTAAAACTTATAACTATTAACATGTAGAATTTAATTAAACAATATTGACTACCTGCAGAACTCCGGTAAACGCCTTGTCCTTTACTTCCTTCGTCACATGCTTCCAATCCTTGAAAAAAAATCAGGAACCATGCCCAATTGCCACCAAATTCAGACAGGAATCGGTTCATCAGGTGACCACCGCTGCCGATCGCCTGGTCTGTGTGCTCGTTCCACGGGACTACAACCCGATACCCGGCCATCTCCCGGTCCATCTCGAGTGAGTAAAAAAACTAATTACATATACCTTCGACATCCACTGTAAATCCGGTGGAACGCGAAGACGCCGGTCGGGGGTTCCCGTGGTCCCGCTGGTTTTCCCGGTCGATGAACTGCTCCACCTCCGCTATGGGAATGTCAATATGGATCTCCTTATTCTCGTCTAAGTCGTCCAACGACAAACTTGCTTCTCGATCTCCCCCTACGGTCCCTAGGGTCTCCGGGTTTGGAATTTCTTCATCAGCGAAGAGCTCGGAAAACTCGCCCTGCCCCTGAGATGACGGAGGTATTTGTCGGGCCCCATGCCCTCTCGTCCGGCCCCCTCTACTACGGCTGCCCCTTATAGGCCTTTTCTCGGGGACAACTGCTTTTTCCTTTTCCTTATCTTGTTGAGAAACCATGATGTTGAAAGGTAGAACTTTAAAAGTAAAAGTTTAAAGGTAGGGTGAAAGGTAAAAAGGTTGAAAACTCAAAACCATTAGAAGTTGTGATGGTGAAAATGAGAAAGTATTGTTTAAAAACCGCTACATTTGTAGCGGTTTACATAAGAAACCGCAACAAATTTAAAAAATTTGTAACGGTTATGTCGTGACCATCGCATAAACCGCTACAATTATGCCTCGTTCTTCGTGATGTTTTGTAGCGGTTACCTGACCGCTACAAAACAACTGACCCTTGAAATTCTGTAGCGGTTACCTAGTAACCGCTACAATATGTCCACATATTGTCGCGGTTATTCTCAATAACCGCTACAAAATGAATTTTTCCAAAAAATTCCAAACTAATTAATTTGATTCATAAACTTTATGAATCAAACTAATTAGTTTGGTACAAATATTTAAAAACAAAACCTTCAATTCATTTAATTTTTTTCTTTAATTTTTCCAAAAGTGTCCACAGTAATAAATTACACATAATGAAGTAACCGAAAATAGTCCAACATGTCCGTGGGGATTTGGACTCAGTATAGCCGCTGATCTCGCACGAAAAACTCGCTGAGTCATTTTCATCAGAGATATTTTCGTGTGAGAAACATGGCTATAATGGAACCCAATCTCCAGTCGCATGTTGGACTATTCTCAGAAGAGTAGAAGTCTAGTAGAAGCCAAAGAAATGAGCAAACCTTCACTTGTCACTGAACGAATTTCCTCGCAAGGATGAGAGAGGCAAATATCCGCCGCTCTAATCACCGGAGATAGGAGATTAGAGTTGCTGATATGTGCATGTCTTCGACGACCAAGCGAGATAAATCATTCAGTTACAAGCAGAAGATTTAGTAATTTCTTTAATTGTTATAATTGATGTACGGACCCTAAACATTATTTATAGCATGAATATTTGTAGCGGTTACCCTTGAAACCGTTGGTTTTGATTAGTTTTGATGATGTCTTATATAGATGCCATTCTTAAGAGCAAAAAGGTTGCATACTACATTTATCTTCTACTTTGACTGATTCTTATATTTAATGTAGATGCAAAGTTTAATAATGGAGAATGATCAAGAAAGGAGACTAAAGAAAGGAGAAGTTGAAGTAGAGGGGGTGAATAGGTGATTACAAAATTCTTTCGCTAATTGTTCAGTCACCCACACAACAGATATAAATCAAGTTAAAGTAGAGATAGAGAAAAGGAGATTGACACAAAGAATTTATACTGGTTCGGTCCAACTTTTAACCTACGTCCAGTCCCTAAACACTCCGGATTTCACTAACTTACCCGTAAACACTCCAGATTTTACACTTGCCCATAAACACTCCGGGACTTTACACTTGCCCGAAACACTCCGGGACTTTACACTCTCAATTACACACTCTCCTTTCCCTAGGACTCACTCCCCTTACAAGTTGTAATTGAGTATCCCAATCCCAAAGTCCCAATACTTTGAGATTCTTACACTGATCGATGATCAATAATAAACTCTCTAAAAGAGTAGATAAATAAACATTGAAATATCAAAGTATCCGGAGATACTGTTTTATACGTATGAACAATAAATGCTATGAGTCGCTAATTGAATGCGCAGTAGTTCGGTGGTTGAAGACTTGAATGCTTATGGTATTTATAGACGAGCATTTATGACCGTTAAAGCATCTTCAAAATTTATCTCATTGTGAGCTTCAAATTAGCCGTTGAGAGAGATAGCAATTAAATCCGTTGAGCTTGCAATGTCCATTGAAGTGTCTGCATGTTCTCTTTCTATTCTCTGAGAAATGAATGTTCTCATTCTTCTTTCAAAATGTCGTTTGAATGTATCAAGAAAATAATCGTACCATCAATCCTCTCCGAACGTCATTTTTGCCGAACGGTGTAAAACTCTGCTTTGCATTAATTGCCTCTGACACAATGTTGCTTTAATGGAGTTTAACCTTAATCTGTAATACTCTTCTTGTCTAAAACTCATTTAACAGTGTTAAATCCATTTTGAATAAGTAATGAGAGATTTACAAAGAATCAATAAGCATAATCGAGAATTTTATCTAATCGGACTGATTTTTCGAACTGTCCATTTTGGCTCGAGTCACTCAGTTTGGCTGGAGTCAATTTTAAAATCAAGAGTGTTTTGGCTCGAGTCAATATACGTTTGGCTCGAGTCTGGCGCAGGACTGGAGGCATTTATCGCTGACTGGAGTTGATTCTTTATAGTGACAAAGACTTTGGCTCGAGTCGACTTATTTTGGCTAGAGTTTGAAGCTAGACTCGACTAGATTGGTGAGTCAATTTTTCATTTTGCATAGGCTTGGCTTGAGTCACCAAATTTTGGCTAGAGTCAGGAATTTTTGGCTAGAGTTTTGGTGGAAACTCCAGTCAAACTAGAGGTTGGAAGGTGATTTGAATGCAACGGTCAAAAACCACTCGAGGTAAGAACTCACTTACAAAATCTTGTGAAACACTAAGTCTGAGTCTAGATTCATATGAACTTCATTTTGTTGTGAATAGTGTAGCTCTATCCAGAAACCGAACCTTTTCCGAATTTCGAGTGTCCACTTTCAAAGATCATAACTCCTGGTTTGAACTCCAAATTTGGAAAACCACTTATCCCCATATAGCTCTTTGAGTTTTCTTTCCAATCCAAAATGAATCAGCTCCAAACTCATTGTATTTCGTTCATTATCATCGGATGATTGCATGTTCTTCTTGACCAGCGTTTTTCCATCATCCCGAACTGACTATCCATTTTTGAGGGCCATAAGTCTCTGATAGGAGCTCCGAAGTTAGAAACTTATATATCCTGGAACACTCTCGATGTCTACTTTCATATGCCACTTATTTCAGCTCAATTGGATTTGTCATTTGAGAGATACACCCAAATTACCGAAGGTTGGTCTGCTGTGTGACGTTGATGTTACTGTCATCTTCAACAATTCATAGCTCATTCATATGACCTCCTTTGGACTTGAATTGTATATAGACTCGAGTTAAAAATCCCTGGCTTGAGTCAAATCATCCCAAAATGTGATTTTTCTTATTTTAACTCCGATTTGAGTCATTCCAACTTCCATTTGATCGTGGAGACTTCTAGCATCAATCTAGGAACTTGAGTAATGATATTTTCATTCCATTTAGCAAGTTCTTCCATCTTTCTTCTCTTCTCTTCATCATTCCTTAATTAGATACTTTGATCTTCTCATTCTTTATAAATAAACTTCACATCTACATTTTAACCAAGGTAGAATATAAATGAAGTATAGATAGATAAGCATATTTGTCATCATCAAAACTAAGGATAACTAACATAAGTTGTCTACTCAATTGTAATGATTCTCCAAAGGATTCAATCATTCAGATGATGACATACTCCAAAGGACATAAGCTTCAACGGATTGAACATTCAAAAGTTCGTTATGTCAGATTTCCATTTGCAAAGCTCACAAATAATATTTTAAGTTATCCTCTAGACAGAAACAAGTGGATGACAGCCTGGAAAGAAACTCAACCATTCTTCAAGGTAAACAACAAGGCTCCTGCCAACTAAAGCACCTGAATATCTGGGAGACATTCTTGAAGAAACAACATTCAAATATTTAAGTCAGAATTGTTCCTAATAGCTAGAATTTTCGAATGGATTCAAATCTGAATGGATATGCAACGGTTACTGTTTATAACGGTAATATTCTTCAACAGACAAATGCTTTAAACGAATTGAATTCAGTTGTCTATAAATAGAAGACAGATTGAAGACAAAAACGCAGAGAAACAAGCTTACACCTTCAACATGCTAATACTCGATATTCTTATCATTTACTCTCGATTTTCAATGTCTATATATCATAGAGAGTGAAATGTTTTGTATTGTACTTCAGCGTTTATCCATACACTTCGAGAGAAGATTCATTGTAAACATCCTATCTTTATATCTGTGAGTTACTCAAGATTGGGTGATCTTGAGTGGGAAACACATTGTGTTGATTACAGCTTGTAAGGGGAGTGAATCCTAGTGAGAGGATTACTTTGAGTATAGAGTGTGTAATCAAACAGGTGTATTGATTACATTTTGTAAGAGGGAGTGAATCCTAGTGAGAGGATTACTTCGAGTACAAGATAGTGGATTGAAAATCTCAAGTGGAGCCTGGAGACTGGACGTAGGTCAAGGATTGGGTCGAACCAATATAAATCACGCTTTGCATATTCTCTTACCTTATCTCTTACATTCCAAAGATTTATGTTTGAATGATTACTTATCACTTTATAAATTATTATTGTCATTCAAACTACTTTCATAAGTTGCAGAAAGTTTTTTAAAGTTCTAAGTTTTAATCAAACACCCAATTCACCCCCCTCTTGGGTGATAGCCAAGTCTTTCATTTGGTATCAGAGCTAGGCTCTTGTTTAAAGGACTTAGGTAGTCTCAAGAGTTATCAAATGGCTAATTTTGGATGTGCTCGTTTTGAAAGGTTTTGACTTTACCATTCCACCTCTTTTCAAAGATATTGATTTTTGGTTTTGGAAAGCTAGAATGACTAGTTTTATCACAAAGAATCGATTTTGATATGTGGAAAGTCTTTTAAAACGTTTTGACTTCACTCCAAGAAATGATTGGACGAAGGATATGAAAATATTTTCATTGAACATTAGAGCAATGAACATATTATACAGTGCTTTAACAGAAAAAGATTTTGAGAAAATCAAATGTTGCTCTAGTGCTAAAGAAATTTGGGATACTCTTGATTCTATTTATACTTCTAACAATTGTGTTGAAGTTGAAAGGGTTGACAGTTCATCTAAGACCATATGTTGTACATCTATGACTGATGAACAACTGGAGAATGAAGAAGGAGAAATCATTGAATTCGGCGAACGCTTCCATAATCCAGTCAACGAAAAGAACAAGAGGAAGAGGATTCCCAGGAAGAACTCATGGAAGAATATGATCAATCATTATCTAGAGTTCAAGATGAATATGTGGTAAACAATTCCAATTCTTCTTGTGTAGTTAAGAAAATGATTTTGAACAATTGCATAAACTTGTTTCTCAACCACTTACCGATTCTATTTTGAAACACAAACATGTTTTTGAAAATCATGCTGGAAAATCATGTGGGAAGAAAGAATATACAAATATGGGTTATTTGACATTGCATCCACTTGATCGAACAATTCTTGCAAAATTGTTTATAATAAGCATCATTCTATTGTTTGCAATTATTGTGCTAAACTGGACATATTTCTCATACATGCTATATTAGGAGAAATTATAATGTGAGAAATAAATCTGTTTGGGTTCCTAAAGGACAAGTAAGGTCCACTACTAACATTCAAGGACCCAAGTATAAATGGGTACCAAAACGTCCATCTAGTGCTTTATGTGTGCGTAATGATTTGAAAATCAATGGACATAAGGGTACAGAAAAGATGAACAAGAAGCCAAGAGTTTCTAATGCACCAATGAAGAAGATCATAGCATCAAGCAAGAGAAACCTCAGGGCATCCATTGCTAGAACTACAAGGTCTAAACATCAAAGGAAGCAATGGATACAAGTAAGAAGAGTATCTTCCACCTCAAGAACAAACTACCATAGAGTACCATTCAACTATCTTGAGGAGAACAAGAAGAGGAGAATTTCTCAAGTTTCAAATAGAAGACTATGGAAGTCTAAATCCTCAGAGAGAACTTTGCATATGTCCATGGGTAAACATTTGAAGAACTAATGGGTAAGCAAAGGAAATACTCCAAGTACCTAAGGTAAAGGTATACAAAGGTAAAACCTCCTTTCCTATCATTTCAAATATTCATTGAGGTTTTAAACTTTGTATCCTTAGGAATGAGCATTGTAAACTATCTTTGAAATTGGGCTTTCACATCCTAATTTATTTTTCTAAGGAATTGTAGTGTTCAACAATCTAGTTCTTTATGCATACATGATAATTTGAAAAGAGAACATCTTTTTATGCATAAAGTCATGTTTAATTCATTGTGCTCAATTATTCTGAATTGAGTGTATTCTTTAGAGCATGTGAATCTTATTTCTACACGCTAACAATGATTGGATCCAAGGAAGCTTGGATACCAAGAAAGAAAAGGATTTATACAGCTTTGTAGGATCAAGGAAAGCTTCTCAAAGATGCAACATAGAGAAATGATCCAAGTCTTGAGAAAGCTAAACAAGCTGCTGGATGTTGATGGTGAACATTGGAAAAGGAGTTATCTAATCAATCCATCTCAACCAAGCAAACTTCTATGAGGATAAGAGGAATTACGGTGATATCTAATTCTTGCCTCTTACTATGATTATATGAAATTCATTTTTGGTTTGCTTTTGGTTAAGTTAAAAGGATTTGAAACTTATTCAATTTCAATCAGCAATTTTTCTGTCAAAACCAAACTCCAGTTTAGAAATGCAAACTCCAGTTTGAAACCTCCAGAAAATGAGTTAAAAGAGTTTACAAGTATGTAAACTCGAGCCTGCAGATGCAAGCTCGAGTTTGCCTCTGGCGGGAAGCCTTTTTGAATGAAAACCATTTCTTAAACTCCATAGTATTTTATTTTGAGTAGAGTTTGCCACTTGTCAAATGATGTAAACTCGAGCTTGCGAGTCAAACTCGAGCCTATGCTTTTGTGTAGAGTTTTCATTGTGGTTTGAAAGAGAAAGAAGAGTTTACAAAACATGTAAACTCGAGCCTAAGTTTCGAACTCGAACTCCGGTCTTTGAAATGAGTAAAGTTAATTTGCAAACCTCGGGTTTGATATTTAAGCTCCATTTCACGTTTTGAAGAACTAATTTATTTTGGCATGAATACAGTGTCAAACTCGAGCCTCGCTCACTAATGGACTCGAGTTTTCCTCTTTACAAAATGAGATTTCGCTTGGCTTCCACGTCAATTGCTTTACATTACTCTAAACTCGAGCTCTGCTTTATGAACTCGAGTTTGGTACCTGAGAAAAATTTTACAAACTCCAGCTTATCACTATAAACTCCAGTTTGAATTTACAAACTTCGGTTTGAAATTCCAAACTCCAGTTTGTCTTTCTAAACTCCAGTTTGCCCTTTCCAAACTCCAGTTTGAGTCAACCATATTTTGAAATAATGTTGCTCGAATTTTTTGAAATCTTACTTGTTGGATCTATATATTCCATATCATCAATCACCAATATTCCTAACTATGTTTAATCAATTTGTTAGTGAGTTTCTATTGATCAAACAAGTGAATTTGTGCATAACTTTTGAGTTTATGATTTTGAAAATGCACAAGTCTAAAATTTGCTTGGATTTCAATTCACACTTTTTGTGGAAATGCAAACAAATGTTTTGAAAACATATCCATACTTTGATTGCATTCAAATCATGTTCCAAAATTGGAAGTTAATATTGTATTCGAATGTTGGATATGCTTCAAACTTGTCTAGTTGAGTTTTCCTTATCATTCACATATTGATCTTTGATATTCAATGTGTTGCTTGAACTCCTTTGTTTAATTCTCTAACTAGTTGAACTTCATGTCTAATGAGTTATCCATATATGAGCTTCAAGCCTATCTTCTAGAAAAGATTTCAATCGTGCATTAGTGCATTGAATGATAATGCATTAACCATTAAAGGAATAACTTACTAGGATAAAATTCGGAACTCTAATCATTTAGACTAATGATGAGTTCATCATTAATGAATCCTAGTAGTCATTCATTACTCAATTACATAAACTTTGTCTTCATCCATTTTTGAGGCTGAAATAAGTATGAAATACTCAATTACATAAACTTATTTCATTTATTATATTTCATACAGCATACGTCCTATTATTTTCCTCAAGATACATGTGCCCACATTTAAAAAGTAGGTTATAAACTCTTTTATTCCTCAATAAATTTTGTACATATTGCTTTATGTAATCACATTAACATGACACTTGCATCGAGAACTCCCTTATTTTGTGGCTCAAAAAGTGAAAAAGCATATACTACTGATTTAATAGAACGCATGTTGGCATAGATGGTAAGGGATTCGTGATTAGCCCCTGGGTCGTGGGTTCGATCCTCCGTCGTCATTGGGACTCCTTTGGTAGGCGATCTCGTAAGTCCCCGTAAGTGCTCATAGAGCCGGGGCCGTGCCCCGCCTTGGTGGGGGACAGATGTCGAACGCCTCCAAAACTTTTTTAGCAAAAAAAAAAAAAAAAAAAAGAACGCATTTCCCCCTCAATTTCTTTTAATAGCCCTCTCTTCTATGATCCCTACTTTGAACTTCAGATGAATTTGAGTCATCTGAAGTTTCAAATAAGAAAGAATTCTCTTAATAAGTATAATAAGATGCAAGGACGTATGTTTTATGATATATAATAAATAAAATAAGACATTCAAATCGGGGAAAAATAAAATATTCAAAATTCATGATTATTTAGAAAATATCAAGTAGTCCTTGTTAGTTGGCTTACTTTTTGTTGATTTATATCTCTTGCAATTAAATATGGTAAAATAATATTTATTCTTATGTGTTTATTAAAATATAAATAACCGAATCATATAGATATTAAAAAAATTTGTTAAAATTAATTAAAGATTATAAATATATAAAAAATGCAAAATATTTTTTGAAAACATCCTTATTTATAGAGGGAAAGTGAGTGAGCTTGGAAAGCATGGGTAATTAAATTAATGAGACTAACTACTAATTAATTATGGACATGAAATTATGAGACAAAAAGAATGATAGTGGTACTTTGAGAATCTAGATCCATATTACTATCTTATACAATTCAACAGTCAACTTGTTTTTTCATCTATATATACTATCCTTTCTATCCTAAATATAGAACTTCCTTTGAGGATAAATTTTGGTTCTAAAAGTAAAATATTTTTTTCCATTTTATCTCTCATATTTATTATTTTTCTCTAAATTAATTTGCCTAACTTATAAACTGTTGTATAATTTAATCTTGCATATAAGTATTTTAGGGAGATTATGTCACATACGTTATAATTAAGTAATTCACTTAGTTTCCTTAATCTTCCTAATTAATTTAAATAAATACGTCTTACATTAAAAATAATGTGAATATTTTATATCTTATCTATAATTACATAATTACGTGACTTCATGTATTATATGAAGTTGTTTCACTTTCAAATGGGAGTGTATAGTTTTTAAATATGTACATTGCTTGTATCGGTGGAATGAACGATTTTGAAAATTACCTATGAACTATTTAGAAATGGAAAAGTCTATGGTACTTCTTTTGGCATTAAGTTGTTGCATATATATGGTATCACTAGAACTCCTAACAAAAGGTAAAAATGTTGAATCATAGCTAAAAAGGATTTGATTTTACTTAAGCATCAAATACAACCTCTGAGACAACACAACCGATAAAAATATTGAATCATTTTATAAAAGTGAACCATGTCACTTATGTTATGTGTTGGGGAACTTTTACATGACAATATCACTAATTCCAAAATTTGATAAGGAAGGATTTAAATTTGAAGTTCATCACAACATTAAACTGAAATATTTTGATGTGAAGAATATAAATATTAGTTGAGGTAGACACTTGGGCCTAAATTAGAATTCCAATTGTATATCCAGCATGAGCCACAACGAAAGTGTGGAGCCCATTAGAAAACTGTCAACTCTTTTTCATTTTTTACCTTTTTTCTACTTTTCATTCTCTTAAAAATTATAAAACTTTGGATTTAAATATTTATATTTTTTGCCACAAATTTAAATATTTAAATTGAATCTCATTGTCTGACAACTACAATAAAAGAAAATAAATTTAGAGCTGCTACCTTCTCCATGCTAATTAAAATTGTTTTAGTAACAAAATATGAAAAATGGCATAAAAATATTGTCAAAATATATAAAAGACAAATAAGGGTGGTGAATTTCAATAATTTTAAATTGACTAATTTGAAATTTTAAAATGTTGATAAATGAGTGAAATTACATCCGCGCTTATTTTTAAAAAAAAAAAAAGACAAATCTCTAAAACCCTTTGCCGACCATCGTAGCTCCGCCGACGATGGCCCGTCACCATAGCTCTTGTGCCCTTACTGGCGACTAGCATCCTAATATATTTTTTTTAATTTCTCAAGGAAAAGTTGTCAATATAAATATTTGAGTTGTTAATAGCTATGCTAAATTTGCAAGTGTCGGCCAAATTTTTTTTTTTCAATTTCTCGGGCAAAGTTGCACACTCTCATCTGCATTCTGAAATCTTTAACTTTTCCAATAGAGAGTGTCGACTTGGTCATATATCTACAACTTGTTGTTGAGCATAGCCTTTAGCTACTAATCATGCTTTGTGCTTCTTCACACTATTATCTAGTGGCAAACCTAAGAATTTTAATGACTGGGTGCAAAAAAATATTATATTATAAATAAAAGTATTTGAAATACAATATAGACCTAATATACAAAAAAAAAAAATTGAAATAAATTTATTACAGAAATTAAGATCACTTCACTTGACTCTTACTCTACGTGTTTTCATATAGTTAAACTAATTTATAAATGAATCTGTCCTAAAACTCAAAAAAAAAAAATTCTTTTTTAATGTATGTAATCAAAGAATCACCACTCTATCAAGAAGAGGGTAAATGATGGACTTTCTGGTTCTTACTAGCCCTTTCCATAATTCAGATGTAGTTGATAAATTAATCAAATATGAATGTTTAGGAATGTCAAGCTCAAAATGTTGTAACTTCATCTTCAAATGCAATTTTTCCTATTCTGTGAAATCTCTAGAATAAAATTTATCAACAAGTTTGCAATGGCATCACTATTAAATGATTTGTACATGTTTCTTGGATTTATAGTCATGCTCTAAGCAAGTAATTCAACAATATTATCATTGAACATGCTATTTAATTCTTGCAATTAATAATCAATTGTAGCACAAAAGATATTTACCTTATAAAATTTTGGGAAATCCATTTCAAGGCCCTTTTAGGACTGACAATCCCAAAAAAGGCCCCAAGATTCTGACAATCCCAGAAAAAGCCCCAAGGCCTTTTCAGGATTTTTTAATTTTGAGTGAGTTGTCAACGGGTGATATAGTTGTTAACGGGTAGGTTTTAACAACTAAATCAGCCCCATTAACAACACTTTGCTAACAACTATATCAGCCTCGTTGACAATTATATCAGTACCCCGTTAACAACTATATCAGCCCCGTTGACAACTCACCCAAGATTATGAAAATCCCAGAAAAGGCCCTAGGGCCTTTTTTGGGATTATCAGAATCTTAGGGTCTTTTTTGGGATTGTCAGCCTTAAATGGGCCCTGAAAATGATTTTCCCTAAAAATTTTCAGTAAAAGAATCACCTTATTCATTTCAAGCACGACCTCATCTAATATATTTTGCACTCATATATGAAAAGTTAATGTCATGTTTTATGCAAAATTATTGAACATGAATCAAGAATTTTTTATTATCACTTGAGACAAACCTAAATCACTTGCTCAGATTCTTTGTTTCTGCAATTCCTAAAGCTAAAGAATAAAGAACCTAGTTATTTAGTTTGCATACACACGTAGCGACCTCATACACACGTAGCGACCTCATATACACACTCATTTTTTTTCTTTAAATTTCTTTTTTGGGGGGAGGAGGGGTGGGGCCACCCTAGCCCCCTGGTTCCTTCCGCCCTTGATATTATCAACTTTATATTTAGGTTGAAACACCCATTTACGTCCAATTGTCTTCTTGCCTGTAGGGAGATCAACCAACTCCCATGTATCATTGTTCTTTATATAATTTATCTCTTCACCCATTGCATTTTTCCAAACTTGTCTCATTGTAATACCCAGATATTTATTTATCTGGAATACTTTATTGAGATAAATAAATGGCTATTTTTGATATGTGAATATGTGGTCTCAAATATTGGGTTATAAATACCTTGTTTTTCTAAGGAAAATCTCTTGAAAATTAGGAAAAAATAATATGCCAAATTCCTAAAATACCCTTGTGGGGCATAAAATAGCCAAAGAAAATTATGATAAATTCTAAAGGGCAATGAAATAATTATTAAAAATTAGAAAGAATATTGTCCTTAATTTAGACAATTTAATAAATTATAACCTTGGAAAAATAAAAAGGAAAAAATCAAAAAGTATTGTAAGGGTCATAATTGACCCCATGATTTTTAATATTTTACATGGGACTTAAAATACCAATGTCAGTAAAATAGTTGTGAGATAATGGTTAATCCTAAATAAGAAAATTATCAAAAATTGGTAAAGGATTAAATAGAGAATTAATGGCTAATTATCTAAGCTTGATTAGGGGAATGTCCAAGTTAAATTGTGAAAAACTCTTTAATTAAATATTAATGGCTAAAATTGGCATAAAATATACTTGCTAATTAATTGGAAAAGATTAAGAAAAAATGAATGAGATTAAGTGTATGAAAATCCCTAATCCTAAAAAGTTGCTAATCATGTGATTAGTGCACTAATTAAGCTTTCTAATTAAATTAGAAAAATTAAATAATTACCAATGGTTAAGATGTAATCTTGAAAAGAAAAATCAAAGGCTATAGGAATTTCTAGCAATTTTTAAAAGCCTAAATCCATGTAATTAAGAAAGGACCAATGAGAGAATTTTGGGAAAAATAAATAAAAGATAAATAGAATAATATAAAATAATTAAAACAGAAAAAATAATATATATATATATATATATATATATATATATATATATATATATATATATATATGGGCTGGCCGAAATTTTGGAGAAAAAGGGGATAAGAATTGAGCAAAATAATATCATGATATTTTTGGAGCAAGTTGTATTAAAATATTAATATAAAATGTGAAAAAACAAATAGGATAAATGACCACCGATAGACATTAAATCCTTACTATAAAACCATGAATTAGGTTTCTAAAGTCAGGGCATATTATAGACAAGTGAATTTTTAGCTCGGAGTAGGTTACCTCCGAAGCTATTTCCGTAACCGAAAATGGTTATACTAGACTGGCTAAGAAGCTATCTGATATTCAAAAAAGCAAATCAGATAAATGGAAATCTATAGAAACCAAGCCATAACTTGAAATCCAGGGATGAGGTGGTAAAAATCTGGGCATATTATGAATCAGTGGATTTTTGTCCCGAAGATGTTGTTACCCGAAGTGATTTCCGTAACCGAAGACGTTTATACGAAAATGTTCGGCAGGCAACGGAATGCCCTGAATGGGATCAAAAATTTTATTAAACCAAATATTCTTAAAGAGGAAGTTTAGATCTTCAGGGAGTTGCTAAGGAATTTTTGAGATTTTCCAACAATACGCGATTAGGACACCGAGCGGGGAACTTTATCGGTACAAGACCATAAAGTGAAAGCATGACATCATTTTGATGATGCAAATGATGAGAAAAAGGGGGGGAGGTCGGCAAGAAGGATTGTGTGGCCAAGATTGTGCCATTTCATAGAAGTAAGATCCTACGGTTCAAAATCCATCTGATAAAGCATGAATAGTAACCGAAAATCTTCTATAAATAGCTTGAACCTTCAAGCATAATTATCACACCAAAACACCTTTCTTAGTTCGAAATTTTGAGAAGGAAGATAGGAGGAAGAGCTTGGAGAAAAATTATAGCGAAGCCCTGAGTAAGTTTTTCGGTCCTTAGTCTTAAGCTTTAGTAGTTCTTTCGGTAGTTATAGTAGAAATGCTAGTTTAGTCTTTAATCTTTCAGATTAGTTTAGATATCATGTTTTAAGGATAAATATGATATTTATTTCAAAAATATATTGGAAAAGGAGTTATGTCAAAATTTAGGAAGATTAGAGTCAAAGTAGTGAAGCTCTGCCGAAATTTCGCCGATAAGTCAAACTAGGGGAAAAATGGTAATTTTTACCTAAAATTCCTGTTATGATGTTAATCACTGATAAATGTGATATTATCCTTATAGGATATCTATAATCTCGCACCGCTGTCGTACCGCTGTCGTTCCGCTTTCAGACGTACCGTTTTTCGTCAAAACTGCCGACTACCGTCAACGAAGGTACGGACGCGTACTGTAACCCTAACTCTGTGCTGCTTATATACATATATGTGATAGATACGTTCATAGGCTGAGGCTCTGTTTAGGGTCGTCATTTATACATATAGCTTTTACACGGGTTATAGTCATAATAACGCCGTTATGTTTTCCTAGCGCTGAGGACACGTGTTGTGATCGTGGCACTGGATATGTGCAGACTGTTGTTGTTGGACTTTACATACTGCTCTGTGCTTATGTTCTGTCATTGTTATGATCATGCATCTGCTCTGTGCTTATGTGGTGATATGTTCTTTGTCTTGTTCATGAATATCTCGTTGTCCATATCTTGTTTTATTTGAGCATAAGGTTAACTGCTACTACGAGATCCAATGGGGTAAATTGGATATCACCGTAGCTCAGTCCGGAGGACCAAGGATTGGAGAGCGGGGCAAGCAACACGACTAGATCGTTGGTAGGAGATGTTTCTTTTGTTTATTTAGTAATTACTTTTTGAGAACAATAGGATGACTGTATCAATACTATGTTACACTATGGTTAATGCTTGAATGTGAATCAATTACTCTTACGCTCCAATACTCTACTCTGATTGAAAAAAAAAAATCCGCTTTAAAAATGGGATGTTACACTCATCAACTAACACCCGTTTGTGAATTGTCAAATCTTTAGTTACTTGAAACAATCATTATGTGCTTTGGAAATTTAATCATTTATCTATAGTAGGTAAGTGTGTTTTTTATAATATAAGTCTATATAATCATCTTAGTACAAGGATATACATGTGAATATTCCTTATGATGCCAACACATTATATGAAGTGATTTTATAGCTCAATTTGTGTATGCACAAATAGTTGAGAATTTGTTACATTAATGGATATCATTCCTATGATATATCTTATGCTATAATAAGATTGAACACATATAAATATGCAGTCTCATGAGGAGATTGAAATATTTGAGGGGTACCATAAATGTTGGTCGTATCGAGTATAGTGGATTCCCGTTGAATGAGATACACAGATATTAACTAAATTTCAGTTTTATCGGGAGAAAAAAATTCACTTGTAGCCAAAATTGAAATCTTGTTTGAGAGAGAGTTTATTACTTTGAAGATAGGCTTAAATTGGAGGCTAAGTTGTTGAAAACTTCTTAGCATATATTTTGGTGGGAAACTGACATTTAGTGTCAATGAGTTGTGATTGCCAAATGGCAATAACCATTATAGAATGAATAATGGTGTAAGTGAAAATCATTTGAGATATTTTGTGAATAAGCTAGCTTAAGTATTTTGGAGTTATCTCAATCGATTTTTTAAGGTCCAAAAGTTGGCCTGCGATTCATTAGCAAACCTCAGGAAGAATCAAATTAGCTGAGGGAAATGGGACTAAAGCCAATTTGAAATTAATAGTGATGGCAACCCAACCTCTGTGATTGTTGATCCCATGAAAGAGGTTCAACAGATAAGAACAAGTTGTTTGTTAGTTATGCTAGCACTAAAATAAATGATTGTCCCTTCCTAGGGCATGAGAAAGTACTAGAATGCATTATGGTGAGGTTAAACAAAAACTCTTAATGATTTCATAATCCTGCAGGATGGTGTGCTCATTGCAGGTACATTTCATGAAATCACCTATACGAATGAAGAGTGGGACTGCTCCTATGAGATCGTGGTGAAATCTCTAAAGCATTTGTTAAATACTAGGACACGCGCATGGCCATTTTAAAGTACAAAAACGTGCTAACTGCGAGAAATATGAGGGTATAACCTGACTCTTAATTCCTCTAGTATACACCCAAGAGGTGTTGGTTTTAAGTTCATAGCACTTCTAGCATCTGAGTGTATTAACTGTTATCAGTCTAGGTCTGGTTTTAAGTTCAAATGACCACTAGATACAATGGTTATATCCCTGTGTGTAACTCAACTAATAGAGCTACAAGCTTCCTTTGACACATGTGTAGAATTGTTGTAAATATTGTGTGAGTGTGTCAAAGGAAGAAGTCTCATATAACTTAATATTGGTAATGCCCTAGTATATAGTTAAATATGAGCTTGAGTTAATTAGCAAATAAGCTGATTAGAGGAGTCTTTGAACTAACCGTTGGAGTTTTAATTGACTAGTTTTAATGACATTTAAAAGGTTTTATTACATTAAATTGTCATGAACACTTATTTTGTAATTGTCATTAAACCATCTTTAATGGCAATTATTGCTTCTCAATGGTCACATGATTTCTATCTATAAAAGGCAATGTACAAATTAAGGTAAGTAGAACGAAGGTCAGAGCACCGATGTCAAATGAGACTAATCTTTATCCCCAAGCTTCTCTCTTTTCTCTTCTTCTGAGTTATATTGTTATCTTTCTGTTGTTCTGTCACCCTATTTTTTGCAATAAGGGTTTGTTTTATCTTGGGAAGTGCCGCTTCCTAATTTGCTAGAGGGTTCTGGAATATTTCCTAAGGACAGTGCCCTTGGATGCAACTCGAACTATACTTTTATTGAAATAAATTTTTTTTTTCTAAATTTGCCCTTATAAAGGGCAATTAAATCTTAAGACAACTCTTACCCAACTCTGACAAAAAGAATAAAGATAATTTAAATCTTAAACTTTTATAAAAAGTAGGGAAGAGAAAGAGAGAGGAGATAATAAAGGGAGGGAGTAATAAACACCAGAGGGTGAATACCTATATTAACTATACAAATTGTCAGTTCATTTAAAAAAATGGTATGGCTACACTTGGATAAATTAAATAATAGTCACACTTGTGTTTTGGCCAGACATGGAGTCGCAACTCGCAATATTTGACTTTTTTGTTTGCATTGAGAACTTCGCCCGTCCCATTAATTATGTTTAGTGTCTCAAAAAGTGAACAAAAAAAGCATATAATAATGATAATGACATTCTATTCGGTGATAGTATCTGTGGAACCACCCTCTCCCTCAATAATTTCTTTTAAAAGCCCTCTTCTATGACAGACTATTTGAATTTCAAACCAATTTGAGTCATCTCAAGTTTCAAAGAAAGAATTCTTCTAATAAATCCTCTTTTTACCTTATTTACAAGACACTTTCAATATAATATTTACTACCAATTAAGAAAAATCATAAACTTTATTAATTCTGTCTTATAAGTCTATTTTTGACCAAAAAAACAATGTTGGTTCTTATTATAAGTCCAGTTTCATAGTAATAAATGTGTTTTTTACTTTTTTGTCTCTATTAATTACAATAAACAAAAAGAATTTATTCATATTGATTTTTGGAGCCAATCATAGATAAAGGCAAAATTGAAAATTTAACCCATAATTAATGAGTTAACTAATACTTCTTGATATGTGAGAATTAACTAATTTAGATTTATAAATAGAACCAAAATGGCATCGTACGTAATAATAATCTCATGCAATTAATTTAGGTAAACTAATAAGAGATAAACAGAAGAAGTGGGAGCTACGAATTTGAATTTGATACCTTACACAACAAAAGAATATCCCATTTTTTTGTGTTTTTGTCCTTTTTCTTTTATAATTTAATTGAAGTTCAATTTGAAAAATTGGGGCCCATGGGATTTGACATTATGTGTGTGTGTAGCATGGATTCATGTGAACGTATTTTTGAAAATTGCTTTTCCCTACAAAATGTAGCGATACAATTCCTCCCTATGCTACAAGCAATCCGAAACAAGATATATCTCCGGGTTTAGATTGAAATATTTTTTTTTTTTTTTTTTTGAAATATTTTTTATTTATTATTTTTGGAGTTAAAACATGGATTAAATTGTTAAAAAAAATAAAAATGGAAGAATATGAATTATGCAAGTTTAGTGTACATAGTTCAAGTTACATCATAGGACTAAAGTACATTTTTAACCCTGAAACTAGGGAAACCATATAGGCACTCTAAAAAAGTTATATACCGAGTAATGTAGCCATGTAATAATATTTTAACAGTTAGTATTAAATTAATTTTTCTTTTTCTGGTACATCTAGCATTCTAAAGTATTTGTCATATGCGTCCAGCACCGTAAAATATTTTATTGCATCCAACACTGTAAAGTATTTTTTTTTCAAATGTTTCTAATACCCTAAAATATGTTTTTGATGAATTCAACACTAGGAAAAAAAATATTTTAGGGTGCTAGATAAATTTAAAAAAAAATTTACTTCATAATGTTGTATGCATCTTAACCTTTGAATTTATAATCTTTATACATATTTAGTGTTCTAACTCGAAAAATAATTGCAAATTTTAGGGGTGAAGGGAGTACATAACATGAAATATACACGGGTGGAAAAAATGCTTTTAAGACCGGACAAAACAGGTATATTAGGACCGGACCCGCGACAGGTCTTGTTCCAGGCGGTATTAAAAGTCTCCCTATTAAGACCGGACTTGTAACCGGTCTTAAAGAGTTTCTTTTAGACCGGACATTTAAAACCTTCGGTCTTAAAATTTGTACTAAATAGATACGAAATATTTTTGTTCGGTCCTAAAACTCAAACTTCAAGACCGGACAAAATCTCGACCGCTCTTAAAAGATCTGAATATTAAGACCGGACAAATATAAACCCGGTCCAAAAAATAGTAGATTGTAAGACCAGACCTCGGTCTTAAAAGACGGACTTTCAAGACCGGATGTTATATACATCCGGTCTTAAAAATTGAACTTTTAGACCGGACTTGCACATAAAAGTCGATATACTCTAAGCTACAAGCTATGAACATGAATAAATTGAATTGGGAAAAATAATACAAATATTATCCACCATGAGTTATGTGGCCTCTTAAGTCTACAATAACTAAAGTAATTTATACAATAAGCTAAGATATAACTAATTACAATCACAATGAGTTACAATACATGCAGCACGTAAATCAACATACATGTAGTCCAATATAATATATTCACCATGCCTTCATCTGATTCCCACCCAACAATGTAACATGCATCCTCTTTTATAACATGCCCCTTTGAATCGGATCCTGCCACAAAAACAAAACAAGAACAAATTCATAGTCAATGATAACATTGTTTAATTAAGAACATAGAAGGAATATAATATAGTTAAAACCTTAAAGTTTTCTAAGAATTCTGCATATGAATATTACCTTATGAATTGACTCTTTTATAAAGTGATATTCTCCCATATCCCTTTTTGATGATCATTTCTTATGCCAGGTTCATTATCCGCTTCATCTTCTTCATTCATGTCCGGTAGACCCGTTGTAAAAGGAGTACTCTCAGGAAGACCATAATTTGAATGACTTTCCTCATCAATATCAATGACCCTCTTTCCTTGGAGAGCTACAGACCACATTTTATTTTCTTGATCGGTGATATAGAACACTTGTTTTGCATGGTCTGCCATAATAAAAGGTTCATCTCCAAAACTTCTACTATTGACATCGACTAAAGTGAATCCTAGCCGATCGATCCGAACACCATTATTGACATTAACCCACTTGCATTTGAAGATGGGAAATCTAACTTTGACATAGTCCACCTCCCAAATCTCTTCAATAACCCCATAATATGGCATGACTGCCAATTTAGGCCTCTTGTCTTTCGAACTGGAGAAGTGCATAGATTCAGCCTCTAACATAACACCACTGTTCTGGACTGTGCTCATATCATCTAGGGACCGAAACATACTAACTAACTAACAACAACGTCTAACCATATTACACAGTTTACATATCAGACTTGCATGGAACTAGGACATGCTCCTCTCATGCAGGACAAAGGCAGGAAATGCATACTTCTATTCACACACCAAACCATTTAACTAACAAGATGTACACAATAACATTCACATATCCGCACAGGTTAATAAGCAAACAAAAGTGCAAACAAAACTAAATATAAACTCACCGAGCTTCGGAGTGGTCCATGGTGAACAAATTGTTGACAAGTTTGTTCATCAAGAAATTTGTACTTGTCCTGGGGTTTATGGTCGGGCTTCACCTCGGCAAAAATATACGTGTTAGCCGAAAGGTCTTAAACTTCTGAACAGCTCAAAGACAATAAGACAATGTTGAGTCTTTAAACTTCTCAGAGTCAGGGACGGTGTATGTAAGCCGGATAGTGTCTCAAATAGGATCCTTTATCGTGCTTTTGTCCACATCTTTCCACTCATCTGTCAAGATGCTAACCTTGCTGCGTAGTTGAGCGCCGACAAAACTAGTATATGTGGTTTTATTAGGACCGACATGTTGCAAATTTTCATCAAACTGAATCTCTAGCTTCGTCCCAGAATTCCGACTAAGGGAAACCTCCATCATTCGTGTGCCGCTTCTACCACGGCGCGCACGGCGCTGAGGAGGCTCATTGTGAGATGAAGAGGGTTCGTTCGTCTGACCCACACCAGTCAAAGCAAGATTCGGAGTTTCAGAAACACGAGTGGAATCGTTTTCACCATTCATTTTCAAGAAAGTAGAGAGGAATGCCTGAGCAAATGAGGGAGTAACAGAGGCTAACGGTACGTGGGGCGAGGAAGAGAGGTAATGCAACAGGAAGGGTTTCGCAACGTGAACAGGGTTTCGTTCTTCAGTGAGTGTGACAAAAGCTTCCGCGCGAAGAAACGTGTATTTGGCGCCTCATTTTTAAGACCGGACAAATGAGTATATACGGTCTTAAAAGCTCATCTTTAAGACCGGTCTTTATATAACTCCGGTCTTAAAATTAATTAATTTTTTATTTAAACTTTAGTACCGGCCGTGATTTATGTCCGGTCTTAAAGGTCTAACTTTTAATACCGTCTATTTTATATGTTCGGTCTTAAAACTTTAATACCTTTAGATTTTAATTTTTCCGTATTAATTCAAGAGTGTAGAAAATATAAGTCTGGTTGTATGAGATTTCTCCAAAAGTAATTGATATTTCAATTTTTTTAATAACATTTTTAAGACTGGTTGTTATTTTAACAGTGCGGATAAGACCTATGAAAAAATGATCCAGTATAAGAAGTTCTTTATATTTACAAATCTGCCACCGGTCATAGTTTTAGGAGCGGTCCTTCGTTAGTCCGGTCTAAATGAGGCAGTCTTAAAACACTTTAGCGTATAAGAAGTTCTTTTTATTTAAAAAACTGCCACCGGTCACACCTTTAAGAGCGGGGCGTCGATGATCCGCTCTAAATGAGGCGGTCTTAAAATCCTTTTTTTCACTAGTGATAAATAAATGAAATTATTAATATAATATATTAATATATATAATACCCCTTTAATTTCCAACTAAATACTCCATCGGATCATTTTTATAAGAGCTCAACAACCTATTTACGCAATTTAAGAAAGTAGTTAAAGTTAGTTAAAAATAATATCACTTTAGTCTTATTTATAAATTCAAATTAATTAACTCTTATATACCAAGGAGCATTAGTTCACTCATTAATTATGGGTTAAATTTTCAATTTTCCCTTATCTATGATTAGTTCCAAAAGTCAACATAAATAAATTCTTTTTGTTTATTGTAATTAATAGGGACAAAAAAGTACAACAAACATATTTACTACTTTGAAAATGGACTGATAAGAATAATCATCATTTTTTTTGGTCAAAATGAACTTATACATAGGACCAAAGTGGTAAGCATGTCCAAAATAAACTTTGTTTTTCAAATATGCCTTTATTTATGAGGAGCAAGTAAGAGAGAAAAATAAAATTAATGTAAGCACCACCAATTTTTTAATTTATGTAATATATAAAATTAATGAGGGTTAAAAATAAAATAACTTAGTAAATGTTCATACAACTCTTGTCTACCTTAGATAAAAGGGTTAAGGTGCATATTTACCAACGAACTATTACGAAAGGAGTAACTGGCACAAATATTAATTAAAGGTACCTTAAATACAAACAAACAATTAAAATATGCAATCAGCACAAAAAAAAAAATTAAAAATGTGCAGTCAGCACAACGTCGTTAGAAAAAGATAACGTCCGTTATCTAATGTGTAAATTGGCCAACAAACTTTTACTCTAGGAGCTTTCAGCACACAAAAGTTTTACTCAGGAACGCCCAGCACGAAACTCTTAATTTCACTAAATTAAATAAAAAAATTTATTCATTGTCATTATTCAAAACTACTTGTATAGATATCTATGAACCAAAATTACTCATGTGCTAAAAAAAAAAAAAATTTAATTAAAAATATAATTATATGATTTAAATAAAACTCAAGGTGTTTTATAATTTATTATATATGTTAAAAAAATTATATGATTTATTTTTATTTTAGATGAAATTTATGTGAGTTAAAAAATTCATTTAATGTTAATAAAATTTAAAAAAAATCTAAAAAATCTATTATATCCGGAAAGAAATGAAATGAGTTTTATTTTTATAAAAAGAGTTTAATGGATATCAACATTAACACTTAATAATATAAATCCGGCAACTTGATGATATTTTTGTTAATTAAATTATCTATTGATTATATGAATATGAGACTTGTTGGAAAAAATATTGTCATTAATTAAGTATCTTGAAATAGCCTCAGCAAATTATTTATGAGAATTTTTTAATTTTTTTTCAACAGATCCCATATTCATATAATCAATCGATCATTTAATTAATAAAAATATTATCAAGTTGTCGGATTTATATTATTAAGTGTCAATGTTGATATCCATTAAGCTCTTTTTATAAAAATAAAAATTAAACTCATTTCATTTCTTTCTGGATATAATATTTTTTTTTTTAGATTTTTTAAATTTTATTAACATTAAATGAATTTCTTAACTCACATAAATTTCTTCTAAAATAAAATTAAATCATATAATTTTTTTTTTTAACATATATAATAAATTATAAAACACCTTGAGTTTTATTTAAATCATATAATTATATTTTTAATCAAAACTTTTATTTATTTTAGTAGATGAGTAATTTTTGTCCATAGATATCTATACCAGTAGTTTTGAATAATGACAATTGAGAAAAAAAATATTTAATTTAGTGAAATTTAGAATTTTGTGCTGGGCTCTCTTGAGTAAAACTTTTTTGTGTTGGACGCTCTTGAAGTAAAATTTCGTTAGTCAATCTGCAACTTAGATAACAGTCGTTATCTTTTTCTAACGACATTGTACTGACTACACATTTTTAAAAGTTTTTGTGCTAACTGCACACTTTTAATTGTTTGTTTGTATTTAAGGTACCCTTAATTAATATGTGTGCCAAATGCTCCTTTCGTAATAGTTCGTTGGTAAATATGCACCTTAACCCTAGATAAAAATGACTAAAACTGTTACACCCCTACCGGCCTCGCCCTTTCGAGTGGTGAGTTAGAGGGATCCATTTTACTTATTACCTTTCTCTTGTTAATTAATCCTTCCAACATGCCTCAGAGTATGTGCAGCAGAGCATATGATCGGTTTGGACAACTTACAATATACTGGTAAAGGTACAAACAAAAACATAAAGAAGTCCCCGTACGGTTAAGGGTACAATCGTCCAAAATAAATACTGAACAGTAAATATAAATCATACAGTCATCCCAACAATAGACATACAAAACATGATAGGGTATCTCCTATTTCTTTAGTCTTCCACACCATACCCTTACCTCCTTGTTCCTGAACAGTTCAGCAACTAATACTTGTATTCTTTGAAACAGTCTGGAGTTTAAAATTGAACCCCAGAGTAACTATTAAAGTCACATACAATATGCATACAATGCATGTCATGCAAATCACAATCAGAAAAACCAAACATGGCATGTACCACAAACCTACAGAACCGCCTGTTTAAGACAAGCCCACGAAACCAATAGCGCTAAGGGGCCTCAGTAGCTAGGGCTGCAGACCCTAACCACCTACCCCCAAGAGGCCTCAGTAGCAACCTAAGGACACACAGTCCAATAGGCTCTACCTACCTCATATACCTTGGGCCTCAGTAGTGACCTAAGGACATACAGTCCAAAAGGTACTAAATACCCTACATGCCTCGGGCCTCAGTAGCACCCTAAGGACACACAGTCTCATAGGTACTACTTACCCATCATACCTCGGGCCTCAATAGCAACCATAAGACACACAGTCCCATAGGTACTATCTACCCTACATTTACAATCATGATAAAACACACATGCAAGAGCAACATAGAGTATGCAAGTTAAAAGTTACTACCTGGTGTTTCTTCGGAATAAATAAAACCTTCCTCAGTGCTTAGAAAATGTCTCACATGCGCTTCATTATTAGATACAACAAAATACCTTATTTTTAGTATTTTCCCATAAATACCCTTACATTTTCCAAGAAAACCAAGCCTTAACCAAGAATTTCCAGAAATTCCAGTAATTTTGACCCAACTTTAAATGTTTTTAATAAATTCCAAAAAAATCAAATTGGTACGAAATCAATGGAATCTGAACCCTTAGGATGTATAGTTTACATTAAAAATACTCTCAGAGTCCAAAAGGGTTATTATTTTGAGGTGTAGTCCAAACTTCGCTCTCTGTCCAAAAATTCATTGTAGTTTCCAGAACCTTTTTCACAAATTTGTTTCTCCCAATATAATAATAAAAATGATATCAAATTATATATCAAAATGATTCCCTAGATGTCTAGTTTATTCCTATAAAATTTCATAGAAAACCAATCCCATTTACTATTTTAAAAACATAGTTGAAGCTTCACTGCCTTGGAAAACTCAAAACAGGCAGCAAGCAAATCCTTAGGGTTTCGGTGTTTTTGAATTCGGAAATGGTAATCTTAACTTATCCCCACTAAAAATCACGTTTTGGACTCAACGGGATCCTCAAAAACATGAAAATCCTACTGTAATCCCATGTTTTCATCATTGGCAGAAAACTAAAAGCAAGGACTTCTAAGTCTTCGGTTGAGTACTTACCTCGAATCCTCGAATTCGGGTGCTTCCTTCTTCTTTCTGGACCAAGACTTGGCTGGACACCCTCTCTCCTACTCTTGAACACGCCCTAGGAAGCAAGAAAAATGGGCAAGAGAAGTCCTTAAATAGACATCCCTTGGTTAGGGCAATTGCCCAGAACTTGCTATTGTCCAGTGGTCCAAAGGATGTATTAGGTTTGTACTTGTTTCTTTGGCTTGCTCTCCAAGAAAATCTAGATAGTTCTAGGGCAGGTATGTGGCACCATCCTGTCCACAGAAATCAGATTCTTTGCTACCTTGTAATCATTACCTTTAGATTTTACTTAGTGCAAGCTTTTGTCCAGTGGTTAATACAACGTCCTGTGGTTAAAAGCTTGTACTTGTGGTTTCTTTTTCTCCAAGTTTTTAGGCCCTGCTTGACTGCCCTATATGGCGCCATTTTCATCCATGTGACCTCATTATTACATGTTAGATCATTGTCCAATCAGATTCAAATGTGGTAGATATTAATTCTATTATTTTATTCCTTTCTCTCTCCATAATTATTCTGATTTGACATTTTGCTTTTCCTCCAAGTCACTTTTCTCTCTCTAGACACTGCATGTGGCGCCATTTACACTGTGTACAGGGGTCTGAATCTGTCTCAAGAAACCCCTAGCTGGTCCCAGTTGGTTCCACTTCGTTGGTCAACGTTTTCCCAAGTCTTTAACCTTGTAATTGGGCTTTTATATGTGTTTAAATCAACTTTTTCTATCCCCTAATGTGGCTGCATGTTTTTCTTTATTCTTGGGGAGCAAGAAATGTATATTTTAATGTCTCATAATTACCTCGTACTTTGTGGTGCCAAAAAGTCAAACATCCAACCCCAAAACACCACATGTCCTACTAGCATCATTACCTTTGACTTTTGTAATCATGAAGGGACATGTGTCACCATTCTATTTGGCCAATACAAAAATATGTCATCATTAGTCATTATTACCTTACTTAATTAAAGTTGCTTTATCGGTGCTTGCTCGAGATCCTACGCGAGCTTTACTCTAGTTTTCTTTACGAATACCGATGTTCTCTAAAAAACGCAGGGCATACATGACTGCCCTGAAAATGTTGTATACTAACTTATACCGGCATATTTTCGCTCAACTAATTGTCTTATACCTTAAGACCTAGTTAGGTGGCATCTTTTCCAACCGAATTTACACCGTATAAATCTTCTCTGCCCTTTTTCCATTGGCACTTTAATTCCACTGCTTTTACATACTAGGTCCATTGACTAGTATTGCCAAGTTACTTAGTCCTTGAGAGGTTTCCTATCTCCCGACATTCTTGAGACTCTTCCCACACTGGCCTTAGTTATCTACCTACTTTTAGGCTTATTCTAAATTCTCAGGGTCCAAAATTCAAGATGTTACAAAAATAATTCAAAGTTTGAGTTCTTATAAAAAGGACTAGAAGGAGTATAAGTTGCAATTTTTGAGATACACTTGCTCTTTTTTGAAAGCCGGAATATTACCAAGAGGGGGGTGAATTGGGGATAATAAATTTTCTTGCAAGTTAAACAAAAATAGCAAAGAAGGAAGAAGGAGATGGACACAAGGCGATTTATACTGGTTCGGTCCTAATCCTTGACCTACGTCCAGTCCCCAGACACACTCTGGGATTCCACTAACTTAAGTTCAAATGATTACATACTCAGTAACACTCGGAGCAATTCCTCTCTTTTGAATTACACTCCCCCTTACAAGTTGCAATCAAATGACCCAATCTCAAAGTCCCAATACTCTGAGATTCTTACAAGAAATAATAATAGATGAATGACTCTCTCTAAGAGCAGATAACCAGAAGCACTGAAGAACAAAATATTACACAGTCTCAGCTGGAAGTATTCGAAAGTATTGGCAGGAAGTATTAGAAAGTATCAGACAAGAGATTAGCGAAACTAAGCTCTCGAGAGTATCTTTCTTTGCGTGTTTGTTCTGCTGTGTGTGTATTGAGAGTAGGTCGTGCTTCCTCTATTTATAGTGCTTTGAAGATGACCGTTGCAGGAGCTGGTATTTTGAATTCCATTTACGCTCATAATTTCCTCACGATTCTCATTCAAGGATTTTTAACGTTGGAGCTTTGACATATTCGGAGTATCTGCCTATGATGTAGTATTTCTAAAATAGCTTCCATGAATCATGTCTTGCTTTCTGTCCGTTTGAAGATGATTGTCCGTCACTTCAGCTTTGTTGCCGATTTCTCTATGATTTTGCAAGATATGCGTGGCCCATGCTGATTACCACGAATCCTGTCTTATAATTCAAATTTTCGAAAAACTGTGATCACAACGGTTAGAAACAAGTCATTAAGGATCATCATTAATAGCATTGAATAACATATTTGAAATCTGAAGTCTCGACAGAGCAGAGGCATGTTTACCGAACATACTCGAGTATTAAATTCTAATACTCGGGTATCTAACTGATTAAGGTATACCGGAAGCTTTGGAATTCGATTATACTCGAGTATCTAATTTTCATACTCGGGTAGTTATGTGGTCAAGATACTCCGGTAGCCTTTAATCCTTGAGGACGAGTAGCTCTGTAATACTCGGGTATCACAATGCCTATACTCGGGTAGCATACCAGATTTGATCAATGCTCTGATTCAATACTCGAGTATTACTTATCAATACTCGGGTAGTGTTTCCTGAAACGCTTAACCAGCAGTGTTAAAAGAATTATACTCGGGTATTATAAATGGATACTTGAGTACACATTAAAGCACATGACTAAACTTGATTCAAAACCTTGAATGATTTCAAGTATTGTTATCATCAAAACTTTAAGAGCTAACATTCTCCCCCTTTTTGATGATGACAACACTTAGATTGATGTTTTGAAATGTAGGTTTTGAAATTATTGAAGCAATAATAATTAACGGAGATTAATATGAAATTATAATGAAATTTCATTCCATTAGTCAAGATATGGCTGCATATATAACCATCATGTCAGAATTCACAGAGTTCACAAAATGAGACATGAGTACATATTGTCATTACATCAAAATGCAGAAAATAGCCTAGTCCTAGAGCAAAACAGAAACATAGTGAAATGAGAATCAGATGGCTTGCTCTGGATCTGGATTTTCTCCCCCTTTGTCATCCATCAAAGAGGTGGAAGCAGGAGCGCAGGTGGGATCAGCGGGAGGAGCAATGATAGGATCAGCCACACGAGATATAGGAAAAGAGGATGGAGGCTGAGCTCTGGAGGTGCTGGTGCCATCAAAAGCGTTTAAAATCTTGTCAAGTTTGTTGTCCACCAGAGAGAAGATGGTGTGTATCTGATCAATGCGGAACCCAAAGTCAGCAAAGTGACCCTCAAGATTGCTCAATCTGTCATCCAGGAAATCCTTCAGGTCTACTTGAGTTTCAGCCTGTGCTTTGATTGCTTGAAACTCCTTCCTCATTTCCTCAGTGTGTGACAGGAATTTGGAGTCAACTAGCTTAGCCATAGTTTGCATTTTAGTGGCCAAGGCCGAGAGCATTTGAGAGTTGAGGTCCTGATAATGCTTGATGAATGGATTGAGAACATCTTGAATAGATGTATGGACCAAGTTCTGGATTGCGGCTTGATTGAGGGGAAGAGAAGTAGAGTGAGTGTCTGCTTCGGAGGATTGATCGTCTTCTGGTTGTTTGGAAGAAGAGGGTGCAGGTTCCTGAACATGTTTTTCCTTTTGTTTACCAGTAGCCTGGGTGAAGGAAATTTTCATGTAAAGAAGATGTGTCTTGCCAAATTTCTTTGGAAATATGGTTCTGTCATTAGGCAAGAGGTAACAAACATTGTTTAAGCCAAGGATTTGAGAAACAAGGTTTGGAAAAGGGATTGTGTGTTTCTTGGAAGCGCTAGAGAGGAAAAGTGACATCTCAGAAATAATCCACTGCCCCAAGTTCCTTGGTTCCTTGGCGATGATAGAGGCAAACAGTTCATAGTCTTTAAGAACAAAATGCGTGTAACTCTGTCCTTTGTTGACCATGTTATGGGTATATAGGTACCAAATGACTCGATATGTATCACACATTTGACTAGGCTTAAATTTTAATGGATTTCCATCATATGTTTCATGAGGCAGTAAAATTCTGAAACACTCAGATTGAGAGAGTTTTGGAGGATCCTCAGGCACATTTGTGAATCCAAATAAGGTATTAAGAGACTGGGCAGTAATTCTGAGGTCCTTTCCTTCTGACAGAAGTAAGTAAAACATCTTCATCATGTTTATGAACCTTTTCTTCTACATACATGTTATGGTAGAAAATTTTGACAACTTGAGGAGAGTAAGGTGTGGAGATTCCTAACAGAGGCATATATTGTTCAAGCCATGGAGCTAGATCTAGATTGCATTTTGTTCTAAAATCCTCTAGGTCCAAGCATACAGTGGGACAGAATGGCTTGGTATCATAATTTACTACAAAGGAGCTATCATTTGGAACAACCAGAGGGTCTTGGGACATACCGGGAGGACAGTGAAGTGCACTCTTCTGTCCAATGAGTTTTGCAGCGAAGGGACTGAGATTCTGTGCGCCTGAAGCTTCTACTCGTTCTGAATTTTGGGGCTTTTGGATTCGGTCTTCAATACTCTTTGAGCTTCGTTCGTGGAATACTTCATCGGAGTCATTGAACGTTGATGAACTTCCAGTAGCCATAGATTGCAAATTACCCTGAGATTGAGACGGGGTTTCGATTTTCTCTTCGCTGGAGCAGGGCGAGTCTGTTTGAGAATGGGTGTTCGATCGATGTGGCGATTGTGGTTGGTGACGGTAAGATGAACGGGGCTTCTTCGTCAGAGGTCTTTCAGAGGATTCAGAGGAGGATGATGCCATTTTTGAATTTGGTGGAGGGAACACAACGGTAGGGACGAGTGACGAGGACGGCGGATGAGTAACGGAGATGTGAGTCACAGTGACGGTATGAGAGAGTATGAGAGAAGATGGTTTGAAAGTATGAGAGGAGAAAATATTTTATTGAGAGACAGAGTGAGAGAATCAGAACGACGAGAGAGTTTCTGAAAATTATTGAAATGCCCAGACAGTACTCGAGTATTGCATTTTAACTACTCGAGTATGGTACTTCTGTTTGCTAAAGGAGTCTATGCTAGGGTTATCATTACTCAGATAAGTTCTAAGATAAATACCAAAATACATCATTTCAAGTATGTATTGTGAATACTTGAATTTCTTTGATTTGTAAAATGATCTTTGATCATCAGGTGAATGATGTTGTTTCAGAGGTTGATGCACAGCACTCGAGTATGGACTTGATATACTCGAGTATGATCCATCGACAGTAGCTTCCTTACTTTGTCAGTACTCGGGTATGGATGGAGAGTACTCGCGTATCAGTTATCTCAGAAATTTCTCTTAGTTTCTGCCGCCAGGATACTTGGGTATGCATGTGGGATACTCGAGTATTTTTGCCTATTCTGCATTCAATGACAGGTTTAAACGCTGATATTGCTCGAGTATGGCTACACCTACTCGAGTATTGACAGTTTGCATGTTTATTCATTGAACATCCTGCAAAACAAAATGCTAGATACTCCGATGCTAAAGTTAGTTTCCTCATAATCAAAAACATAATCAACAACTTTTTGGCTACTTACAATTCATTGGGATTTACCATTCCCAATTCTCTTCTAATGAAATTGAATTGTTCCTTGGCCAATGGTTTGGTGAATATGTCAGCAAGTTGCAAATGTGTTGGAATGAACATGAATTTGACATCCTTCTTTTGAACATGATCTCTGATGAAGTGATGTCTCACATCAACATGCTTGGTTCTTGTATGCTGTACTGGATTCTTTACCAAGCTGATTGTGCTTGTGTTGTCACAAAGGATGGGAATTTCTTTGAGATGGACTCCAAAGTCTGATAGTTGTTGCTTCAGCCAAAGAACTTGGGCACAGCAACTTGAGGCAGCAACATATTCAGCTTCTGTGGAGGATACAGCTACTGTAGTTTGTTTCTTGCTAAACCATGACACTAGTGAGCCTCCAAAGAACTCACATTGACCACTAGTGCTTTTTCTGTCAGTTTTGTATCCAGCATGATCTGAGTCTGAATATGCTACCAAGAATTCTTGTTGACCTTTTGGGAACCATAATCCAAGTTCCTTTGTATCTGATAGGTAGCGAAAGATCCTCTTTACATGTTCAGCATGAGATTCTTTAGGAGCGGATTGAAATCTTGCGCACATTCCCACACTAAACTGAATGTCTGGGCGACTTGCTGTGAGATAAAGTAATGATCCAATCATTCTTCTATATTTTGTAATATTGAAGTCCTTGCCCTTTTCTTCATCAGCATCCAAAGATGTCGTTGAACTCATCGGGGTGTCGGCACCATTGTAATGTTCCAATCCAAACTTTTTGAGTAGATCACGAAGGTACTTGGTTTGTGATATGAAGATTCCATCCTTTCTTTGTTTGATTTGCAGACCAAGAAAGTACTTCAACTCACCCATCAGCGACATCTCAAATTCATTCTGCATTATCTTTGAAAACTCTTCACACAAAACATCATTAGTAGCACCAAAGATAATGTCATCAACATAAATTTGAACAATCAAAATTTCATTTAATTTGTTAGTTTTGATGAACAATGTTGTATCCGCCTTGCCTCTAATAAACCCTTGATCTAATAAAAATTTACTTAGTCTTTCATACCAAGCTCTAGGAGCTTGTTTAAGACCATATAAAGCTTTCTTTAATCGATACACACGGTCTGGATGATGTTCATTTTCAAAACCAGGAGGTTGTTCAACATAAACTTCCTCCTGAATAAAGCCATTAAGAAAAGCACTTTTGACATCCATTTGATAGAGTTTGAAATCTTTAACACAGGAAAAGCTAAAAGAACCCTTATAGCCTCTAATCTAGCTACCGGAGCAAAGGTTTCTTCATAGTCAATTCCTTCTTCTTGATTGTAACCTTTAGCCACTAATCTAGCTTTGTTACGAACAATTATTGCAGATTCATCTCGTTTGTTCTTGAATACCCATTTGGTGCCAATGACCGGATGGTCCTTAGGCCTAGGTACCAAATCCCAAACTTGATTCCTATCAAACTGATGTAACTCCTCTTGCATTGCTATCACCCAATCATTGTCTGAAAGGGCTTCATCAATTTTAGAGGGTTCGATTTGAGAAATAAAAGCAGAGAAGGTTACGTCATTTAAGGTACTTTTTCTTTTTCTTACTCCTTGACTCACATCGCCTATTACTTGATCTAAAGGATGATTTCTAATGAACTTCCAAGCCTTAGGCTGTGATGAGCTAGAATTTTCACAATCATTTTGAGGTTCAGATTAAAAACATTTTCGGGATTTTCAATTGAGGCGGGAGTAGTTTTTAAAAGAACTGATTTTGAAAACATTTTCCTCATCATCATCCGAGTCGTCTTAGTTTTAGATTCACAAAATACAACATGCATAGATTCTTCAACAACACGGTACGAGTATTAAAGACTCTATAGGCTTTATCATTAGAATAACCTAGAAATATGCCTTCATCGATTTAGAATCAAACTTACCCAGATTGTCCTTACCATTATTATGTATGAAGCACTTACACCCAAAGACACGTAGATGGGACAGATTTGGTTTTCTTCCTTTGTAGAGCTCATAAGGCGTTTTATTCACCTTCTTTCTCATATAGGCTCGGTTTGATATATAACTAGCCGTGCTCATTGCATCTGCCCAAAAGACCTGTGATGTTTGATTTTCGTTTAGCATAGCGCGGGCCATTTCAGTAAGTACACGATTCTTCCTTTCAACCACACCATTCTGTTGTGGTGTTCTTGGAGCTGAGAAGTTGTGGTCAATTCCGTGAGCATCACAAAATTCTTGAAAGGCTTGATTTTCAAATTCTCCTCCATGATCAGTTCGGATAGCTGAAATACACATACCTTTCTCATTTTGTACTTTCTTGGCAAATACAACAAACATATTAAATGTTTCATCCTTTGAAGATAGAAAAATAGTCCAAGCAAATCGAGAGAAGTCATCAACAATAACTAAAGTATATAAGTTTCCACCAAGACTCTTGACTCTATGGACCAACCAAATCCATATGAAGTAGTTGAAGAGGTTGATTTGTAGAAATTTCAAATTTGTTTTTAAAAGATGATTTAGTTTGTTTACCTTTTTGACAAGCATCACAAATCATGTCGTTTTTAAATCGTAATCTAGGTAAACCAATAACTAAATCTTTTCTTAACAACTTGTCTAACTGAAGCATGTTGACATGAGCCAGACGCTTATGCCATAGCCAACTCTCATCCAAGTTGCTAACAAAACATTTTCGAAGTAACTTTAGGTAAATCTAATGTATAGCAGTTACCTTCTCTAGGAGCTTTAAACAATATCTTAAGTTTACCTTTGTCGATGGGAAGATCATCTTTATTGACAATGAGACACTCTTCTGAGTCAAAGATGATCCAGTTATTTTGTCAGCACTTTGACTCACACTTAGGAGGTTGTGATTGAGACCTTCTACAAAATAGACATCTTTGATCATGGGTCCATCTTTTGTACCAATTTCACCAATTCCAAGTAATCTTTCCCGATTGGTTGCCTCCAAAGGTGACTTTACCACCATCTTTTGATTTCATTGCAACAAATTTAGCTTGATCTCCTGTCATATGTCTGGAGCATCCACTGCCAATGTACCACTTGTCTATTCTTGATGCTCTCAAACAAACCTGAAACAAAAAAAGTTAAGTTTTAGGTACCCATTTTTTCTTGGGTCCTTTGGGATTAGTTTGGGCCATAGGAACATAGGTTCCTTTTGGGACCCATTGATAATTGCCAACAGGTTTATTTCTTCCATCTTTTTTATGAAAACAGGAAGAGGTACTATGTCCCTTTCGGTTGCAGTAATTACAATGAGCAAAAGGATTTGAGATGTGAACTGATTTCTGAAAATAGTTCAAATAAGATTTTTCACCTGTTTTCTTCTTTCCTTTCTTTTTGTCAAAAATAGGATTATATCCTATACCTGATCGATCATTAGTGACCCTTTGATCTTTTAGAATAACATTTAGCATTTCACTACCTTTAGTAAATTTCTCAAGAGTTTTTGTAAGATACTCATTTTTCTTTTTCAGAATAGGACACTTGTCACATACGATGTTTTCAGGTGAAGAAAGATTTTCTACTTGCTGTTCAAGAGTTGTATTCCTCCTTTTTAAAACCCAATATTTTTCGGCAAGTTCTTCAAACTCATGTTGAACAAGGTTGTATTCAGTAAACATTTCATCATAAGTAGGTTTTGCATTTTTATCAGGACAAGCAGAGTTTCCACAATTTGAAACAAGAAGTGGGTTTTTTGTTTGTTGTTTAAGCAATTTGTTTTCCTTTCTGGTATTAATGAGTTCCCTTGCAATCTCATTGTATTCAGAAAGTAATTCATCAAAAGTAAGTTCAGGATCAAATACCTCTTTTTCATTTTCTTGTTGTTTTTCTTCTTCTGCTACCAAGCAGATATTGGCAGCTTCTTCTTTCTCCTCATCTTCTTCCTTGTCTGAGGAGTTGTCTCCCCATATGGCAGACACATAGGCCTTCTTTCTGAATCGACTGAAATTCTTCTTTTTTTCTTTGTCTTTTAGCTCTGGACATTCTGATTTGAAGTGTCTTGGTTTCTCACATTCGTAACAGATGACTTGAGCTTTGTCACTTTTGTTGTTTGAATTTCCTTTCTGGAATCTATTTCTGAAGCCTTGATCCTTTTTGTAAAATTTCTTGAGTCTTCGTACGAACATGGCCATTTCCTCATCCTCCTCATCATTTTCGGTTTTGTCCTCTTTTTCTTTTACAGAATTTAGAGCAATACCTTTGCTTTTGCTGTTGTTGACCTTGTCCAAGTTTTTCTTGAATTTCAGCTTACTCTCGTATTCAGACAGGCTTCCAAACAGAGCTGCAATTGAAGCCATTGATTCTCCACGGGCCTCTTCTATTGCTGTTACTTTAGCTTCCCAATCTTTTGTTAAAACATTGAGAATTTTTATTACCTGAGGACCTTGATCATATGTCTTGCCCAAGGCTGCTAGTTGATTAGTTAGATGTGTGTAGCGAAGTTGGAACTCAGCGATGGTCTCCCCAGTCTTCATTCGTAGTAAGTCATACTCAGTGGTCAGAGTATTGATGCGGTCTTCTTTGATCCCAGAAGTTCCTTCATATGCTATTTCTAAAGCCTTCCACATTTCTTTTGCATGAGACAAGTTGCATATCCTAAGTACTCTTTTGACTGAGAGCACTTTGCAGCATCAAGATAGCTTTACTATTGAGAGTAATATTTTTCTTGTCAGTCTCGTTGAACTCATCTTCTGTTTTGGGAGTGGCGCTTCCTCCTTCAATCTTTGTAGGGACGTAGTCTCCTTTTTCAATTACATTCCAGAGTCCATACTCAGAAGCTAGCACGTACACCTTGAACTTTGCTTTCCAGAATGAGTAATGTTCTCCGTTGAATCTTGGAGGTCGATTGATTGAAGCACCATCAGGCAATATTCCTTCCATGATCTTATCTCGGGATGTTAAGCCCAACTGAGACACCTATGCTCTGACACCAAATGAAAGCCAGATATTACCAAGAGGGAGGTGAATTGGGGATATTAAATTTTCTTGCAAGTTAAACAAAAATAGCAAAGAAGGAAGAAGGAGATGGACACAAGGCGATTTATACTGGTTCGGTCCTAATCCTTGACCTACGTCCAGTCCCCAGATACACTCTGGGATTCCACTAACTTAAGTTCAAATGATTACATACTCAAGAACACTCGAGCAATTCCTCTCTTTGAATTACACTCCCCTTACAAGTTGCAATCAAATGACCCAATCTCAAAGTCCCAATACTCGAGATTCTTACAAGAAATAATAATAGATGAATGACTCTCTCTAAGAGCAGATAACTGTAGGAGCTGGTATTTTGAATTCCATTTACGCTCATAATTTCCTCACGATTCTCATTCAAGGATTTTTACCGTTGGAGCTTTGACATATTCGGAGTATCTGCCTATGATGTAGTATTTCTAAAATAGCTTCCATGAATCATGTCTTGCTTTCTGTCCGTTTGAAGATGATTGTCCGTCACTTCAGCTTTGTTGCCGATTTCTCTCTGATTTTGCAAGATATGTGTGGCCCATGCTGATTACCACGAATCCTGTCTTATAATTCAAATTTTCGAAAAACTGTGATCACAACGGTTAGAAACAAGTCATTAAGGATCATCATTAATAGCATTGAATAACATATTTGAAATCTGAAGTCTCGACAGAGCAGAGGTATGTTTACCGAACGTACTCGAGTATTAAATTCTAATACTCGGGTATCTAACTGATTAAGGTATACCGGAAGCTTTGGAATTCGATTATACTCGAGTATCTAATTTTCATACTCGGGTAGTTATGTGGTCGAGATACTCCGGTAGCCTTTAATCCTTGAGGACGAGTAGCTCTGTAATACTCGGGTATCACCATGCCCATACTCGGGTAGCATACCAGATTTGATCAATGCTCTGATTCAATACTCGAGTATTACTTATCAATACTTGGGTAGTGTTTCCTGAAACTCTTAACCAGCAGTGTTAAAAGAATTATACTCGGGTATTATAAATGAATACTTGAGTACACATTAAAGCACATGACTAAACTTGATTCAAAACCTTGAATGATTTCAAGTCTTGTTATCATCAAAACTTTGAGAGCTAACATTTTTCACAAGAAACACTTTGTATTTGTTTAAATTTTAATTCACTTTTCTATTTTTATCTCGAATTAATTATATGTTTTTTCTTTTCTTTTTTTACACTCATTCAGTCATTTGGTCTCATCTTTTTTTACTCATTCTTTTTCTCAATCACTCTCCATAAATATATGATATATTTAGAAGAAAAAAGAAGTTATGTTTGGTTACATAATTATTTTCTTTAACAATTTTAACCAATTTTTAGTACGCATTTAATAGTTTGTAATGTATAATACTTCCTCTACGTGGTTTTATATGAAACATCTGCAATACATACCATCATGTTCTTTTTTGAAGAAATTAAGGAAACTAAATAAGTTATTTAATTATTATATATATTGTGTATCTTTAGATTATACATTAGTTTATTGGTCAAATTAATGAGTTTGAAGAAAAAAATAAAAATAAAAATACTCTAAAATAATTTAATTAGCTTCATTAATCTCTTCAAAAAAGTCAATTAACTCTTATAATTAAGACTGGTGGGAGTAGCATATATAAAAATAAATAGTGGGAGTAGTTTACCTTAGCAGTATAAAATGCTGAACAAGAGTACAAGTGGTGGGTCCATTAATGATTAAAGTGGAATCAATTTGATCTCTATTAATTGGCCGCAAGGGACAATCATGCATTTGAACGAGTGGTACGTAGCAAAGTCATAAAGCTGCGTTGAAACTGAATTCCACCTTTCTCTTCTTGCAAGGACAATCATGCATGAGATAATTCATCACCCCTGCCAAAAAAATACAAAGAAAAAAGAAATAAAAAATCTATATCAAGTTTCTTTTTTTTTCTTTTTCTTTTTTTGCCTGAAACCCATACTTTAAGGGTCTTTTGACCCATGAAATGGAATAGAGTAGACTCTAAATTTTTTGTGGCTTATAAATATTTAACGTTTACATAATTTTAAAAATTTTAACTTTTTTATAGACCTAATTGCATTATTCAACCCCAACACTTTTACATGGATTTTTGTTTTTCTTCTCTCCTTTGTTTTGCTATTGGGATCCAAGGGGATCTGTACTTTTTCCTTTTTAATTTTTTGTTATGCTTTGTGAATGGATTTTAGAAAAGACATTAGGCTAAAAGGTACTTCCTCCGATCCTAATTATACGAACACATTTTGGAGTTGGTTTTGGTCCTAATTATAAAAGTAAGTTTTAAGTTTTGTCAATTTTTTCCTATAATACCCATATCCAGGAGCGGAGTCAGGGGGTGCTAGGGGTGGCCCCCGTCCCCCCTAAATTTACAGAAGTCGACCCAAAATTTTAGGAAATTATATTTTTAGTCTTATAAAATTTTTAATATTTTCATATTAGTCCTTAGTACAAGTTTAATGAAGGGACTAAAATGAAAATATTGAAATATATATGAGGCTAAAATATAATTTCCTAAAATTTTGGGTCCAATTCTATAATTGTCTCCCCTAATTTCAAATGTTGACTCCAATGTGTTCTTTTTTGTAATTTTCGCCCCCCCTAATTTCAAATCCTGGCTCCGCCCCTGCCCATATCTATACTTATTATTAGGAGCATTTATATATGTGTGTGTATATGTATGTATATATGTGTGTACATATATATGTATATCTGTGTTTGTGTGTGTGTGTGTATATGTGTGTGTACACACACACACAGATATATATATATAAACATATATTGTAACACCCCAACTTTTCAAAAGCAGTATAAAATTTTTTTCATTTAAAATCATCAGAGTAGAGCACCGGAGCGATTGAGTAACTGATATGTATATATAAAACGCCGTAAGTCTCAAGCATTACAACAACAGACAAGAACCGCGTGGTTCAAAAGTGAGATACAACACAAAGGAAAGCTTCTCCGGAACAACAAAAGGAAATCGTCACCGGAACTTCTACGCGATCGTTACTCTTCTCCTCGGCCCTCGGTCCTCCCGATCCGAAGTTATATGAGAGCCGAGGTCCATTGCACGGACCCCAGTAAGCAGCTAACCTCATATCTACATATACGTATATGGACTACGGACAAACACGTAATCAATAGTATAAAAGCACATAGTACAAGCATCTCCCAAACATCGTATCCCTAAGAAGACATAGGCCCCCGCGGTGTAACCCTAGCAAGACCTAGCCTCTTGATCCCCTGGCAAAGACATAGGCCCCTAACAACCGTATCCCCGCGGCACCTAGGCCTCTAACATGCGTATCCCATTACCCAAAGAATCATAACAACAAGACATAACATATAATTCACATAGCACATACACGCATACCATAAATATCGAGTTAAGGTTACCAAGACGCGAACATACCTTCGTTGACTAATCTCGCACGTTTACGAAAACGGTACTTCTACTGGAAAACGTGAAACAATGGCACGTCGCTGCAACGAACGGCAGCAAATTAGATTTCGACGTCCTATAAGAGTAATATCACTTTTATTAGTGATTTGATACTATATCTGACATTTTAGGTAAAAACTACCATTTTGCCCTTCTACCCCTAATTGCGTAATTTCACAAAGACTTCGTTACTTTAACTTCCACTTTTCAGAACTCAATCCCTACCAAGTTTTATCTCTTCGGGCATATTTTTCAATGCAATGAGGCCTAAAACATTAGTAGAAATCTCGCTCCCTACTTACTAAATCTAACTACGGACTAAAAGCTCAGATCTGGAAAACTTACCCCGAGCTTATTGCAGATTTTCTCCAGAGCTCCTCTCTCTAAAACCTCTCTCTACTTTCTAAATTCTCAAGAGAGAATGGTGTGAGATTTGTGAAGAGGATGCAAGCCTATTTATAGGAAAACTCAATGGTATTTTGGTAATTTCACAACTCCTTCTCTTTGAATATAAACCATGGAAACTTAGGGTTTTGGTGGATGATTTGCAGCCATGGAAAGCTTCAAAAACGTGCAGCCCCTCCTCCAAGCAAAGATGAGTCATCAAACCATTTTTGCTTTTTGCCTCCCGACGAAAAGTTCTCCGATCGGTCCGTTTCGCGAAATCTCAAAATTCTGAATTCATAACTTTGAAGATCTTCCATTTCTCATCAATAATATCTAATTTAACTTTGATTCCGGTCTCTTACAGGGTTCCAACAGTCCAGTTGAAGTTTTCTCGAAAAACGTGTCGAACGCGTCCGGTGCCGACACTCGTTTTCGGAATCATCAATCTCTGGAGAAAAATTCACTGATTCCAAATATGTCCATGAAAATTCCCAATTCTTTTCCAAATGTCACAACATAACATTTTCGTCCTCTTGGCTATCTGGCATTTTCTCAGAATTTCCCTATTTCGTCTTATTAGGAAAAAGCACAAACGACTTCAGAATTAACTTCCGTAAGAGTCTAACGGAAGATAAAATTCCACTGATCAATATTTTACCCTGACTTTGGAATTCCCATTCCTAGATCTCTAGATAGGATCCGTTTCCTAATTTCTAAATTACTATTCATCATTTTTTTACTTTAATTAATTATATTATATTATATTTGCAAGTTGCATAAATTCTTATATATATATATTTATAATTTTTTTTCCTTTTTTTTCTTTTTTCCTGCCCATTTTTTTTTATTTTCTTTTTTATTTATTTATTTGATTAATTATTTAATTAATTAAATAATTATTTTTACATAATTTTCCCATTGGTCCATTCTTGCATTTAGGCTTAAAAATACCTAAACTCAACTATTTTTCTCAAAAATTTCCAATTAATTAGTAAATATACTTTTACTAATTTTCAACCATTTTCCACTAATTTTTGAGCTTTACATAATTATCTCTGAATTTTCTTTGCTTAAGCTTAAGTAATTAGCCAATAATTACCTAATTACTTTCTTATCAATAGTTGATAATTTTCTTAATTAGCATGCCTCATTACCTCATAACTTTTGTATTGACATCTTTGTTTTCATATCTCCTGCATTATCTTAGCATTTACGGGGGTATTACGGTCATTTCCTTACTTTTTGAGTATTCTTCCTTTATTTCTTCAAGGTAGTAATTTAATAAATTACCTAAATTAGGGACAATATCCTTCCCTATTTCAAATAGATTTTTACTTGCTTCTTTTATAGCTTTCACAGGGTATTTATAACCCATAATGTGTTTAGGGACCTATTTGCAAATTATCTAATTTCAAGAGAAATTACCCTAACAACAAGGTAAATTCAATACAAGGTGTTTGAGACCTCATATTCACCTATTTTCAATAGGTATATTTCCCAATTTTTGATATTTACCCTAAGTGTGATTTTTAGGGTATTACAATATATATATATCTGTGTGTGTGCGCGCTCGTGTGTAGATATATGAGTGTGTGTAGATAGATCTATATGTATGTGTATGTGTGTGTGTATAACATATATGCATATATACATACATATATATTTATATAGTAAGATCATTATTTCAATTAGAAAGCGTGTGAAAAGGAAAATTGGTCGGAGAGTATGTGGTGGGGTTGTAATTCACTTATACTTATGTCATTTTAAATTTATCTAAGGGCATTTTAAGAAAATGAGTAAAATTAACCAATTTAACTCATCTCTTTAATCTCTTCAAAATCAGTTAAATAGCTCCTATAATTAGGACCGGAGGAAGTAAAATAGTTTTTAAAAAGGTTCCAAACTCCTCAATCCATATTCATGGAATATCTATCATATATATACATCGATTAATTAAAATTCAATATAAATCACGCCTCCAACAATATTTATATATCTATATATGAAATGAATTAAATCTATAAACTGCACTATTTATAAGCCATTAACAGTACAATTTACCTCAAGTTTTATGTAAAATTGGTGGTCTACGTTCTAATTTTGGATATAAAATTTATAGGAAATACGCATTGTTCACCACGTCAAATGAAAAAAAATAAAATATAAGTCATTTTCTTTAACACTGTGAACTAGACAAGGCACGCCGTGATATTTTAAAAAAAAAAAGAAAATAAACTATTTGGTTAAATTATTGATACAGGAGGATTGTTCTAGTTAATATAAGATTTTGAAAATTAAAATATTTATCATAAAAGCTACTATTAAAATTTTAAATAAATTAACATTAGTATCGTTAGATTACACTTAACAAGTTGCTCTATGAAGTGTTTGGTTTAGTGATTCCAACCAATGTTGTTAAAATTGTGAATTGAATATCTTTAAATTTACACCATTTTTACGTTTATTCACTCTTAAACTTAACTAATTGTAAACTCAATTAAACATGCGAGATCACATATGAGTAAATACCCTTTTTGGTCCCTGGAAAAACACATTTGACCCTTTTTCGTCCCTGAGTAAAAGAAATGTCATTTTGGTCCTTTTTAGGGACTAAAAAGGACCTTTTTGGGAATTTCGAGGATTAAAATGTGCAAAAAAAATGATCAAAAGGACTAAAAGGGACCTTATTTTTCCATTTTAGGGACTAAAAGTGACTTATTTTTTTTCAGGGACCAAAAAGGGCATCCGTGTTTTTCCCAGGGACCAAAAAGGGTATTTACTCTTCACATATCTATTGTAACATCCCATTTTCCAAAAGCAGTATAAAATTTTTTCATCAGAGTAGAGCATCGGAACAAGAGTGTAACTGATATATTGATATAAAATGCCCACAGGCTATTTACAGAAACGGTTCAACAATCGAGAGTTTCAAAAAGGTAAAGGACAACATCAGAAAGTCTTCGGCCGCATCCCTAGGCTTGCTGCTTCCCTCTCTCCTCGGTCCTCGGTCCTCCCGACCCTGACGCTATGTTAAGAGCCGAGATCCGCACCTGATCTCGGTGTAACGGTTAACCTCATATTTACATATACAACATATGCATTACAGACAATCATACAACAAACAAGCATATCCAAATAGCACATAACCCCTAGTGCACGTGTCACACCTAGCTATCGTGTCACACCTAGCAGCCGTTTCACACCAAGCAATCGTTTCACACCTAGCATTTCACACCTAGCAATCGTATCACATTACCCAGCAAGCATAACAACAGTATATGAACATAACACAGAGCTAACAACTAACTCACATAAGCATTCCATACACATAGCACATACACGCATACAATAAACATCATATTAGTGTTACAGTACGCGAACGTACCTTCGTTGACGTTTTACGGTATTTCGGCACGACGGTTGGTCAAAACGTAATCAGGGATATCCTATCAACATAACAATGTACTTGTTAAGGATCTACCATTACGACGGACATTTTTAGTCAAAATGACCATTTTACCCCGACCCCTAATCTACGGGATTTCGCAAGACTTCGTTACTTTGACTTTAATTTTCCAAAATTTCAACATAACTCTTACTCCAATATCATTTTCGAAATATAAATCATATTAATTAATGATTTACATCATAACAGACATTTTAGGTAAAAATTACCATTTTGCCCCTGATGCCCCTATCGGCGGAATTTCGCCAGAGCTTCGCTATTTTAACTCTAATCTTCCAAAATTTTGTCAGAACTTTGGCCCCACCATGATTTTCAAAATAATGACTAAAATACCCCTAACATATGATATCTAATCATACTTGGAAGATTAAAGACTAATATAGCATTTCTACTCTAACTACCGAAAGAACTACGAAAGCGTAAGTACCGAAAAACTTACCCAGAGCTTCGCTGCAGATTTCCCCCAGAGCTTCTCTCTCTATATTCGAAATCCTCAAGAGGAAATGATGTGAAAAACTCAAAGGGAAGAGGTCCTATTTATAGGGAAAAACTGTGACACTATTCATTGCTTTTTCATACCGGATATCGACCGTCGGATCGCACACGGATGAGGTGGCATGATCTTGGCCATCCAACCCTTTCTCTTTCCTCCATATGACATCATCCCCATGATGTCATCCATGTACTTTGATGATGTCACTGACTTCCTCAAGAAGTTTTATACCGATAAAGTCTCCGATCGGTGTCCGAATCGCGTAATCTTGTAAAATCCTTGAAATCTGGAATTACAACTTTGAAGAAGATAAAAATCCACTGATCAATATTTTACCTTGACTTTGGAAATCCTATTCTTGGTTCTCTAGATAGGATCCGTTTCCTATTTATTTTATTACTATTCACTATATTTAATTATATAATATAATATTGCAACTTGTAAATATAATATCATGATATTTTCTTCAAAATTCTATCCACAATGACTCATATTTTTGGTCAATATTTCTGATCTTTTTTTTTCGTTTTTATTTTATTTATTTTATATAAAATAATTATTTTATATAATTTTTCACAAAATTTTCCTATTAGTCCATACTTTGATTTAGGCTTAAAATTATCTAATCTCACTTATTTTTCTCAATATTCTCCAATTAATTAGCAAATATATTTTTACTAATTTTTTAGCCAACAACCACTAATTTTAGGGTTTTACATAATTATTCATGAATTTCATTTGCTTATGCTTAAGTAATTAGCCAATAATTACTTAATTACTCTCTTATCACCTGCTTCTAATTTTCTTAATTAGAATGCCTCATTACCTCATAACTTTTGTATTGACATTTGTGTTTTCATGTCTCATTCATTTTACTAGAATTTACGGGGTTATAACTTTTCCCCTTTTATTTCTTTAAGGTAATAATTTAATAAATTACCTAAATTAGGGACAGTATTATTCGCTATTTCAAATAAATATTTTCTTGCCTCTTTATAATTTTCCCAGGGTATTTTATAACCTGTAAATGCACTTAGGGACCTAATTGCACATTCTTAAACGTTTTAGGGACCTATTTGCACATTATCTAATTTCAGGAGTAATTACCCTAAAAATTCACCACAAGGTCTTGGAGACCATATATTCACCTATTTCCAATAGGCAATATTTGCTCAATATAATACTTATCATAAATGAGATTTTCAGGGTATTACATCTATTTTACTGTTTTTACATTTCTACCTTATAAAATTGTTTCAACTCACTCTTAAACTCTAACTAATTTTTTCGATTTGATCATATTAAATGGTTTTATATATTTACTTCATAGACATTTCTCTATTCAGTATGATACATTATAAAGGATGATGGATTTAATTTCAATTAGTCATATTTATATTATATTTAAATGGGCTAAGGTGTTGAGCTCCTAGAGAGAACACAAAAGTTGTCGACAGTGTGAAAAACTCTTCCGGTCTCTCAGCTCCATCCGACTCCAAGAAAATCTCATAGAATTCTTCCAAAATTACATAGATAACTCTCCAAATATCTTCAAAATGTACTTTAAATATATAAAATATAGAGAGCTATCATTAATCGCTTGCTTTAAACTCAATTTGTGCTTATGAAACTCAAATAATTTTTTTATTTGAGAATCTCAAATTATTTAGACCTTATCCGCACGCACATGCGTGTGTGTTCAAAATGTATAAAATATAGAGAGTTATCAGTTATATATTAATCACTTGTTTTATCTTCAAATTGTACTCTAAATATACAAAATATAGAGAGCTATCATTAATTGCTTGCTTTAAACTCAATTTGTGATTATGAAACTCAAATAATTTTTTTATCTGAGAAACTCAAATTATTAAGACCTTATGCATGTGTGCGTACGTGCCTGAGATTTTCTGCATTTGACAAAGATATAAGTTTACTACATTTTGAATTTTATAGACTGATGCTTTCTTAAAGATGGAAATAATGTTTTAAGGAAGCACGATGTTCAAAAAATTGTTACTCTCTCCGGTCCTAATTATAGGACAACATTTTGGAGTTCATTTTAGTCCTAATTATAAGACAACATTCTAATTTTTGTCAATTTCTTCCTAAAATACCCCTATTTTGTTCTCTCAAGTGTGTTTGATTTTTTGTGAGTATATATATATGGGTACATAAACTCTTCCAGTCAATGAAATTTTAAAATTGTTAGATTTTAATTTGTTTATCGATCATTTGAAGTTAATTTGCTAACACACACAGAGCTATACACACACACACATACAAACAAATATATAGACACACACACATATATATATGTATACACACACACACACATATGTATATATAGTAAAACCATCATTTTAATTAGAAAGCATGTGGAAAGAAAAATTTTAGGTCGGAAAGGTATGAGGTAGGAGCTTTTGATTTACTTTTACTTATGTCATTTAAAATTTATATAAGGGTATTTTAGGAAAAAGAGTAAAATTAACTAATTTTACTCATCTCCTTAATCTCCCCAAAATCGGTTAAATATGTCCTATAATTAGGACCGGAAGGAGTATATCATAAAAATACTTTACGAATTGAGTGTTTTAATTAGGGCAGAGCAATGGGCGGGTTGGGCAACCCGAGGCTAAACCCATAGCCCGCCCATTTAATTTTAAATGGGTATGGGTTAGCTCATACCCGTACCTCAACCCATTTAAACTCATGTAAATGGACTAGCACATAAATGGGCGGGCTAAGGGCTAATCGGGTTTTGGGTAACCCATTTACATTTGACTTGTTTATTTTTTTTAATAAAAAAACATATATATATAAGCATTAAACATCCATCCAAATTTATCATTCCAATTTCTGAAATCTAAATCTTCAAAGTTCCATGATTACAATTCACACAAAATAACATAAATTTAGACAAGTATCATCGTTACATAATCTTGATGTTCAAACTCCAACTTTTAAATTAAAACATTACAACCACTAGTTCATAGATTAACAAAATGACATACTTCAATATTCATCATCTTCAAATTCACTTAAAAGAATCTTGTATTCGACCCAGTACTAAAAGCTAATTTTGAAGATACTATAGATACTAGTATACCCAACAAATCACATGCCAACAGATTTAAAACTTAATACTTGGAAGCATTCACTCTCCACCATGCTAAAACATCAAATTTTGGATCACGAAAGTCAACTAATTTAGTTTGAAGATATCCATCCACTTCCAAAATATTCTCTACATTATATGTAGAGTCAATAGCAACTCACAAGTTCGAATAGACAGAGCCATAAAGAGAGAAAGTGAGCGAGATTGAGAGTTGATGGCCATTATGGTTATAGATTAGAGGTGGCTGAATACTCGAATAAGAAGGGATTCAGGGAATGTTTTACGCAGAATGCAAAATGAGATGGGTAATTAATAAAAAAATTACATTAAATGGGCGGGTATGGGCAACCCATAGGTATGCCCATAACCCGCCCATTTAAATCCTAAATGGGCGGGTTCTAACCCAACCCATTATAAAGTCTTTTTGGGCGGGCTCAATATGACCCAATTACACTGGGTTTTGGGCGGGCTCATGGGTTTTGGGTTTCATGCTCAGCCCTAGTTTTAATTTATTTCTTCGGGAAGTAGTAATTAATTAACATCAAGGATTGTTTTTATTTATATTTTGCCTGCTTGTCTTTAGAATCTTCTAAAACATGACATGCTCTCATTTGATACATAAATTAATATGACGATGTTGTGTACGTTAAAAATATTAGAGTAATTAATAATCTTGAGCTTTGAACAAGATGATATTGTATTTTCATGGAGTATTATAATGTCTAAAGATTGATCATATTGTACACCCTCCGTTTCTTATTATAATTATATAATTAACAAATAATTGAATTACGTTATTTAAAATATCAGTTAAAATTAGTAGGAGACCATAAATATAGAGTAAATACCATTTCTGGTCCCTGACAAAAAACACGGACCCCATTTTGGTCCCTGACAAAAAAAATACCCTTATTCGTCCTTTTGATGAGACTAAAAATGACCTTTGGAAATTTGTGAGAGATCAAAATGTCCACCAATCGATCTTTATTCGTCCTTTTTATGGACTAAAAAAGACTTTTTTTTTGTCAGAGACCAAAATAGGGTCTGTATTTTTTATCATAGACCAGAAATGGTATTTACTCATTTGTTTATAAATAATACTATCATCTATATGAAAGAGAGAGAATGTGCAATGGAGAAAGAATATGTGGTAGAGAGAGAGAAAGTAGGAATTAAATATGAGTACGTAGTATGAGTAATTCAATTAATGGGGATAATTAAAATGACCAAACAACAACAACAAAATTCAAACAAAATGTCTCTTATAAAAAGAGAACGGCCATGTCCATAAAGCGTCTCTTGTAAAAAGGGAAGTATGGAGTAGTATTAAGAAATCTTTAAACATACATCTAGTTGCAGGTTCAGAGATAAAAGAGATTGATGAATTCCTTGTAAATAAGATTAAAGGTTTAAGTTATTATATGAATAAAAAAATATTAATTGTTGAAAATTTTATATATGTTATAAATATTATAATTATTTTTGAATGTCCATACAATTCTAGGATGAGGCTTTTTATCATCCATCTCATATTGAATGACATTATGCCATATAACACCCAAATTAAAGTGCTTATACTACCTCCAGTCCTAATTATAAGAGCTAGTTGACTTTTTTTGGAGAGATTAAGGAAGCTAAATAAGTTACTTAATCATTTCATATGTCGTATATCCTTGATTATATATTAGTTTATTAGTCAAACTAATTAGTTTGAAGAAAAAAATAAAAACAAAAATTATGTAGTAATTTAATTAGCTTCCTTAATCTCTCCAAAAAAGTCAACTAACTCTAATAATTAGGACCGGAGGGAGTACTATTTATTCCCTGTAACATCAAATTGTACAATTAAATAGTTTAATTCTCTTATCTATATACTTGCCATTCTTTAAATTAGTTTTCCATATTATGGTCCTATAAATGAGGTGATGTAGTCATATTTGAGATTAGAAGTGAAAGAAGAATCGCTTCTTCTTTCTCTCCAATTTTTTCCTATCGTAGCCATCTCTCACATCCCAAATCTCAATTGTATTATCATTAACTTTAGGGTTAACATGAGTTTTCTTAAAAGTGTACCCAACACCAAATATTTTTTTTTGTGTGCAAGAGTGACTATATATAGTTTTAAAAGTAGAGCAAAAATACCCATTGATAATTAGCTAGTTTGACTTTTTGTATTTTTAAAGCTGACATGAACAATGATTCAATTAAATTTCATCTCAGTTGACAGTAAAGAATTGGAGAAAATTATAGAAAATGACATAGATATTTTGGAAATTACAGTTCAACCCTTTTCTCTCCAATTCCCCTTCTCTCTTTCAATCCTAATCTTACCCATCGGGGCGTCCATCTCTGACTCCTCACCACCGTTGCTGCTTTTCTGTAATTTTCAAAACAATCTCAGCCATTTTTTGTAATTTTCTCTAGTTCTCTACTGCCAGTAGGGATAAAATTTAGTCAAGTCATTGTCCATGTCAGCCTTAAAAATACAAGAAAATCAAACAAATGTCAACTAACAGTCAATAGGGTATTTTTAACCATATAGTCCCTTTTGCACCCAAAAAATCACTTGATGTTGAGTACACTTTTAAGAAAAACTATATATATATATATATATATATATATATATATATATATATATATATATATATATATATATATATATATATATATATATATATATATATATGCACCTTAACCGTTATTTTTATAACAATCTCTGATTAGATTTGACAATACTCAAGTATGATTTAGTGGTGCAACATATCAAAGAGTAATTGTATGTAATTTGGCAAAAAGATAGTAATTATATGTTAAAAAAACTATCACTAGTAAGTATATTGCTTATAGGCGCAGTATTTTGGCGTCTCCATGTGTTGGAAATTGGTATATTAAAAGAACCCCCCAAAAAATCTGAAGTACATAGAAAAAATTAAATTGATACATATTTATATACAAAGTGGTCCTATTAAAACATATGACTTCCACATGCAATTTACAAATCCACTCTCCACAATCGGAAAGTAGAGAAATCGGAAAGTCGTTTATAATTTATAAAAGGTATATCATTAAGGTAGATCATTAGGTGATGAAAAAGTAAAATTAAAAAATTAAAACGAAACAAATTCTCTATAACATTAAACAATAACAAAAAAATAATTATTTGAGTACAATACATAAACATATTAATTAATTAGTATATTATGCATTAAAATAATTTTAGTGTTTGTCTTGAGAAATTATTAAAAAAAAAATAAATCCTTCCATAAGTAGATGAGCCATTTACTTATTTCATAAAAAAAGATAAAAGTAGTTAAATTAACTATTTTAGTTAATGAGTAAAAAATTTGTGGCATCTTGCTCAAAACACCAAATCATTTAATTGACCTACTGATTTTTAATTATTATGTCAATATTTTATGAACTAAATTATACAAAACCACCTAAAATTTTATGCATATGTAAATAATTAACCTCCATCATATAACTTTACAATAAACATTTATAAATTTTACATTTATATAGATAACTCTCCTACTATTAATTTTGTTCATTATTTTATCTGTAAGTGATTTAAAATTTAAGGTGTTTTTCTCCGTACAACTCAGAATTTAAGTTGGTTATACATGTGCACGTAAGGTATTTTTCTCCGTACAACTCGGCCATTATGTATTCAGTTACGAGGAAATACACCGACACATCATAGACAGCGACCTTTTCGGTACTTGGCAGCATGGGAGACTTCTGAGTCCTTCCAACAAATGGTGAAAGATAGCTGGTCTACTGCAAATCCAATTTCTTCTAACATTCGAAATTTCACTGTCTCAGCTACCAGATGGAATAGTGAAATTTTTGGAAGTATTAATCATAGGAAACGGAGGATTATGGCGAGATTGGAAGGTATACAAAAAGCACAAGAAGTTTGCCTGACTACGCACCTGGATGAAATAGAAGGGGAATTACGCAAGGAATTTGAGTTAATCTGTGAACAGGAAAGCCTTACTTAGGCACAGCGTGCACGGTGTGATTGGATTCAGCTTGGGGATAGGAATACTGACCTATTTCCATACTAAGTCTGTCCCGGAGGTTCCACCGAAAGGCTATTCATGCGTTAAAGGATGAGATGGGTGCATGGTGCTCGAATGAAGAGACCCTACGTACTTGGGCATTCCAATATTACAAGAAGTTATACACTAAAGACTCAGTTACAGTTATACCTTTTCCAAGTAGGGTCTTTTCCCTGTCAGTGATGATGCTCTATGGCCCCTTCCCTAGCAGCTGCTATATCCTTTGGCGAGGTGCATACTGCCTTATTTCAAATGAAACCTCTCAAGGCTCCTGGAATTGATGGGATACATGCTTCCTTTTTCCAAAGAACACCGGGCAACAGTAGGTCCTTCATTATTCCAAATGGTGGTCGGTTTGTTCACGATGGTCATCTTGATCGGGGTTAAATGAGACATTAATAACCCTTATACCAAAGGTTCCCCGAACGGTGTGCTTAAAAGAGTTCCGCCCGATAAGCCTGTGTACGGTGCCATATAAAATCATTACCAAAGTTCTGGCAAATAGGCTGAAAAAGTGGCTGCCAAGGCTTGTTCTTCCTAATCAATCGAGTTTTGTTGCGGGTAGGCAAATCACTGATAATATTATCATCGCCAGAAGTAATTCATTCAATGCGGTTAAAACATGGTTCGAAAGGGTGGATGGCTATCAAGGTTGATCTGGAAAAGGCTTATGACAGATTGAGATGGGACTTTATTGAGGAGACATTAAGAGATGCAGGCCTCCCTGAGATTTTTGTTCTGGGCGGTAATGGGTTGTGTGACCACGGTAACTATGAAGGTTGTGTGGAACGGGATGCGAGAGACTTTCTCTCCCTCCAGAGGCATCAGACAAGGAGACCCTTTGTCCCCATATATCTTTGTCTTGTGTATGGAGAGATTATCACAAATGATTAATCAGAAAGTGGAGTCAAAACGATGGAAGCCAATTCATTTGGGGAGAGGTGGTCCTGCTCTATCACATTTATTCTTTGCAGATGATCTGGTGCTGTTCAGTTCTGTTGACGGCCCCCAGGTTAGTCTAATCAAAAGTGTGTTAGCCGACTTCTGTTCCAGTTCAGGTCACAAAATTAGTAGCAATAAAACAGCTATCTTCTTTTCCAACAACGTTCCGGTAGGGACCAAAGCCAGTGTGAGTGAGGAGCTAGGCTTTTGTAGCACCGATGACCTTGGTAAATATCTGGGAGTACCTTTACTCCACCAGCGTGTCCGGGCTGGAACCTATGAATACTTAGAGGAGAAGGTTCGGTCTAAGCTGTCAGGCTGGGTGGCTAAATCTCTCTCCCTGGCTGGCAGGATCACACTAGCAAAGGCAGTCCTCACTGCGATTCCATCGTATGCCATGCAAACAACAAAACTACCATCAGGCGTGGGAGTCGAATTGAGCGACATATAAGGAATTTTGTGTGGGGTAGTTCATCTACAGCCCGACGGCCAAGCTTGGTCAAGTGGGATGACATGTGCAAACCTATGAAGCAAGGAGGATGTGGTTTCAAGAGGTTGGATGTGCAGAATCAGGCTTTCCTCATGAAGTTAGGGTTTGCTTTGCGATCAAGGCCTGACTTATTGTGGGTACGAGTCATTCGAGCAAAATATGGGTGGGATCACATCAAAGGTCCGTGCAGGAAAAACCAACGATGCTCTTACTTGTGGCGACATCTAAGGAAATTATGGCCTGAAGTGGATATGGGGACACGATGGGACCTAGGTGATGGAACGAGGGTCCGCTTCTGGTCAGACAATTGGGTCCCTGAAGTGGGACCCCTGCAATTCCTGGCTTTTAGGGACCTCACAGCTACAGAAATTGCGTTACCGGTTTGCCATTTTACTACATCGGACGAAGCTTGGGACTGGGAGAAATTTCAAGATGATCTTCCTTCGCAAGTCCTATCACAAATCGCGGGGTGCAAAGCTCCGACCATAGGAGATGGCGATGGAGAGTGCTTCTGGGATAGAACTTCGGACGGTGGTTTTTCCTGTTTCATCGGCGTACGAAATGCTTTGTGATGAAGGGAATCCGGATTCAAACAAGCTCGGGAGGTTATTTGAAATGGGAGGGAGCACAAAGAATTCGTGTGTTTTTATGGTTAGCAGCTCGAGACAGCTTGCTCACTAACTCCGAACGATTGAGACGGCATATGGTGGATTCAGATACATGCTTTAGGTGTGAAGAAGGAAGAGAAAATGTGGATCATGTACTACGCCAGTGTGCTTACGCTAAGGCGGTATGGGCCTCCTTTATACCAACTCACCATCTTATGGAGTTTTTACAGCAGGAGTTCAGTTCATGGTTGCTGCAAAATCTCATTAATACTGGGACATGTGGGGAAAGTGGTACTAGCTGGACGAGTGTTTTCGGCATTGCGTGTTGGAAGCTTTGGGAAGCTCGGAATAAAGCAATATTCCAGCAGGAGCAGCCTAATCCAGCAAGAGTGGCGAGGGAGATCCGAGCTATGGCGGCCTGTAATCGTCAGGCGATGGCTATGCGCGGTGCGACACATCGTGGCAAACGTATGAAGCAGCCTCGGGTAATTTCTTGGACTCCTCCACCGGCGGGGAGTATTGTTTTGAATTGTGATGGAGCTAGGAAGGTGGATTCCCGTGGAGCAGGGGCTGGTTGTCTGATACGGAATTATGAGGGCCTCTGGCTAGGAGGTTGTTGCCGCCGCATCGGTGTGTGCTCGTCACTCCAGGCTGAGCTTTGGGCGTGGGCCGATGGTCTAGAGCTAGCTTGGGCGATGGGGTTCAAAGATGTACAGGTACAACTTGACTGTTTGGTTGCGCTAAGGTTAGTTCAGAACCACGAAGCTCATAGTCATGCAAACAGGGGCCTTACGAGGAAGATTCAATGGCTTTTATCCCAGAACTGGCAGGTATCGATTGCACATGTCTACCGTGAGGGGAATCAATGTGCAGATTATTTGGCGACGTATGCTCTTGATTTGGAGTTAGGCCATCATGTGATGGAGGTGCCACCTGTGGGACTCCTTTCCCTGCTCCAAGAGGATGCTGATGGGAATGGAAGAGTGAGATTATGTGTAAGTGATATTTGATCGTTTATGATCAGCCTTGTCAACAAAAAAAAAAGACAAAGGTTTTGGGGACACAAAAATGAATAATTTGCACTTATCTGCATAAATTTGAAAGTTTAGGGGCTTATTATTAAATTTTAAAAGTTAATAAGGATGTTTGTGCATGGTTACAAGGGTGGAAAAACTTGGTTTGACTAACGGATTGTTGATTAAGATGATAAGTGAATTTTTCTCCGAAATGAGAAGAATATAAGTTTGAATATTGGGAAACGCGTACTTGTTGAGAGGCAAAAATCTTTTGCACTCCAAATTTCGAAAGGAGAAACACTTCATCAAAATTTTTTTTTAAAAAAGAGTTTTGTATATTTAATTACCATAAATAAAATCTTAATTCTTAATTAAAAAATCTTTATATACTAACAGGGGTTGGTACAAGTGGTAAGCGGCTTGTATCGCTTAAGTAAGGTCTCGAATTTGAATCTTGTGAATGCAGAAAAGGCTCGTTGGGAGACTCACCCACCATAGCCAGGTACGTGATCCGGGTTAAATCTGGATTAATCAGGACGAAGCTCTGGATACCGGATGGACAACCGAAAAAAAAAAAAAAATTCTTTATTACTGCTGCTTCTGCCTTAATGGAGGGAATATTTGCATCTTTTTGTGGTTAAAGAGACAACACGCTTCTCTAAGCAAGACATGGAGGGATGAGATTTGACCATTGTGTTGGCCCATTAGTTTAAAATAATAATGTTTATATTTAATCCAAATGAAACGCGTACCCAGTCTCTTTATCATGTATTATAATATTAGGCAACAAATCAAGTAAATTTATCCATTAAAATCCACATATAGTCAGTGTATTAGTGTACGAATGAAACTCAGAATTTACTAGAATGTTGGGATTTTTTCCTAAATATTTTTATTGTTTGCATACGTTGAATAAGTTTTGTATCACTGGAAAGGTTTTTAATGCAAACGATTAAAAATTAAAAAATTAAAAAAAATTAATACACATTTTTTACTTTTAAGAAATAACTAGCTTAATTAATTTTTTTAATCTCGGTAGATTATTGAGTCGTTCCTATATCAAGATCAAAGGGAGAAATATTTAGAACGCTAAATTATAACTTGGAAAATGTCCACGATTTCCACGACGACAATTTATTAGAAGCCTAAATATTCAGAAAGTTAATAATAATTAATTTTATTTTTTAAAGATAGTATATTTTTTAAAAAAGTAATACTTTGTATACGCTTTAATTGTTGTTTCTTAATTTATTTATTTTTTAATTCTAAAGTTAATCTTTTCATCAACGATGTTCATGTCCCTTTGATGATATACTTTTGTAGGCTGGATCCTTTTTCACAGACTTTTGTCTTTATGACTTTTGGAATGGTTTGTGCTCTCTCATGATACTGAAAGGTAGTAATGTTTATTCCAAATAATTAGTGTGGGACACAATGTTGTGAGACATATATATATTATTTATGGAGTATAATTAATATATAATTTTTAGATTAAATATATATATGCTCCTTTCTTGATATTAGATATAGAGGGGCCCATACTCCATCAACGAGAGGCCAAGATTTTCAAAAGTTTTTATTTTTTCGGTTGATATTTCAAAAGTTTTCTCTCTTTTTTTTTGGTAGACGTAGTCAAAAGTTATTGTGCTTTTTTTTTTTTATTCCAACGAAAATCATGCATGACAAAAGTAGAGTATATTACTAATAAAATATTTCACCCTAACTACCCACGGGTTGTCACAAGTGGTAAGCGGCTTATATCGCTTAAGTAATGTCTCGAGTTCGAGCCTTCTAAATGCAAAGAATCCCTGCTGAGAGACTCACCCACCACAGCTAGGTGCGCGACCCGACCTGGATCCGCTCTAATCAGAGCGAAGCTCTAGTGAACCGGGTGGACAATTAAAAAAAAATCAAAAATCAAAATAAAAAAATACTTCAGCCGAACTAAATATGCGAGCTAGCTAGCGGCAAAGATGGCTCGAGGATAAATATAAGACCCAATTCATTTTATTTTATAGATTTATAATTTTTTCTAAATACTTTTTATTGATAGCACAAATTAAATGCGTCTTATTAACAGAATAATTTCTAATACAAATTATTAGAATGCGCATTTTCGGAAAAATGAGGGGCATTTTTTTATAAATAAATGATTAAGCTAATTTTTTAAACCTTGATAAATTAATTATTTAGCTTATACATTTACTATTGAACGAGTATTGACATATGTGTGGTATTTTTATTTTTATTTTTATTTTTTTGACAAATTCATTTACATGAGGTAGTTTTGTCCACAAATTTTCATGGGATTAGAGTTCTTTCAGTAGACAGAATGGGATTAAATATAAAATATTTTTATGAATAAAAACATTTTTCAAAGGGATAGAAAAGATAGTACAATGTATTAGATTATATTTTGTTATGATCATTTTAATCATAATCAGCTTAGATTTTATTAATTTGAACATTTTCTTTGTATAAAACAAGTTTTTTTTTCCCAACCGAACAAATTCAAATTCAATGAATACTGATGTTAGTAGAATTTGGTAGACTTAACAAAAATAGAATTATATTATTGACATAACAACTTGATGCTTATGGTTAGTTAACTAAAAACTGACTGGCAGTGATTATTAATTTTGACATCATTATCGAAATATCAATATCAATATTAACAAATGTATGATTTGTCAAACAATAAATTATAGGGAAAATCCCTTAAAAAAAGACCGCTGAGTTATACAAATTTTAAATCGGATTTATAAATTTTACAAATCTTGAAGTAAGTCAAATATCTATAATAAGATTTTAAAATTAGATAATATTATCTCCGGTCTTAAATATATGACATAGTAAATCATAAATTTAGAGCCGGAGATCCTTTTTATCAGTTTCCTTTGAAGATGTCTTTTACTACCACAGGAAAAAAAATTCTCACTACAAGAAAGAAATTTACTTCTCTTTAATTCTTAAAACGGAAAAAAATAAAAATAAAGTAAAGGATATACCTAATTTTTTTAATTACTTAATGCCGTATGTGATAATATATATACCCGTATATATATTAAACTAGTTGGCAAAAAAAAAAAAAAAAAAGAAATAAATCCTATTTTTTTAAAATTTTAAACTAGTTGGCAAAAATAAAATAAAATAGCCTTTCCATGATTACCCTCATTAAATATATGTCATTCATTATTTCTCTTCAATAAATTTCCACTTACTATCTCATACGCATTCTCTTTCTAAATAAGGGTATAATTGAAAAGAAAGATACATAAATTACATATTTATTGCTTTTCACTAACACTTTGAACCGCGTGAGTTTGGTAGTTGTTCCTTATAAAAGGAACAGAGAGAGTAACAAGATAGAATAGATATTCTTTTAGTCTTATTTATAAGGTACTTCCAACATTTTTTACATAGACCCCCTCAAACCAAACATACCCACCTTATTAACTTTACCATAGAATTCAACAACTTTTCAATTCTTTTTTTTTTTTTTTGGTGTAAATGGGGCCTCAGCCCTTTATCATTAATGATTCCTGATAGAACGTGGGTAAACAAATCCCACCCTGTCTCTATACAACCACTCAGCCATATCCAGTGGAGGCGTTATATGTATTTTCATTTCCTCCTCCTGTACTATACTAATGTTTGCTAGCATATCAGCACTCATATTGCCTTCCCTATATACATGTTTAATACGAAAATTCAACAGCCTGGACAAAGCAAGGCGGATCATTCCCAGCACTTTTGACTCCCTCACGCTTGTCGGCTGCAAGCTACGGACCATAGACACAATGACCTCGAATCACATTCAATCACAATATCTTTGGAATTGATACGAGATGGCCACTCTAAACCCATGACCACCGCCCGAGCTCCGCTTTAACTGCGAACAAAGAACCCAATTTCTTAGAGAAGCCACAGATCCATTCCCCTTGGCTACCTCGAATGAGACCACCACAACCAGCAACTTTACCCCCACACTTTGATGCCCCATCTACATTAATTTTCACCCAACCTTCTGTAGGAGCCTCCCAGCCAATCAGTACTTCCTTTCGACCTCCCAGCCCACGCCCAAACTCCACTCTAGCCTTTTTAACTTCACCCACAAACCTGACCACCACACAGCACAAATTGTTAGGCAAAGAATACCCCTCCTCAAAAATGCTCCTATTCCTCCATCCCCACAAAAACCAGCAACCAATCACAAACACCAATGCCCAATCACTTCCAAACCTTGACAAGTTCCACTCGAACCATTGTTTACCATTTAATCGCATAAATTCTGGTTCGATCACCCCCTGTTTAAGCCCTGTCCACAGACCCAAAGCAACATCACAGTCACGGAGTACATGCATAAGGTCTTCAATTTGGTTTCTGCAACAATAACAGAAGGGTGATCCACCCATCAGCTTTCCTCTACGTTCAGCCGTAAGCAATCTATCCTGGATTGCGAGCCACAAGAAAGTCTGCACCCTCTTTGGCCCCTCCCATTTCCATAGTTTCCTCCAAATGTCTTCTCCCATCTCCTCCTCATTCCTCAAGATTCCATACATCTCAGCCACACAATAGTTACCCTGTACACTATTCCCCCATTTAACAGAATCCTCACCCCTCGATTCTCTAGGCGGTAGCATTGCCCTTATGAGATTTAACCCATCATTATTGACCCACCTCCTAATTTTTTCCATATCCCACACCCCTTCTTCATTCACCATGTCCTTCACGGTTTTATTTATTTCCCCATCAGGTACACCAGAAGTGCATTTCTCAGCCATTTTCACACCAGCACCTACCCAATGATCATCCCAGAACCGTATCCTTCCACCATCCCCAATCTCCCAAACAAGATTGCTCACTACCTCTGGCCAGACCTGCCCCAATCCTTTTCCACAATTCTGAATCAGTTTTCACTAGCTTGCACTCCTCCGTTAGATTGCACTCCCTCCCATATTTACCTCTGAGCACCTTTGAACAAAGGCTATCCGGCATGGTGATTACATTCCACGCCACCTTCCCCAGTAGCGCCTTATTCATTGTCTCCAAGTCTCGAATTCCCAACCCTCCATTCCTCCTACTCTTGCATAAAGTTTCCCACTTTACTGCATGCAATTTCCTATTCCCACTAACACTTCCCCAAATAAAGTCTCTTTGAATTTTTTCCATCTGCCTTCTCACATTCGCTGGAATCACAGAATGCTGCATATTAAATACAGCCATTTGGTTTGAGACAGCCTGGACTAAAGTGATTCTCCCAGCCAATGATAGAGTTTGTTTCTTCCAAGCGCTTGACTTCCCTTGCATCTTATCAAGAAGATGCTTAAACCTCCTCTTATTATCTCTTCCACTCGTCATAAATGCGCCCAAATACCTCCCTAAGTCCTCCATTCTCTTAAATCCAGCCATCATACAGATTTCATTTTGTACTCTTCTCTCAACATTCTTCGAGAAAAATATGCTCGTTTTTTGAGTGTTCACACGCTGCCCAGACACCTCCCCAAACTTTCCCAATATTTCCAGCACCACACTCATCTGATTCAGATCAGCCTCACAGACAAGTAACAGATCATCTGCAAAGAGTAGATGGGAGACATCCGTACCATGTCTACCCATTCTCAAAGGTTTCCACCTACTTGTATTTACACCATCCATGATTAAGTGGGTTAATTTCTCCATACCTAACACAAAAAGATATGGAGACAAATGGATCCCCTTGTCTCAACCCCTTAGACGGCACAAAACTATCCCTTTTCCACCATTCCACATAATTGCCATATTTGTTGAGTTAATACATCCCTTTATTACCCGTCGAAGCTTTTCAAAGAACTCCAATTTCAGCCAATACTGGACCCAATAAAGTTCCAATTCATCATATCATAGGCCTTTTCTAAATCTATCTTGATTACCATGTAGCCTTTCTTGCCCCTAATTCGATTCATAGAGTGAACTATTTCTTTAGCAATGATAATATTATCATGTATGCTCCTACCCGGCACAAAGCTAGATTGATATGGCGAAACTAGCCTATTCAAGAGAGGCTTCAGTCTATTTGCTACCACTTTTGATAGACTTTTGGAATAAGCACTAGTAGGGTATCATTGACCTCACCAATTCTTTCTGGGTTGTCCCATAGCTCCTTAACAAACTGTGTAGCTGAGGGCCCCACCGTGTGCCAATTATGCTGGTAGAAAGCCGCCGGAAATCCGTCACCACCCGGAGCCTTAAACTCACCCATTTGAAAAAACGCCCTCTTAACCTCCTCCCCACTAATTTCCCTTCCCAATCTTTCCAATTCAAACTCCCTGACTTCCCCCCATCCTTGAGTCGTAGACACCCAATTCCTATCCACTTTATCTTCCCTAAACAATGACACATAATAACTTTGTAACAACTGAATAATTCCTCCTCATCATCCACCCACATCCCTTCCGCATTTTTTAGCATACTGATCTTGTTCCTCTTCCTTCTACACAAGGTTTTTGTGTGGTAATACCTCGTGTTACGATCACCATCCGCCGACCAACGACCCCGAGACTTCGGAACCATAAAACTTCCTCCCGCCTTAAAATCGCAACAACTCCTCCTCAAGGTCCTTTTCCAACTGAATAAGGTAAGGGTTATAGTGCCTTGCCAATCCTTGTTGTATGCCATTCAATCTGTTCAATATTCTTCTCTTACGGTACTCAATCTTTCCAAACACCTCCCTATTCCAGATCTGTAAGCTATGCTGCAACTCAGTTAATTGATCACTGAATCCGTCCCCTGCCCTCCAATGTTCTGTCAAAAAATCTTGGAAACCATTATGCATCTGCCACGCTAACTCAAATCTGAACCTTCTGACACCAAAACTAAAGGGCTCCCTTTTCAGCTTGACCAACATAGGATGGTGGTCAGATCCCACCCTAGGTATAATTCTAACCTCTGCATCCTCAAACAGCTCCAACCACTTCACATTGCATAAGCACCGGTCTAATCTTTTAAACACTCTCTCCAGACCATCCCACTTAGGTCCCTGCCAAGTGAAGAAAGGCCCCTTTGGCTCCATATCCACTAGCTCACATTGCTGAATCCACTCATTAAAAACATGACACTGGTTCTCATTAACTCTTCCCCCTCCTTTTTGCTCCATTGGAGATTTAATTTCGTTAAAATCCCCCGCCACTAGCCACGGTTCATAAACTTCCTTGCCACTTCCTGCAACAAACTCCGGACTTGTTGCCTCCGCTGCTTCACAGCTTTTAATCACCTTCGTTGCTGTAGCCCCACTGATGCGCAGCTCCAGAATCACTACTACATCCACCTTGTACCTATGCCTCAACTCCTTAAGGACAGACGCAAATGTCTTGCTTGCTGCCCCCCTGCTATTCCATACCAGAAAATCCATCATTTTAAACTAGCTTGGTATTAGACCCACATGCTCCACAAGAGATTAAAACTCAGCAAGCACAGGGGAGCTAGAGGCCTCCCCCACACTCGAATTCACATTCACTATTGGATTTTCTTCCATATTCCTCATATTAGCATCAACCGGGTTCACTAACCCCTTCCCATACGACCCACCCGGATGTAAGTTCTCGGTACAAATGAAATATTCTTCATACTTGGTACACCATCTTGCACCCTGTTACTTAGTTCTTCATTATTAATCCCTGTAAACCCCCTTTCCTTTCTCAGTTCCACTACTTTTTTCCCCATCTGTGCAGCCCTTCCTTCCTGCTCCTTTCTCGCCTTCATGTTTTCCTTCTTTCCAGCCACCTCTCCACTCATCCTGCCTTGCCTTCCCGACACATTATGCATTTTAACCCCCGAACCCGACACAGGCATAGTTTTAGCCTCTGGACCTCCTGCATTAAACACCATACCCCCTCCGTTGTCTTCCCTCCCAGACTCCTCATGTAAGACAGCGAACCTTGAACCAGTATTATGAACATACTTCGCCCCTTCATAGGCTCTCGGTCTTCTAGCACGTTGCACCGTCTTCCATATATCACTACCCTCACTTACTTCACTCTCAGCCTTCCTCAAATTATCACGGGCTTCAACTTCCATTGCTCCCTCCGCCTTCTTCTTGTGAAAATTAACACAACCATCCTTATTATGGCCACACCATCCACACTTTGTACACAGACTGCTCAGACTTTCGTACACCACACACAGCTTCTGACCTTCCACAATGAACTCTGGAACCAGTGGCTTGGTAAGATCAAGTTCTACACACATACGTGCAAACTTCCCCCTAGATCGCTGAGCCGTATGAACATCCAGACGAATAGCTTTCCCTATCGCGTTCCCCAAATTCATGAGGAATTTCTTATCAAAAGAGGCGCAGGTAATTCAGGAATTCTAACCCATGCAACCAATGACTCAATCAATGAACTCTTTGGATTAAATTCTGGCTTCCAACGTGAAACACTCACATATGCATCTGCTATAACCCACGGCCCCCCAGTCAATGCCCCCATATAATCCTCAGAATTCTGGAAATTAACCAAATAAAAATCGTTCTCAAGATCGAAAACATCAATCTTACCTTTCCTCTCCCAGAATTGCCTTAACTTCTTCAGCATAAAACCATAGGCTGGTTGACGCCCCATCAATTTCACCACCAATGTTCTGCGGAAGGGTCTCAATAGCCGCTCCCTTTCCTTCTCTTCCAAATTGAATTGTGGACAGAGAGGATTCGACAAATCAATAGAAATACCATCGCTCGGGTTCAAGACTTTTGCAAAGTCAGTATCGGTTCCATAATCCTCTGTTCCCTCATCATCTTCATTCCTATTCCATTCCCACTAACACGTCCTTTCATTCACGTTCTGCAATAGAGATTCCTATAAGACTTCGGAACTTGCTCCTTGCCATCCGAATGCATCCAGCTTTCATCGCGAATTTTCAGCGTTTCCTCACCTGAGAACACCTTCTCCGCAAAACTAGCTTTCCTTTTCCTCCGACTCAGCTCATCACTCTCGAAATCAGACATTGCCTCACTCTCCCCCCCTCGCAAGGTGCGATCGGAGGGGCCGCTCATTATCTCCGCCGCAGTGGGCGACGGAGCTCTCAGTATCAACTCAGAAATCGCAAACCCTAGCAGAACTCAGAAAAATCGCGAAACTTCGTCCTCTGGTCTTTATTACAACATAACAACTTTTCAATTCTACTCTTACTTAATATACATACCGTCCTATTTATAAGTCTAAATTAATTAAATATCATATATCAAGGAACGTTAGTTTACTCATTAATTATGGGCTAAATTTCCAATTTTACCCTTATCTATGATGGGAGCACATTTTATGCTCATCATTTTGATGAGTAAAAATGTGCTCATCGCCCATATTTAATATGTTAGATTAATTTTTTATGTTGCATATTTAATTACTCTAAAACTGATCTTATAATAAGGACCAATATTTTTTTTTTTTATCAAAATAGACTTATAAATAGAATAAAAATAGTAATACCAAATAAGCGCAAAGTTAAAACAATAATAAATGAAGAATTAAATTATACATTCACTTCAAAACATTAATGAAATGCTTTACAGATAGGATAAAAAAGATTCACTCTCTATCCAATAAATATGACAGAGAGTATGTATCATCAACATACTCAAAGCTTCAATGGACTTAAAGGTAATCTGTTGTTAGTTAATTAAATTAACTAAATTAATGTCGTATCTACACATAATTAATGAATATTTTAAAAAATGATGACGAATTTTTTTTGACTCACCTTAAAGTTAATAAAATGATCTTCTTACTGTTCTTATAAAAAGTCTTAAGTTAGGCTTATTTCCACATGCACACTCAGACCAATAATAATTATATATGAGGTTATAGTTGAAGCTGCTAAAAGAAAACCCAAATATTGTCTAGGTACAGTGAATATTAAGAGGCTAAATTAAATGTTCTTTATATATATACCACTCTGGTCCTATTTATAAGTCCATTTTGATTAAAAAATTTGATCCTATTTATAAGTCTTTTTGACCAAATAAATGAGATTGTGACAATTTTGCACATATTATTGTATCAATGAAAATAGAGAGAGAATGAAGAATTGAATGGCGTCCATTCATAAATGAGGGCAAAGTTGAAAATTTACCCTATAATCATTGAGCTATCTACCTCTTCTTGGTATGCGTGATTTGGTCAAAATGGACTTATAAATAGGATCAGAGTGGTATATATATGGGTCTAGTTTCTCTCCTTAGCAACTTTCTGCCCATCCCTAATCATCTATAAATCTTGGCCGTCGAAATCTTGATCCAATGGTCCATAAATTTTTTTTAAAAAAACCGTGCACGGTTTTTTTTAAAATTCTTCTGGACCATTGAATCAAGATTTCAACGGTCAGGATCAGACTGTGAGGGATGAGCAGAAAGTTGCTTATGAGAGAATCCTCTCCCGTATATATATGTGTGTAGTTTAAAAAGCACTTTCCTAAATTTTCAGTTGAAGACAAATAATGTTTGAGAGATATGTACATTTTGTAGATCATTTGATAACAATAATTCAAGCATAGTTTAGATAAAAAGGAGATATGTTCAAAAAGCATTGCTAATAATTCACTTGAGAAATCAACATGCTCCATTGAGATAGATGGGTATCAGGGGAGTAAAAGTGATACATGAGGAGAAATAAGTATATGATATTATCACTAAGGGAGTAAAGATCATGCTGCACTCTTTCTTCCTTAACCAATATTTTATCTAGGAGGTTTTTCTAGTAAGGTTTTTGTACTCTTTTACGTTCACCAGTTTTTGTCCCATTGGGTTTTTCCTAATAAGGTTTTAATAAGGCACAATATTTGTTTATGGATATCCAAAAGGGAGTGTTTTAAATATCAGATATGTGGATCTCTATAAACTCTCCCAATTCTTGGCTTTTCATTTCCTACACTCTATAATGAATAATCTTTAGGAGTCTTTATGCCCATAACTTAAATATTACAATTTTTGCATTCAAGAGGATTGACTTTGTTATTTACTTGGGAAAATCATTTTCAGGGCCCTTTTAACACTGACAATCCCAAAAAGGCCCCAAGATTATGATAATCCCTTGGATTTTTAAGAATCTTGGGTGAATTGTTAACGGGGCTGATATAGTTGTTAATGGGGTACTGACATAGTTGTTAAATGTACTGATTTAGTTGTTAGCAAAAGTGTTGTTAACGTGGCTGATTTAGTTGTTAAAGACCTACCCGTTAACAATTATATCAGCCTGGTTAACAACTCACACAAGATTCTGAAAATCCCAGAAAAGGCCCTGGGGCCTTTTTTGGGATTATCGGAATATTGGAGCCTTTTTTAAGATTGTCAGTGTTAAAAGGGCCCTGAAAATGATTTTCCCTATTTACTTTATGTAATTCTTGGTTTAGGTTGAGAGCCTATAAATAGAGTACTATGTACTTTGGTTGTATCCAAATGAATAAGATATTGCTCCATCTTTATCTCCAATTCTCTCATCTCAATGTTTTACATATTTTTCTTATTTTCATTACATGTGTTATGAAAATGAGAAGAATATACTCATTCCAGTCCTAATTATAGGAACACTTTTGTAGTGCAATTTGCATTACAAAAGTGTTCATATAATTAGGATCGAAGGTAGTAATTGATTTGGGATGAGAAAGATGAGTAAAACAAGAGAGAACTAGAAGAGTAAAGCGGGAGTGATTCTTATTTCATTACTTATATCTCAAATGTGTGTGTATACTTCTACTCATGGGACCCCAATATTGAAGACTAACCCTATGAGTTACAATACATAAAGAGGAGTAGTATAATTATACAATGAGATGTTACAAAGAATAAATGTTAAAGACTCTTCAATTTGGGGTTAATATGATGCCATTCAATATGGATTGAGGTAAAGAGCCTTATTTTTATTTTTGGATATTATGGACATCCATACTATCATAATATTCACAACAAAAGGCAAATAAAAATACCACTTGAAAAGTTTAATTTAAATTTTTGATTCATCAATCAATTATTATATTCAGGGATAAATCACTAAATTATATAAAATTGTCCTCAACTTTTTTTTTAACCGAAAAATTGTCCTCAATTTTATATTATATAAAATTAATTTTCTAATCTTTAAAACTTTACAATAAACCTCCCTAAATTTTTACATTTATGCAGACAAGTCACATTCTACTAATATTATTTTTATTCATTATTAATTTGTAAAAAACTTAAAACTCAAAAAGATTTATCAGGCTGTAATAGAAAATTTGAGGGAATTATAAGCATAAAAGATAAAGTTTGAAGTGAATATAAAATTAATAGTTTAACGTTATTTGTACAAGTTTAAAAATTTATGAAAATTTATTGCTATATTTTAATGATTAAAAAATTATTTGTATGCCACTCTTTTTTTTCACTTTTTTTTATAAGCTATTGTTCGAAAGCTAATAAAAATATGTTGTTAAGTGATGATTTTTTTAAGTTTCTTAGAAGTGCTTTTACAAATTTTGAAATAAATTAGTATGTGAAAGGTATTTTGTTTTGACTTGTGAGTTCTCTTGTTTTCAAACCAACACTAAATGTAGACACTTCTTTTAGCGGTGATTTAAACCTTAATTCATCTTGTTGTGAGAAATTAGTCCTCTCTGCTAAAATCAACCCCATTTGTTTCTCTTTTTATTTACATATTATTCTCCTCTCACCCGCTGACCTTTTTCTCTGTTTTAAACAAGGTTCTGAAACCCGGATCCGTCACCAAACCGGTCCAGGTACTGGGTCAAGGGTTAGTGGGTCAGACCGGAGTCAAACCGGGGTCAAACCGGCGAAAAAAGAAGATTTTAAAGTTATTAGTATGAAATTCTAAAGAAAATTTTAAAAAATATTTTTTTATTTAAAAAATAATTAAAAAATCAGACCGGTTTGACTCCCGGACCGGTTTACCCACCGGTTCGCCGGTTCCCGGTCCGGGTCTAAGAACTATGGTTTTAAACAAGAATTAAATAAAAGTACAATTAGAAAACAATAATTTATATAATGTAAGTGAACTTATATTAAAAAAAAAAAATTCTTCGGACACTTGGACTTATATTTAGAACCACAGTGGTATAGTTTTAGGTTTATAAATTTTTTCCGCCGTTTAGAAATATTTTGGCAACACGATAATTTAAGATGGTAACTATATACATGTGTGTGTATAGTTTAATTTAATTTAGGGTTAAAGTGTAAAAATAGACATGTGCTTTTTTTCGTAGAGCGCCCAGTAGCAAATATTTTTTTCAGGTGCAAAAATAACTATGTGGTTACAAATTAGATGCAAAAATAGCGTTTGACCGTTAAGTTTGACTTTTGACCGTTAAGTTTGACTTTTTTTGCTGACTGGACGATGACGTGGCATTTTAAAGGTGCAAAAATAATTTTAGGATCTTGAAAAAAAAAAGTCAAACTTAACGATCAAAAGTCAAACTTAACTGGCCAAACGCTATTTTTGCACCTAATTAGAACCACATAGTTATTTTTGCACCTGAAAAGCATTTCTACTTGGCATCTCTGGAGAAAAGCACATGTCTATTTTTGCACCTTAACCCTTTAATTTAATGTAAGTTGAAGAAGTTCCGTTACCCTCTCCCGCCAATTAGTGAATGAGGTCTCTTACTAGGCTTATGAAAGGGAATAGCACCCCAACAAAACACTCCCTTCTGCACAATCTTAGCTGTATCCACTATCCTCCATTTTTACCCCCTCTCTCTCTCTCTAATTTCCTGCTTTTCATTCGACCTTTTCACACTTACCCTCTCTCTTGGAATTCAAGTCCCCACAAATTATCCTTTCCCTCTTAACCCTGTCACTCTCTCAGAGCCACCCAGAGAGAGATTCAGAGTACTCCTCAGTCTCACCAGCACAATGCCCACCTTCTTCTTCCTCCTCCTCCTCCTCCTTTCCCTCTTTTCCTCTAAACCCTTTGTTTATTCTTCCTCCCGAAGAAGCCTCCACGAACCCTTTAAGCCATTGGACACCCAGTCTCCTCCTTCCCCTCCTGTTCATGTTCCTCCTCCTCCTTCTTCAGCTTCTGCTTCACCTCCTGAAACCCCCAAATTACCATCTTCCACTAATACTCCTGACCCTCCTTTTTTCCCTTCATATCCCACTTCTCCTCCTCCTCCACCTCCTCCTGTTGCCACCTTCATTTCTTACCCTGCCAACATTTCCTCTCTCGCCATCCCTCAAACCCCTAGACAGAAACCTAACTCATCCGCCAAGCTCGTCGGAGTCACCGTTGCTGCTATTCTCTCCGCGGTTGCCTTCATTGGGGCTTCCGCCTTCGTCTATTGCCGCTGGCGGAGACGGCCGAGGTTTTCTGATGAGGAGAAGTTTATCAGATCCGAGAGTAATCTCAGGTTGTTTAGTGACAATGCTGAAACTGGAAATGCCAGTCGCAAGGTTAGGCATACTTCTTCCGCTAGCTCTGAGTTTCTTTATCTTGGTACTGTTGTTGATTCGCGCGGCATCGGCGGCGAAGATCGTGGCCGTAATGATTCTCGAGGCAATGATAATGCCGGTGGTGCGGGTGGTAATTTGGACCCTCGCAGAATGGACTCGCCGGAGCTTCAACCGCTTCCGCCGTTGGCCCGGCAAGCTTTGCTGCAGCAGAGCGGAGCGGAGCGTTATGATGTGGGGTCCACTACAACGGCAGACGAAGACGAAGAGGAATTTTACTCGCCGAAAGGGTCTTTGGGTGGTCGTGATAGTTCAAGTGCTACTGGGTCGGGTTCTCGGACTGTGTTCGCGGCTAATGCAGGTGAAAATATTGGTGGACGAAGCAGTGACTCGGGTTCTACTTCCTTTTCTTCCACCTCGGGTTCCCCGGACCGGTCACATTCCGCCAGTCTCTCGCCGCCAGTTAGCTTAAGCCCCAAAAGGTCGCAACCGAAATCACCGGAGACTACGGCGGCACAGATAAACCAGGGTGAATCACCTGCGTTATCTCCGGTTCACAATAATAATAATAATCAGTATGTACAATCTTCTTCTATGGCATCGTCATCTTCAACCCCAGAGAAAGCTTTTGCTCGTGAAGACCAATCTCCTTTGCTTTCTCCACTCTCGTTATCACCAAATAGGGCTTTGCGGAAGAATTATAATTTGTCATCACCGAGATCATCTAATAGAGTTTCAGAGGGAGTGAAGAAAAATGCAGGTGCTTCTCCAAGATTATCTAATGCTTCATATCAAAGTACGAAGACTGTGTCGTCTTCAGCTTTTTCTTTGCCATCATCCCCGGAGAAAGCTTGGGAGCGAAGCTTTGATCAGTCTCCAAGAATTTCCAGCTTTTCTGATCGGTATAGGCAATCTCCTCTGTCTCTGTCATCACGGCCATTATCTCCAACCTTGCTTTCATCACCAGAAACGGAATTGTGCAAAATTTCAGTTCAAGAATTCGTACCACAGCGTAAACGATGGGAGATTCCGGTTCTCTTGACACCTCCTACGGTTTCAGCTCCACCTCCTCTTTCAGCTCCGCCTCCTCCTCCGCCACCTCCACCACCAGAACATAGTCGGAAACAATGGGAAATTCCATCTCTTTCAACAACCACTGATCAGCCCTTTTTTAGGCCACCTGAGCTAATACCCCCTTCAAGACCTTTTGTGTTGCAAAGCCAATCAATGAAGGTTTCACCTGTTGAGTTGCCGGCAAGTTCTCAAAATTCAGGGGAAGTAGAAGAAGCCCAGAAACCAAAGTTGAAGCCACTGCATTGGGATAAAGTTCGAGCAAGCTCTGACCGTGAAATGGTGTGGGATCACTTGAGGACCAGTTCCTTTAAGTGAGATTATTAGTTGTTACCATAGTGATTCTTTTTGTTGTTTTAACTGTTTGCTTTTCAGATATGTTATTGTTGGAATTTTCATTCCATGGTCCTGGATTAAGTACTCAAGTTTGTGGGTTTACTGCAGATTGAATGAGGAAATGATTGAAACTTTGTTTGTGAACGCGCCTAAGAATTCTACTCCACGCCCAGGTCTTTCCCTGCAAAGTGAGGAGGACAAAATACTTGATCCTAAAAAGTCTCAAAATATTTCCATTTTACTAAGAGCACTTAATGTAACTATAGAAGAAGTTTGTGAAGCTCTTTTAGAAGGTAATATAATATCCCTTTCACTGAGAATAATATCAGAGTTTGGAATCTTGAATCCTTGAGTTTGTAGTGGTATCTAATATCTGTGAAGATGTGGCAATTTCATTGTTTTCTAGTTTTTTGATTTATTGACTGGCTCTAAGGTTTTACCAACTTTTAAAGCTTCATGCGTCTCTCTTTAATCTTGGTACTGTCCACATGTTGTCTTTGGAGATTTAGATAGTGTTTGGTATAAAACCATTTACCTTCCTACAGGTAGTGCTGATACACTTGGATCAGAACTACTTGAAAGCTTGTTAAAGATGGCGCCGAGCAAGGAAGAGGAGTGGAAATTGAGGGAACACAAAGATGACTCGCCAACCAAGCTCGGTCCTGCTGAGAAATTTCTGAAGGCTGTTCTTGATATACCTTTTGCATTTAAAAGAGTTGAAGCAATGCTTTACATTGCTAACTTTGAATCTGAGGTGGAGTATCTCAGGAAATCTTTCGGAATTCTGGAGGTAATCGACCATTCTTTCCCTCTTAGTTATTACGTGTTTTTGAGGTATCTTTGGAAACTTGTATCAAAAGATGATGTGTATTGAAACATGAAAGATGAAATTTTTTGATTTGATCTGGAACTTGATGTGCTAAGTGCATTTCTGGCTGCTAAATTTGCAGGCTGCATGTGAAGAGCTGAAGAACAGTAGAATGTTCTTGAAACTTCTAGAGGCTGTGCTTAAAACCGGTAACCGCATGAATGTGGGGACGAACCGAGGTGATGCGCTTGCCTTCAAGCTTGATACACTTCTCAAGCTTGTTGATGTCAAAGGTGCAGATGGAAAAACCAGCCTCCTGCATTTTGTTGTCCAGGAAATTATAAGAATTGAAGGCGCTCATCTCTCGGGTACCAACCAAACTCCTAATCCTAACTCCATTGAAGATGCCAAGTGTAGGAAACTTGGACTTCAAGTAGTATCCAGTCTAAGTTCAGAGCTGGCAAATGTGAAGAAGGCTGCTGCTATGGATGCTGATGTTCTCATTGGTGAAGTCTCAAAACTCTCTCAAGGGCTAAAGAATGTTGATAGCGTTCTGCAACTAACCGAAACTACCAAGTCGGACGATGAAAGTGGCCAGAAATTTTCAGAGTCCATGAACAAATTCATGAGAATGGCTGAAGAGGAGATTCTGAGAGTTGAAGGTCAGGAAAGAGCTGCTCTGTCCCTTGTGAAGGAACTCACAGAGTACTTCCATGGAAACTCGGCGAAGGAAGAAGCTCATCCGTTAAGAATCTTCATGGTGGTAAGAGACTTTCTTACTGTTCTCGACCGGGTCTGCAAAGAAGTCGGCACGATCAACGAGCGAACCATGGTTAGTTCTGGGCATAAATTTCCAGTTCCTGTAAACCCTATGCTTCCACAGCCTCTTCCTGGCTTACATGGGAAGGAGACAATGCAATAGTTTCTTCAGATGATGATCAAATCATCTCCATAGCCCTGTACTGGTCCATACCTTCGTGACCTCTCTTTGCTTGCATCTTCTGTTAGAAACAATCTGACACGGTGGTTTTTGGCTAAGTTGAAGTGTGCATGTAAAATTTTTTGTAAAAATTAATGTAAAAGATTGAAGCTGTATGTTATTAATGATGATATATAAAGTAGAAGATTTTCTTTGGGAAGAACTACTTTGCTATGCTTAACATTTTATTTGAATATTGATAATATATAATTTTTTACTAATCTATAAATGATACCACTTTTTTTTGTTCTAAAACTTAGGGCCCGTTTGGATTGACTTAAAAAAAAAGTGCTTTTCTTTTTAGCCCCATGTTGTGCTTTTTTTTTTGTGACTTTTACTTTTTTAAAAAAATATCATCTAAACACATAAATTAATTTTTTTTGAATTAAAAAAAGTGTTTTTTTTATGAAAAAAGCCCATCCAAAAGGGCCCTTAAAGGGTTAAGGGGTATTTCTACCCTGAAAGTTTTTATTGAGAGTAAAAAATAAAGCAATTTTGTCTTGACCATTATTCTAGTTAATTTTGATCATTTGTTGAACAAATTTGCTGAGATGACAGTCTACATGTCATTCATATCATTATGTCATCCACATCATTTTTGTTAAGGTGTAAATTTCTATCAAAATTTTTAAATCTAACTTTGAAGAAAAATGAAGTAGATGACATAGACTTTTGAATATTTGTAGCTTAACAAAAATAATATAAATGATATGTAGACCATTAACTTAACATATTTGGTCAACTAATGGTTAAAACTAATTGGAATAATGGCGATTGACAAAATTACCTTACTTTTTTTTACTTCTGGGGTAAAATTGCCGGACTTCCAAAATAAAAATGCTCATTAACCTAAATTTAAAGTAGTCCTTGATTCCCAGTTCATGTTTGTTCAAAATTTTTGATTTTTCTCCTGTTTTGCCATTTGATTCAAGGTATAAATGATATCGGCATACTTAATATGACGAATCACACATTAACAAGTCATATATATATCGAAATAGACAAATTTCCATAAACTCACGTGACATACTACCACTTACAGAAATTGTTTTATCTTGTTATTTATGTTATTTTGTAAAATTTATGACATTGTTTTTTTTTTTTGAACAATAAATTTATGACATTGTTGAGTAATATGTGGGAAGAGTAATTAATATATGACTAACATAAAGTAGCGGTGTAAGACCTATTAGATTTCTTTAGGTCTCTCCTTTGAATTCTAAAGGAGACACTGTCTTCCCACCAAATGTTTAGGTCAATTGGTAAAGGGTTGTCTTAACTTAACCACGGGTCTTAATTTGAGACATGAGAATACAACGTGCGTGGGTGGTAGAGGGTTCCCCCCGAAAGGGGTCAACCTGTCTCAGTTCAGATTAGTCTAGGGCTGTTGATGTACCTGAAAGATGGCCTGTCCTGAGACACCAGACGCACTACGCAGAAAGAAAAAGAAAAAGGAGGCACTATCTTTGAAGGGAAAGTTATGAAGTTCAAAGCCATACTTGAAAGTATATATATATATATATATATATATATATATATATATATATATATATATATATATATATATATATATATATATATATATATATATAAAGAGTAATTAAGATATGGGAAGTAAGATTATGTTAGAATTCGTTGTATTTAATTAAAAGTATTTTGGAAAGATGAAATAATTTGAAGGTTATCAACTAATTTATTAAATTAAATAAAATAATTAAAGCGTAGCAAGTAATCTTAGTGCATATATAAATATATTCCTGGTCCTCACAGGTTCAGAGGTGTCCCTTTCTCTTGCGTCGTTTGTTTGCATTCTGCATAAACCTGGAGAGTGATGTTTCATTAAATTGTGACACAAGGTCAAATAATCTCTCTCTCTCTCCCCCCACTCCCTCCCTCCCTATAAGAGTTACCTGAACTTTTCATAATTTTTTTTTTCAATTTTTACCTCTCATTAATTATATGTATTACATTAATTAAAATTCTGGTAATATTTATACTACTTTATTTCCTTCTCTCTTACTTCCTCATGAAAAATAAGGGCATACTTGAAAAAATAAATTTATTGTTTTTAACTGATTTTAATTGTTTTCTTAAATCACATAATTCGGTTATAGTCTCTTATTAATAAAACCAAGTATTATGAATAATTAATAATAATAATATTATTATTATGGAGACACACGCAAGGACTGAAATGAGAGACAGACAATCTCTTGGCCGATTAACTTTGTCTTCTTCGAATGGTCTGAATTTGTACATTAGTGCCATTTTCTTCCCTCGTCCTATTTGCTTGTCACGTGAAGGCAAATAATTTCTTTTATTTTCTTTTTTTTATATTTTTGGGTAAACATGTGTTTTTTCTTTTTTGATAAACATGTGTTTAAAACATCATTTTTAGGCATTCTTGGAGTATTACTTTATTCACGTACTGGTATTTTAAAACAACCATATGACTTAATTTAAGTTACGATATTTTATACACATTTGTACATGCAACACTTGGAAGTTTCTTTGATATGATTACTCATTTAATCCTTATATTTCTTCCAAATTTTAACTTGATCTTTTTTTTTTTTTTTGGGCCTTGAAATTTATCTTAATTATTATTTAAAAAAATCATAAATCCATTCAAATAAAGGGATAAATACCAATTTTGCCACGAAAGTTTTGGTTTTGGAGCATCCAGAAGTTTTTTTGGGTATCATTTTTGCTCTAGAAGTTTACAAACTTAGCAATCTTGCCCATCGGTCGACCGTTGGATTGATAATTTTTTATATCAATTTAACCCCGAAAGTTTACAAAACTTTGCTCATAAAAAAACCTTTTGGAACAAATTTACTCTTAAAAAAAAACTTCCGGGGCATATTTGCTCATTTTTGTAAACTTCCGGGGCAAAAATGATACAAAAAAAACTTCTCGGTGCTGACTGCCCCCTAACTAATACTTCCGTGGTAAAAATGGTATCTAACCCTCAAATAACTTTAATTCAATAGTTTTCATAAAATTTCAGTAACTATAATATTATTATTAATCTAACTATATATTATGTTATTCTATGAATACAGATAATTTTAACCACTTCCCTCATAATTTAATAATATATGGGATGTAATAATGTAATATACATGAATTAATTTCACTTCACCATTAATTTTTGGTTTAAATCATGGGAAAAACACTTCTCATGTTGTAGGAGAAGTGTTTTCTCATGTCACACACACATAAAATGGTGGGACCCACATATATATATAATTAGTATTATATATATGTGTGGGTCCTACCATTTCATGTGTGTAGGAATCTTCTTCTTCTCATGCAACATGAGAAGTATAAACCCCTTAAATCATAGTATTCAAAAATATTTATATGCATAAAAGGTTACATCATCAGATAAACAAGAAGTCAATAGCTAGTGTTGACTATTAGGACCGGAGGTAGTAAGATGCATAAGCTCACACTCAATTGCATGTGCTGCTAAGAATTGTAGTGTACTCCCTCCGGTCCTAATTATAAGATTTAGTTCACTTTTTTGGAGAGATTAAGGAAGCTAATTAAATTAGCTTAGAGTATTTTTATTTTTATTTTTTTTCTTCAAACTAAATAGTTTGACTAATAAACTAATATATAATTTAAGAGAATACAATATATGAAATGATTAAGTAACTTATTTAGCTTCCTTAATCCCTCTAAAAAAAGTCAACTAGGTCTTATAATTAGGACTGGAGTTAGTAAAATTTTCCCACATTACAGCCAACCTTTGGAAACAGAGTTCCCCAACCTGTTCAAGTACCCATATTTATCCAAACTAGTGACAAGCTTCAATCACAACGACTAACTTTAAAGTAGACTATGCTACTATGCGTATTTATTCGGTTTTATTTATAAGTGACTTTCAATATGTTTCACCGGAATCAAGAAAAACCTTAACCCTCATTGCCTCTTGTTTAAAATTTAACAACTCTCAAATTTTATCTCTATTTAATGTACATTATATACCCATGAGAAATTGAGAATAAAGTGAATACAATAATAAATGAAAAGTAAAATTGAACATTCATATGAATAATTTATGACGTGACTTATAAATAGAACAAAAAATTATAAATAGGACTAGAGGAGTATGTGAGTTGAAGGCAAGAGAACTAAAACTGGTTAATACATAACAAAAATATATTAGCTAACTAGACTCTGACTATTTTTTTTTTTGCTCGAAACTAGACTCTGACTATGTAGTTACAGCTATCAGTGTATGACAGAACAGGGATCAAGCTTTGAGCTTATTGAAAACTAGTCCAAACACAAGTTACAGAAGCATTCTTTATCTATTATAAGGTCCAATGGTGTGTTATTATCAAAATAAAACAACATTTATCATAGTTTTATGGAAGATGTTACAAACGTAAGGTAACCTTGTGCACTTCAATACAGGTGTGGTAAACTTATCATACATAGAACTACTTATAAAGAGATCCCTTGTTCTCAACCAACAGACACATATATTTTAATTTAGTATTCGATTGGTTTCCTTTTTATCGAATAACTTGTTCATTGAAAAAATCCTATCATTGAAATTGAACTTCCTGTAACTTATCATCTTTAGAGGTTGCCTGGTAAGAAACTAGGCATTTCAAAGTTTCACAGATAATTGCTGTCACTTTGATTTTATGAACAATTCGCTAATACCTTCTTTCATTCTGAATCATTGCATACTGTCAGCATCCATGCGTTCCAATATGAGGCGAGCTTCTTCCTCTGTTGCTGGAACCACGTTTCGAAGTTTAAATCCATCTTTTGATGCCTTTGCCTCAGGGCGAACGGAGAAAGTAAAGTAAAAAGTATTTGATACCTATGTCAAGTAATAAAATGACACCAAGAAATCAAAAATATAATTATAATAACACAGAGAAAACCTATGTTATTCTTTTATAATCACTTGAATGTGAGAATGAGCTGACCTATATTGCTCATGTGTATATAGTTCACCCAACTTACCTCACTGGTTCGCAGCTCTGGTCGTGTAACATGAGCCACAACTTCAACACTGATTAGTGGCTGATCTGGGTTGTGGAGTTCTGTATACAACACACAGGATTTCAATCGCAAGAAATCTCCAACATCAACCTGCAGTATATTAGTTCCTCGTCTTTAGGGTATATTGAAATTGGGCAATAGTTTGATACTTGATTTGTCTATCCCTTACTATAGTAAATGAATGTATTCCTGACTAATAAACGAGCAAGGGAAATGAAAGCAGAAAAGGATATGTGGATCTTCATCTGTGAAATTAGTAGGTACACAAATAAGGATCCATTAAAAAAACCACTAAAAAAAATTTGAAAGCATTTGTTAAATGGAGAAGGGAATTACTCTGTCATAGGGTATGTTTCATCAGAATATTTCCCTGCTGAGAGTTCCTTATAAGGAGGGACGCACGGAAAATGAAGAGTTTTCAGCCAACTATCAAGAATTCTATGAAGTCCATTCTTTATAATAATAAGTTCCTTCAACTCATGATCTCAGAGGATAGACCAAACAATAAGTATTATGAAATTCATTGTGTTATTACGTCAATCAACCAAATTATTCTAACTTCACCATCTTAAAGAATGATAACACTACGAAAATATATGGTAATTAATTACGTTATTTCTTTTAATTAGTAAATTTCTGACTTTGCTAATCCAACAGTTGATGCATTTTGTTTATAGAAAATTCAGATATAAAACCCTGTGCTCATAGTACAAAGTCATGCCATGCAGGTACACTTGTTTTTTACCGACCAATTGCAGAGTTACTAATTTAAACTACTGATCTATTAATACTTGATGGATGTATCATAACAGTAGTCACTTATAGGCAAGCAAGCTTTGATAGTTGTTGATGATGATCATAATAATAATCATAATAAACACTCACAGGTCTTAAGAAATCAACATGATCAACTTCTAGGAAGCAAGGAACCAATCCAGCAAAAGCATATGATGTTGAAAAAGCCAATTCAAATGCTCGATGCATCAGAAAACCTCCAAAGATCCGTCCATGGATGTTCCTCTGCTGTGGCTGGCATATTAAAGAGTTCTCAAGGCGAGTATCCCTTAGAAGAATACTGTCTCGGTCAGCTAATGCTGGCATGTCGCAGAAAATTCTTCCCTCAGCCAATAGTGCTTTAAGTCTATTTACCTCCCCACTCTCAAAGTCCCTCTTCTCCCCTCGTTTCTTTTTCTTCAAATTATTTCTTGCTTCAGCTTGCTCAAAAAGAACCTTTTCTTGTTCAGTTTCTGGTGCAAGCCGATTCACTGGAGCAGCCTTCCGTGTTTTTGAGTCCCGGGCAACAAATATGAAGTTTGCTGTCAGTGCTACCATATCTGATGTTTCAGAGCCATCTGCATGGTATCATTCATGTGTTATTGATCATTGCATTTCATATCAATGAAACTATGGTCAAAGATTACTATGATTGTTTCTTGGGAATTGATGCAGTTAATATTCTTCAACTTGTGGAGGAAAAGCAATATGGGAAAATTTTCAGCAATCAGGACAAAATTGTCAAGGGGCAGACTCAAAATTAGATGATGCATATCATAGATTCATAACATGATTTATTAAAATTTCTCGAAGGTCGATAGATTTAATCTTCCAATAAGGATCTTAAACAGGGGCACATTTGCATAACAGATGCAAGAAAACTAAGCAAAAACACTTCACCCTTGTAAAGTGGCACTAGAAAATGTACAAATAATTACAAGTATCTGTACTAAGAATGTATCTGATGATGTGCCTAAAAAAGCCAGCAATGATATTTTAATAAACATAAAAATAATTGGAAATAAAGAAAACCAAAGGAACAAAAAAGAAAAATTGAATTTGTATAGTATGGAAATCAGACTTGTATGACCAAGTTGAGGAACAAAATGACTTATGTATGATACATTCCAACACCAAAAGCAAACAGCTGGAGGCAATGAATGGATACTTTGCTTTAAATTGTCATTGGACCCTAAGATGCTCAATTTTCAGACATTTACATGTCAAATATATTATGTACCTTCTGAGGACTGGATCACATCCAGCAGAATCTCAATAGAGGATCGCCCAACCCATATAACAGAACCAACAATTTTCAGATCCTTATCAACACTAATTGGCTTCTTCAGTACAATCTTATCAACAGAAGCGGTCACAAGTAAAAGTGGCCTAGTTGTGCTGTCAACATCAGCACAGTGCTGTTTCACAAACAAATGGAAATTGGCCAAGCCAAATCAGCACCACAAGAGAAAATATTAGCTGAAATAACAGCATTTTTTCTTCAAATTTCAGAAGCTAGCAAGTCATTTGGGCAACACACTTAGATTAGGATTCAACTAAAATCATGACTCTTGTCAAATTTCCAAAAACCAAAAAACACCAAAATATCAAAGAACAGTTTCCTAAAAGTAGCATAAATCTTCAACCACAATTACCAGATATTAAACACAGTTCATTATAATCTCTATTAATCTTGATGAAAACTCTAATTTAAATTGCTCCCTGAGAAATAGGTGGAATATCAACTTGGTCCTCCTCACATTGTTTCTTTCAATTCGATTCCCTCAATCATTAAGAAATTTGCTATATGACCTTTTGAATTTCATTTTCATTTAAAATTCAGGTCAGTACCAGTTTCTTGACTTGGATGTCAAATGTCACTTATTGCTAAAATCAAAGTTACCATTCAATAATGTCAAGGCAAGAAAATCACTGTAGAAGAGCAAGTGAGCAACCATACAAGCATTTCTAATGATTGGGGACTTCAACTTAATTGAGATAATCTGAAAAGGGCCGAAAGTTCAACTGGTGACTACACTTTTCTTAGTTGTCATCCACTTCCCAAATTAAGATAATAATATCAGAAGCACTGCCCAAGTAGTCAATTCTGCTAAAAAGCTCAAACCTACACATGCAAAAGCAAAGCTTAAGAATGAATTGAGAATGGGGGCTACCTTCACCGATATAGTACCAGCCAAGGCGTCAAGATCTTCAAGCAATTTCCCAATCCGGACCTCATTCCAGGGATCTCTATACTGCTCTCTGAGGATGAAATCCGAGGAGAAATTATACAAAATGCTAGTCCTGCTTTGGGAAGGAGTTTTAGTGAGCAATTCGCTCTGAGGCGGCGCGTCCTTGGGTGGGTCTAGAAGCCTCTCGAAGATCTTCGACCTGGCTTCCCACAGAGCGGTAGTGACCGGCGAGTGGTACATTCCAGGCCACAAGGCTATAGGCTTGCGATCACCGACAGAGTTTGAAGCATTTGGAATCGTGCCACTCACGGGGATTGTGATCGAAGAAGAGTGGTTCAGATCCATGGAATTACGATTGAGATTGTTGCAGAAGTGTGAAGTGTGAACTACCCAACTCCTCTTGAGGAGTTGAGTCTTGAGACGATCAATGGCTGGTCTCAACGGCCACAATCCTCTCATGGTCAATGACTCAATGCACCTCGTGTTCATCGGCCAGTATTTTTTTCCTTAAAAAAATATCAATAAAATAGATTTCTTAGTCAACATCGAGCATAGTTCTTATTATAACTTATAATCATGTTTGACCCAATATCACATATTAAAAAATGAAAGTCAAAACATTGGGAAAATGATGACAAAATACTATTTGAAATTTCTAAACCAAAAAAATATGTCAATATTTTGAAAGGACATAAATGTAAACTGGGGGGATTAAATTGAATTTTAAAATGTTAGTGAATTTATCATTTTGCCCTTAGGTTTTAAATAAATAAAAAGAAAAAGAAAAATGAGCCTTGTTAGAGCACCAATGCGGCCAGCCGCTAGAGCTCTAGCATTGGTCGGCTCGTAACATCTAGCGCCCTAAGCTCCAACTACCGGCAGAGCTTCGGCTGTTTCTTTTTTAGGTGGGGTTGATTTTAAAAAAAAAAAATAAATTAAATGAAGGTGGAAGGGTAGGATTGGAACCCACCCCACCCTCATATTAGAGGAGCTTTGGTGGCCAAAGCTCCTTTGATATATACATATATATTTACATCGAGCTTGAACTCTTAGCTCAACCCTCTTTTCTCTCTCTAGTACTCAAAAACTTTCTTAGCAATAAAAGTTTAAGTTTCAATATTATAACTCTTGAGGAATTTTTCGAAGCTTTAATTCAGTCATATAAGGTATAAGTTGCTAAACTCATAAGGGGTCAAATTAGGGAGTAATATTAAAATATCTTCTATCTTGTAAATGAGAATATTCATGGTTATATATTCATTTAAGGTTAATGTTTTGTTATATTTCTTCCTTCAAGTGTTTCTAGCCTTTTTAAGATATCTTCTATCTTTTTTGTTGAATCATGCACTTGGAGGTCTATATGAACTGTAAAACTTAAAAGGTGTTGCACAATATTATCAAAATGACTCAATGCACCTCGTGTTCATCGACCAATATATTTTTTAGTCAATATTGAGCATGGTTCTTATTATAAGTCATTTTTGACCGAATATCACATATCAAAAAATGAAAGTTAAAACATTGGGAAAATGACGATAAAATAGCATTTAAAATTCTTAAACCAAAAAAATCTGTCAACATTTTGAAAGGACATAAATGTAACAGGGGGATCAAATTGGATTTTAAAATGTTAGTGAATTTATCATTTTTCCCTTAGGTTTTAAATAAAACAAAAAGAAAAAGAAAAATGAACCTTGTTAGTGCACCAATGTGGCCGCCCACTAGAGCTCTAGCATTGACCGACCTGTAAATGCTAGCGTCCTAAGCTCTAGTCTCAAAATGTACTCTAGACATACTAGTCTAAAGTCACCGTGCTTGTCAGCATTCTTCACAATGCTAAGCACATAGGTATTACGGCCCAAGGACACCGCCTCGTGCAACCTTGCAATCGGGTCTTACAGCCTTGAGATTCTGCTCATTTATCAAATGTCTGATCTTCCTCAACTTAAGGTCTCGGACTGTTTTTCTCTTACTTAGCTCTATCGCTAGCATGTACTATTTGGTTTAACCAGTTTAGTGTTATAGACCATTCTAAAAGTTTTTGTTCCAATTTCATCCCAATCTCCAATTGCACTGCTTTTGATTAATAGTGACGACAATCTTATCACCGCTTACTCTGTTGTCTCATACTCAACATTTCAAATTTTCACATATTTGAAAATTTATGTGGTTGCAGTACATTTCACAAATACTATATGAGAAATAGTGTATCACATTTTCAAATTTAATCGCTGCCAACTCAAATTTTGTGAAAACAATTTACTATCGGATTAGTTTCAGAAAACATTTACTACCGGCACATATTTATGAGCAGGATAATTAATTTCACAAATTTAACGTTCGAGAGCACATGCTACCACTTCAACTTCTCAATACAGCGACATATCCCAATCCTTACATCCGGCCACTGCATCCCTCTGGCCTCAAGGACTTCCCAATTTACTGGACCGAAGCCGAGTCACCAGAAATCGGCATTGCCATCTCCTAGTCGATATGGGAGAGTTTCCGTTTCCCATAAAAGACCCTGTGTCCGCATTGTCACATGCAGTAGTAGCCTTTCTACTAGACCCACAGTGCATTGCAAGGAACAACTGGCCTAGCCGAAACTACACCAACCCAGCCATAGACAATTCGGCCCTACAAGGCAAATACGTGCCCTACAGGGCGAAATGTCTCGGATTGGGTGCATTCACAACTAGTGTGAGTTTCAGCCTCTCAAAAACTAATCCCCTCTAAGAGAGATTTTATCAATGGCTAGCGATTCAAAACATTCTAAAACATCTGGCAAGATTTAGCAAATTGAGTACGTCTACAACAGTTTCTGGCCTCTTTTAGTTTTGTATTGCCTTTATCACAACATAGTTCAAAACTCAGTTTCAACCTCGACACCTTGTGAAACCTTTTCCATGAGACAACATGGTTCACACGAGACCACTGTAACTAGCCTTAGCTTCTATTGAAAATATTTCATCCAAAAACTTCAATTACAAAAATTTTCACAAACTCAGCAGGTGCATTAGCAAGTTCAAAATATAAGTTTTCAAACATATCCAAGAACCAGACAACTGTTCTTAGAAGGTCATCATTGCTAAACGCATTTTGGCCTCCGTCCTTGGCTACTCAAGCCATTCGTAGAACACTTGGTCTATTCTATTCCAGCCTTTTAACCATTCCAACATATTACCTGTAATTCTCAGGCTTTTCCCTTCTTCGGGATATTGCTCGATATTCCTTGTTTGATACTTGAGGGCTTCTGCCAGCTTATGGACACGCTAGTCTCATAGGACTTAGGGCTTTTCATTGATTGTGTCTTAATTTTGATGACTAAGGACATACCTGAAGAGAGAATATCACCTAGAGCGGGAGTGAATAGGGGATTTCTAAATTCTTTTTCGGATTAAAACGAAGAACAATAAGAACAGAGACAAAGACAGAGATAAAGAGAAACGACATAGAGAGTTTATACTGGTTCGATCTAATTTCACGACCTACGTCCAGTCCCCAAACACTCAGGGTATTTCACTAATCCACAAACACGATTACAATTACACACTTTGTACTTGAGATGATCCTATCACGTACACTAGGACTCACTCCCCCTTACAAGTTGTAATCGTACACCCACATTTAAGGTTCCTCAACTTTAATATTTAAACAAAGAATTGAATAAATGTTTAAATCCTCATTGAGTAGATAAATAATAAACACTTAAGTACAAAAAATATCCGAAGATATTAAATGAAACTAATAAAACAGTTGATTGCAATAATGTCGAAATGAATGTGTAGAGTTTTTGTTGTTGGAGGAATTGAATGTGATGAGCTCTTATATCGATCTTCCATTAATGCCATTGTGAAGCTTTGAAAGTAGCCGTTGTGTCTCTTCATAATTCCGTTAGGCACAGATGAATTTTGTTGAGTACAGCCGACTATTGCTTCATTAATTGCATTCGTTGTAGATGTACTTGTGCAGAAGTTGACTCAGAATAATTGCCAGAATAGGTATGCCTCGAAGGAATGTATTCGTCTGCTCAGAGTGTTTATTCCATTTGTATCCTCTGTTGCATTAAATGCTTCTGACACAACGAACGACACTTTGGCCAATCTCAAATTAAGTAAGGTTAATCAATTGAAAGTCACTCAAAAAGATGATTAGAAATAATAGAAATGAGTTTGAGTAAGATTAAGAATAAATAGGTAATGACCCAGAATGATTAAGATAGAGATTAACGTTACAATGAAGCGTTCTGATATTCTGAAGATCATTACTCGAGTAATAACTTACCTTACTCGAGTAGCTTTATATCAGAGACTTTTGAACTTGTTTTAGTCGACATTACTCAAGTAACAGAGAGTCTTTAAGTTGCATACACCAATACTGAATTATGGTTACTCAAGATGTTTGTTGTAACACCCCAAATTCCATACCACTTACCGTGTCCGTTGACATGTAGTTTTAGGAAAATCAACTGAGTTTGAGGTGCTACATGTCAGAGTCATGCGGAACGGAGAGCATGCATTAACGTTTGGATGATGGGTAACTGATATAAAATGCCTAGGCATAAGCTGGTTAAATTAAATATCCCGAAGGAATATTCATGTGATACAATAATATAAAACTTGTATAATTACAACTCTTACATAGTAACTATACAATCTTAAACCAAGCCTTAACTAGACTTGTGGCTTAGAACCCAATACAGTTAATCAAACCCATTGGCCAGGCCGAGTAAAGTCTAGTGGAAGTCTCCTCGTCTTTCACGGCGACTTATGACTGAACTATATAGACCAATCCTTTCTTAGTTTAAGCACCAAATGGTTTGAAATAACTTTATTGAATTCATGCCAGAACTAGTCCTATCAGACTTCTTCCGACTTTCTCGTCTCGGCCGGTGCCTCTTCACGGCTTCGTCCATTGGTGCCTCTTCACGGCTCCGTCCGTGTCACCTCTCAGGTTCAGATTTTCTTCCCTGAACTTTTAGTCAAGTCTGAGATTCAATACCCATTGAATCTCAGGTAACAGTTAACCTCATGCTCAAGTAATAACAGTATATATGACAGATATTCATTACATTTCAGCATCAACCATACATAGCACACAACTGATGTAAGGTTACAACAATACATAGCACACAACACATGTAATGTTAACTGCACAACAATACATAGCACATAACACATGTAATGTTAACTGCACAACAATACATATCACATAGCAAGTAATGTTCGTAACGTTTGCACACTCACCCTATGCCACGAATCCACGTGTCCTCAGCGTTAGGAAAACAACCATACGGCATTATCATGACTATAACCCGCACAAAGTTGAATGTATAAAAACATGTGACTAAGGCCCATAAACTTAGCCACGGTGCATGATCTAAGACCTAGTCTTGTCCATGACTTCATGAATCATTCTATCATATAAAGACATACAAGACATAGGCGATTAAAGTTACCAGTACGTGAACGTACCTTTCACCATGTAGTTACCAAAATGGCCGTCCTTTGAATCCGACCCCAGACTTCCTGGATATCCTATAACGTTATCGTCAGATTATTTCCTTTTCCAAGATATTATAATTAATATCATATTTCCTAGAATAATTTCAAAAAGGATATTTTCATCTATTTTGACATTTCTAACCTTGGTGGATTTTTTATTCCACTTTTACCCTTACATTTTATTAAAAACGCAATTTCCAGCATTTTGCCCAGATTTTTCACTAACTTTGAAAAATCACAATTAATTCTAAAAAAATCGAAATGATTTTCTTCCAAAGCCAAAATGACCCTTGACAAGTATATTTTCAAGGAAAAATAACGGCTCAAACTCAACATGCATAGATCATTCCCAGTTTTAGATTTTCTTAACGCTGTCCAGTTTATAACTCCAAAAATAAAGCTTAGCTTTAACAAATTGTATCTCCTTGTGTAGAACTCAAAATTCTACATATTTTATATATTTTGAAATAAATATATGTATAATTTATGCTTGAAAATTTTCATGATTTTTAAAGCTCATTTCATACATAAAATAATAGCCTCAATATTCGCTGCCAGTAGAAAGCTTAAAACTGGAAATTCTACAATTTTCACAAATCTTGTTTCATTAATATCTAGAATTATTTCCCAACATGTCTTTACCTCATTAGGAATTTTTCAATGCAAGGAGGCCTAAAAAACAGTTTAGGAATTTATTCCTGTTGCGACTTCGGCAAGTGCACCGATCGTTACAAGTAATAAAGTGTGTGAGAAAAGATATCGTCCCACGAGGAATAGTATTACAGCCACTAATTAGTTATTTAAGCTTTAGTTGGATGAAATAGAGTAATAGGGGTGAATTGTAGCTAAAAAGGTTTTGAATAATTAAATAAAAAATTAAGAATCAAGAATCTCAAGAATTTCAAGAATGTTTTAGAAAAGATGATTTATAGAGAAAAACGCAACTAGGGCATAGAATTCCCTATGTTCCTCTAAGTATTCTAATTAAATTCCTAATTGGCTGTTATTCCCATAATCGACGATCAATTCTCTAATATTTAACTAAGTCCCAATGTCTTGATGCTACCTTAGTCGTTATCTTTAAAAATAACCTAATGTCTCGGTGTTATTTAGAAAGATTATGTAAACAAGAATTATAAGATCACACAAATTTGTAAGCCTATGTCTAGGTCATGCAATTTTATGATGAGTTAAAGGTTCTGGTTAAGTGCACCAACATCTCTATTGTCATGCACTAACCTATGGGCAATCTAAAAGGTGATCAGTCTTTTTAGAAGGCTTTAAGTAAATATAACTCATTCAATATGGTAAATAACATTCAATCGAGAATTTCAAATAAATACTTAAATTAACATAGGGTTCATCCTCGCCCTAACTACTAAAGGAAATTAGCCAAGCATGGCTAGGTAAAAATTAATAAAATAAATGAAAACCCGAATTGTTCTTTAGAGATTTGGGGAAGGTTGATCTCTACAATTGCTTTGATCTTCTTTCTCCAATTCCTTCTTTCTATTCTCCAATTGCGTCGCGTCGTGCTTCTTTGCGTCTTCCAGGTTTAATAATTGTTCGCGGCGTTCCAATCTTTTTCTTCGTTCTTTGCGTGGTTCTAATATATATTAGGGTATTTGCCTTTTTCTGCGGGTCCCACGTGTTTGCATCTTTTTCCAATATCAATTCTTTTCTGATTCCCTCCTGTACTGTACGTGCTTTCTTCTTTGTTTCATTATGATAGGATAGAATATAATAATATATTATATTATTATATCCTTTTCAATTTAATCTATTGCCTCTTTTAGATCACATAATATCTCCCGCATAAATAAGTAGGATATCAATAGATTTTCTGTTATAATATTCTTTTATCCTATATTTAATTAAAAGATAGATAAGTACATAAAGATAATTAAATAAGTACAAAATATTAATAAATTTAATCCAATCAATCCCAAAATCTACCCTTATTTAATTATAAAATATATACTTATCAATTCCCTAATTTAATGAATTAAACTACAATTTTATCAAGAACTAAAAGTTAGAGCTCAAGAACATTACCCTTAAAGCTCAACTCCTTCTTGCTCCTCAATTTTTGCCTCACTCTCACTACTAAGGATCAGCTGCTTGGAGCTGTTTTGGTGTGAAGAATTTAGGAAGGATGATGCCTATATTTATAGGCAATACTCCAAGGTTAAAATGGTAACTAACTAGGTGATCCAATTTCCCTTATTTCTTCTCATCCATTGATCTCATTTTAACTTTATGAAATCAAATCCCCTCCCTCCATTAGGGCTATCGACATGCTCCTCCATTTAGCCATTTATTGTGATCTTTATTAACTAAATAACTTGATAGTTGAATTACCTAATTGGTGAGTTGCAATATTTGACTTTTCAACCAATTATTATTATATGACAAATCTTCTCTCCCTTATTTCATGGTCGACATGCAGATCACTTTTGGCCTTTGGGTTGTTTTTTTTCATATTTCATAATCTTATGTCTTTAATTCTCCCATTGGCCAATTTAATTACACAAGGATTTAGCTTTATTTTCTTGATTTTTCATTGGCTAGTTGCTATTGTTGACTTTTCAAAGTTGATTAAGAAAGTTTAATTAACTCTTAATCCAATGCTTATATTCATTTTAATTGCATTTGTCATTGGTTAATTGATTTCCCTTAATCAAGTTGAAATCATAAGCCACTAACCTCAATTAGCACAAGCTAATTTGCTAATTATTAATTTCTAATTTATGTTAATTTGGCTAAGGGTCTTCATAACCCCCCCTTTTTTTTTTATCTCCTTTGATTATAAATTAATTACTATCTTATGTGCTATTTATATAACATAAATAGCCCCTAAATAACGTCTCATAATTAACCATAGATTAATTAATTCCAAAGTGAAATTTGGATGAAAATATAATCAATAGATTATAATTCTTTGAGACACATATTCACCTTTGTATTTTGCCAAAATACAATGTTTACATGAATTATGAAAATTAGGGTATTACACTTGTCGGCCTCAGAACTCTCCTCTGCTCCCTGCCAGGCTTCTTCGGGATCCTTAGTCGGGTTTCCGGCATCAACATCAAGTAAAAATATTTACAAATGCTTATCTCGGAAAGTATGTGTTGGACCATACAGGTCGCCGCATTTGAAACACAATTCAAGTTTCTTGCTGAAGTGCCGTCTCGGATAGCCGGGGTAAATTGCTTTGCCGATGTGCCATCTCGGATACTCAGGGTAATTTTCTTTGCCGATGTGCCATCTCGGATAGCCGATGTAGTTTGCTTTGCTGACGTGCCATCTCGAATAGTCGGTGTAGTTTGCTTTGCTGACGTGCCATCTTGGATAGCCGAGGTAATTTGCTTGATAGAGGTATGACTCGAGGAAGCAAGTGTTCTTAAACTAGTTGCTCCGTGAACATTTAACAAATGCATTAGTTTGAGATTACTCAAGTAACATAAATCCTTACTCGAGTAATACACAAGTAATCGATATTTACTATATCAAAAACTCAATCATTTTTTAATATAAAAACTTTTAATTATTTAAGTCTTGTTATCATCAAAACTCCGAGAACCAACAATACCAATCCAATAGGTATCATTGCCCACCACATATTCATGTCACCACCATTCTTAATGGTAAACATATGTTGCGTTGGAGCGCCCTATGTCAATATACTGGATCATATGTGTTGGAAATTGTGCCCTAGGGGCAAGACATTGTACTTTAGACATTTATGTTATTTAAAGTATTCTCTTTTTGTTATCATTTTGTTTGCATGTTTACATTGATAACTGTGTCCCTGGATATATCTAATAGATTATCCTAAATGTCCCGGCCTGGCCATCTACACGGAGCGAAGATGAGATAAGACCAGTGTGACTTTGATGAGGTATGGAGATACGAATCAAAGTCATAGGCACTTGTAAGAGTACAAGGTGCTGGACCGACCCACTATGAGAAAGCTGCATGGAATAAGTCATAAGCTTTTCTCATGTATAACTGCGTCACAACGCCCTTTGACCTGAGATCATCATGGATTCCTACATGATGAGTCGCTGGTCTTTGACCTAGTCAAAAGTCACCTTTGACCGGGTGATGATAAAGGCTTGGATCGGGATCAGTGGTTTTCATGCGGAGGAATGTGAATGGTCAAGATGGAATTTGTCCCTCACATTTGTAGAGAGATAATACGGGCCCTCGATGAGTGAGTCTGAGAAATGTATGGCCATACTACGATCGAAAAGAGTTTCCATCTCAATTGTTAGACTACTCAAGAATCGAGAAAGTGATGGTTAAGAACAGGAAGTTGACTTTCTCCATGCCTCATCCTTGACCAAATTATCGAGTGACAAAAGGGACGTGACATGGTTGTACGATAGGTTATATCGCATCAACGATCCCCATATGAATTGGGTAGTCGCAATGTCTTGCTAGAGGCCGCTTGCTACTTGTGGGCTGATACAGTATTGGCTCACTGCCAATCTCATGTGGGCCTGCAAGGTCGCACACAAGAATGACCCAACACGAGCAAGGGTGTCCATATTCATTGAATCTTAAATGTGTTTAAGATTTAATGAATACTTATTTAATCTAGGATGTGTGTGTGTGTGTGTATATATATATACTAATAAATTCGAAAATAATAATGATATTATTTATTTGTAATAATATTATTATATATAGCATTTAATTTATTTGATAAATTAAATAACTATAATAAATTGAGATATTGTATCTCAGATTTAATTTTTGAATAAAGATATTGCATATCAGATTTAATTTGAACTGAGATATCAGATCTCATTTTAAATTAAATATAAGCATATCATATCTTGATTTAATTTATAAATATAAATTAAATCAAGGCCTATTAATTCGGATCAAGTAGTTAGATTAGATCTGTTGGACAGATTTAATTAATATTATTTAATCCAAATTTGAAATTAATTAATTTAATTTTGAATATTTTAATACGACATATGAGGGTTTTAGAAACCCTATAACAGATGCTGATCTAGTCGTATTAAACTATAGATGAATTAGACGGCCGCAAAACACAAAAAACCCTAGAGCAAAAAAGAGAGAGACACAAGAACAAGAAGGCGCTAGCACGCTGCCGTCAGTATTGGAGGCCATTCGTGTGGATACCGGTAGAGGGAGAGGACACGCGTAGTCTGCTCCTGTCTGATCGAACAAGAAGACGTTAGCCCACGTGATCAAAAAGTGAAAAAGGATGCCTCCTCGTTCGACGCGTACGACATCTGTGGCGCTTGAGGTTCCAGGCGCAAACGCCAACGAAACGTTGAACCCTCTGCATAGGTATGATTCGGAAACCTTAAATCCAGATTTAAACGCTATTGAGCGATCCGCCTAAGGGATTCGTTAAAAATTTTTATTCTGCTGCGTGTACGGATCCCAACAATATGAACCTTCTTGTAGGAAACCTATATGATATGGGACTTATTACAACGTACTATCATTGAAAGCCGATGCCCTGATAGCTTTACCTTAAAGTTCGTTGTCACAACATCTCCACTCTACAGTTTGACGTCGTGATGGCTCCACATTACGATACTTTACTTGGTGCCTCACTTAGTCCACATTGACTGGTTAGCCCTTCCGGTCAGAACCCTCCGTAGGTAGCCCTTTTCAATCAGAATCCTTTGTAAGCAGCTCACTCTCTGGCTTGCTGTCGCTAAGTCACAGTATCATTGTAATGAGAAACCTAAATTTTGTAAGGTTTCTACTCTTTAGTAGTCTTGTAATCTAATGTTTTTTTAATTTCACCATCTCATCTGAGGTCATTCTATTTGAACTTTCATTATCAGTCCAACTCCAGACATAATCCTTATCTCGACTTTCACTATTAGGTATTCATCCATATTTTAGTGAATCTATTAGCCACTAACATCTCTACAGTTATTTGTCCCAACCATGGAACCATAACCCATGGCTACTAAGGTTCTAGCTATCATTCAGTTCCATCGAGGAACTAATTCTCAATCATACACTCTAAGGGATTATTTTATAATCAAGATCTTTCCCTATGCTAGATCAGCAGTTATTAGCCTCAAGATACCTCATACACATTCAATTTACATCTAGTGCTTTAATTTGTTCAGATCTATTGGTAGCGACCTTCTAGATGCCCAACTAGTTCTTAGGTTCATTACCTAATACTTAAACCTTAACCATACCTAAACAGATATTCTGATAATGCAACATCAATCAATATTCACTGGGTTCTTAATCTCAAGTATTTAAAAAAACTTGAGTTCTCATCTTAAATACAAGAGTTCTTCAATGGCTACTCCTACTCATTCTGGAACGATCAGGTAACAACTTGAGTTTTGGTGTAACAACTTGAGTTCCTGGTAAACAACTCGAGTTACTTGTGTAAAAATTGAGTTTTGAGGTATCTCTTCAACTTTTCTTTGATATTGTCTATACTCAATGAATGTTATGAAGAACTTGTAAGCCCCTAATTCTTTATCCATTATGGTGTCCAATTATGTTCCTATATCTCTTATTAATCTAATCAGCGTGTAATTATCAGAGTGACGACGTGTATATATCATAGTGATTTGCAATAGAGAGCATGCATTAATGTTTGGACGATGAGTAATTGATAGCATATGCCCAGACATATGCTGGTTAATTTTAATCCTCAAACGGATATACGCATGATATAATTTAAAATTCAGGAATAGTTAGAGTTAATCCCTTTGGAGGATGTTGGTTATACAATTATCCCATATTAAAGTTAGTCAAATACTTAGTAAATTTTAATCCCAAAATATCAGAGTATAAAATTCCCTCAAATAAATCCCCTCATTCAGGGTCTTCTTCTACAGCCCTAGTTGCATCGGCTTACTTTCCGATTAGAACATCTTCCTGAATCTTTAGGTATCTCTGAGATTCAATGATCAGTTGAATCCCAAGGTAATGGTTAATCTCATATTCAAAGTGCAAATCATACTTGACAAAAATTTCATATATTGCAGAATAAAAGAAAGCAGTCAACAAACACACCGCAACCAAACTACATAGCACACATCACATGTATCATTAACGGCGAAAGCACACACAAGTGCTACGTGTCCTAGACACAAATCCTCAGCGCTAGAAAAATAAGTATGTAGCATTATCATATAAAACAATAATCCACAACTAGCTGAATAAAACGCATGACTCGGTCATACAAACTCGACTAAGAATTGACAAGACATAAACATATAAGGCATCTATAAAAACACAGGGAATAGGAGATTAAGTTACCAACCTTAACTTTGCATAATTAATAAAATTCTCAGCGTCCTAAAGTAAGACAATTATAAATATAAATTTCCTTTTTATTTTGTGAGGTATTATATTAAATACCATCCTAAAATATTAAAAGGGTTTCCGTTTTCCCTTAATTCTCTTTTTTATCTATAAAGTATAAGTTTTTTCATCTTTGACTTTATTGTACTTTATTTCCGGATTTTCCTCATTTCTATCCAGAAAATTTTCAGTAACTTTGATAGATCATAATTAAATGCACAAAAATCCAAATGATGTGCTCCCAAAAGCTACATGATCATTGTCATGTCTATTTTCATGGAAAAAAAAATACTTCAATAGTAAAAAAGTTAGAATCATTCTCATAATAATAAAGTTTCACTAATGTTCAGATCGTACTTCCAGAAACATAATTTTTCTTCAAAAATCCATAACTCTCTGTGGAAAACTCCAAAAATTGCTCATAACCTATCAACAAAAATATATTTCAGTCTACTTTATTTCTGAAAAGTTTCATGATTTTTTAACATCATTGGATCTGTCAACAATCACACACAATTACTACTATATAGATTGTTCTTCCAGAAACATACGTTTTCTTCAAAAATCCATAACTCCTTGTAGAAAACTCCAAAAATTGCTTCTAACCTATCAAAAGAAAGCTCTTTCTGTCTACTTATTTCTGGAGAGTTTCATGATTTTTGGACGTCATTTGATAAATAAAAAATCACGCACAATCACTACTGTTCAGATTGTACTTTAAAAAACATAAGTCTTTTTCAAAAATCAGTAACTCCTTGTACAGAACTCTATAAATTATATTTACCTATCAAAATAAATCTCTTTCTGTCTATTTTATTTTTGAAAATTTTCATGATTTTTAGACATCATTTGGTTGGTCAACAATCACGTACAAGTCTATTGGCTCCAGAAAAACCAAAACTGGCAGATTTTGCAACTTATACAACTTTCATCCTTTGCTTCCAAAAATCACTTTCCACCTTATTCCCACACCATTTTTCATTTTAAACCCATTGGTGACCTCAAAATCATGAAAATTATTTGGCTCCCTTGATTTTTGGTTCAGGCTGAAACATGACCCAAAAACAACAAAAGCCTCTTTTCATAAAGTCATGATTTTTAATTAGCTTAGGTTTGTCTTAGATCTTGGCTTTTTGAACTTTGATCATGTTGGATCTTATTTTAAATAACTTGGACAGCATGACCCCTTAGGGTTTCATGTCCCTATGGTCTAAGAAAAACATGAAGAAACCATTTTAAAGCAAAGAAAACTAAGATCTAGCCAACCACATGGAATAACACAAAGAAAGTTAGGATCCTTACGAACTTGCTTGATTTTTGTATTTTTGGTGGCAACCTCTTCTTTCCCTTGGGTCTCCAAACTTTCGACCTTAGTTCTTGAAGCTCTTCCTTCTATCAAGAATTCAGCCTCTCTCTCTTTTCTCTAAGGGAAATGAGTGATTGATCTCAAAGTGACATATGAGAGGAGTGGTCAGGAGTATAAGAAGGATGAGTAAGTCACCAAGTGGATCCCACTTGGTAACAGACCAACATGCCCTCAAAATATCTTCTTGCATGTGCCTTCTTCATCCAACTCATCATCTTTTCCTCTCTCCTCATGTCTTGGCAAAATTTAAGGCTTATTTGGGGGAAGGAAATGTTGTCACCCAATTCCATAAGCCTCATGATATGATCAAGTGCTTAGGTGTCCATCTTTTAAAACATTTTTCCCTTGTGCCAAGTGGCATCATAAGATTGTTTTGTTTCATCTTGTCCCCTTCGAGAATATCTTGACCATCTTGCTTCCTAGCTTGACATGTGGCACTTTGAATTGTTGACTTTTGTTCCAACATGTGCAAGATATTTCAAGACTTCATCTTTCCTTCTTTATTTGGATGAATTCATGACTCCTCATAAGGTTCACAAGTGTTGGATTTTATTGCCTATTAGTGCAAACTCATGTGACAAGGATAAGTTTTCATTATGCACTAATTTATCTAAGTGACAAACATTCATTTTTTTTGTCAAAATTGACTTAGGAATAATCAATAGATTATCATTTGTTAGAATAAATATTCAATCTTGGCAATTCATTAAATATGCAATTTCAACATTTATTGAATATTCATAATACACCGGGATTTTGGTAAAGCGTAATTCAGGATGTTATAGAACTTGAGTTTAACTTTATGAAACTTGAGTTGGTAACTCAAGTTTGAACAGTGACAACTCGAGTTCATATGTTTTTCAAAGGACTTATGATTTCAGCCAAACTTTCAAAATGATAACAACTTGAGTTCTACTATATGCAACTCGAGTTGATAACTCAAGTTTGAATAGTTATGACTCGAGTTCTTTTTATTTTTCTGAGAGATATTCAGCCAAATGCTAAAACTCGAGTTCTCTTTGGGAAACTCGAGTTCTCTTTGGGAAAATCGAGTTCCTCTTTAGAGTTGGAATTTCATAACTCGAGTTCTCATTTGAAAGCATATTTATAAACTGAACTTGTTTTGTAAGAGTTTATAAACCAAAACTTGAGTCAGTAACTCGAGTCATGTTTAATAAACTTGAGCTCTTCTGGCTCTAAAAGTTGATCATCACCCTCGTAAAATTCAAACTCTCTGATCATTATTCTGTTACTTTAGATTACCACTCATTATTATTCTTAATGCCTTTAATAATGTTTATTAGTGAGTTTCAGATAATCAAACGAAAGTTTATGTGAAAATCTTCAATAAGAAAAGTCTGTGTTAGAAGTATTTATTACGTTGCAAAAGATAGAGCAGTTCAAATGATCACTCAGATAGACACCCATTCCAGTGAAAGAGAAAGCGACTATACATAGTCAACGTTGGAACAAAAGAGATATCACGCGAAGATTTTCTACAACAATACGAAAGCGACATTCGTTCAAAACTTCCAACGTCTCCAGCTTGTGTCTAATGGAAACCTTCTGAGTTTAAACGAAAAACCGTGAAGTCATTAATGGACACCAACTATAAATACGAAGAGCATTCAATTCGAAGCCAACAACAAAAAACAACGATATCAATTATTGCAAAAGTTATTGCTCATTAATACTTTTTAATATCTTTTGATATTCAATTTTCAGTGATTATATATTTACTCTGTGAGAGAGTCATCTTTATTCAATTATTCAATTGTTTGTTGTAAAATCTCAAGGTAGTGCGATCTTGAGTATGGTTGTTCGATTATAGTTGTAAGGGGGAGTGAATCTAATGAGATTACTTAGTGCCTAATGTAATCAGTTTGTGAAAGTTAGTGAAAATCTTATAGGAACTCTGGGGACTGGACGTAGGCCATGAGGTTAAGGTTGAACCAGTATAAATCTGTGTGCATACTTCGGTGATATCTCTCTAACCTTTTCTTCTAGATTTATTCATCACTTAAGTTTGTTTTAATTTTTATAATTCACCCAACTCACCCCCCTCTTGGGTGATTTCTATAATTAACATTTGGTATCAGAGCGTAGTCTTGTCTTACATGCTTAACATCCTGAGAAGTATCCATGAAAGGAATATTGCCCGAAAATGCATCCATTAATCGACTACCAGGCTTCAATGGTGAACACTACTCATTCTGGAAAGCAAAGTTCAGAGTGTTTTTGTTGGCAACCGAATATGGTTTGTGGCAAGTAATTGAGAAAGGAGATTATGTCCCAACAAAAATAGAAAGGGAAATTCATGTATCAAAGGTTGAATCAAAGTTTGACGAGAATGACAGAAGGCAGATCACACTCAACAGTAAAGATATTCTTATGATTCAAAGTGCAATAAGTTAGAAGGAATACTTCCGGATATGCAATTTATCAATTGCAAAAGAAATGTGAAAAGTTATGGAGATAGCTCATGAAGGAAATACTGGGATAAAGGAGAATAGAATAAATACTATTATGACTGAATACGACTTACTCCGTATGAAGTTAGGCAAACCAATAGCAGAATTTGAACTACGTTTCACCCATCTGATTAATCAACTATCAGCCTTGGGGAAGACGTTTGATCAAAATTCTTAGGTGAGGAAGAAAAGAAGAAAAGAAAAGAAGTAAAAGGAGCAGTTTATGTTTCAAAATATTTGATCATTTGCTATATAACTTACTGCTACTTTTTTTATATTTGCTTTGGAAACTCTACTTCTATTTTGACATATGCTCTAATTCTGTAGTATGGATAATGTTTCATTCTGTTGCCAATTCTGATTTTTATTTCAATTCAAGTGTTGTTTTGGCATTCACTGTTATCTCTGATATTGATCAACTGCTATATCTATTGCTTAATTCTGATTGTTGATCAAATTATGTTTGCTTAACCTTGATGAAATGAATTGCGCTTGAGTAAAATCTAAAGGTTTGCAAATGTATTGGAAAAACTAGCCTTCATTGCTTTTTAAATGATCAAATCTTATTTTTGAAAGAAGTTAATTGCTTACAAATGTTGTCATCATCAAAAAGGGGGAGAATGTTAGTTCTCTATGTGTTTTGATGATAACTGACAATTGTAAACAAGTGTGAATGTTTTTGACAAGTTAAATGATTTGATTTCAACCCAAAAACATTCTGTCAGTGCCAAACTCGAGCCTAGATGTGTGAACTCGAGTTTGCTACTAACAGAGAGCAAGACATGCTATTTTGGATTTTAAACTCGAGCCTGAGATCTTTAAACTCCAGTTTGGAAACTCCAGATAAAATCTTCAAAGAGTTTACAAATGTGTAAACTCGAGTTTGTGGTTGCAAACTCGAGTTTGCCTCTGGCTGGAAGCCTTTTCAAAATGAGACTATTTCTTAAACTCTACAGTATTTATTTTTGAGTAGAGTTTGCTATTTGTTGAAAATCTACAAGAGTTTACAAATCATGTAAACTCGAGTTTGCAGTTGCAAACTCGAGTTTGCCATTGGCAGAGAGCAACCAAGTTCTTCAAAGATACCAAAACTCTAGTTTCCATTTGGAAACTCGAGTTTAGGTCATCCAGAGAGTTCTCCAAGTTTCCAACGTTTCTATGGAAACTCGAGTTAAAGATTGAAAACTCGAGTTTACATCACCTGAGAACAATGCTCGCCTCTGACCTTGTGAGAACTTCATTTATCATTCAAACAAACTATTTCAAAGTTTTCTCATAAAAGAGAAAACTTGAGTTTCCGTTTTGAAACTCGAGTTTCAGCTTTACAGAGAAGTTTTCAAAGTTTTCAACGAATGTGAAAACTCGAGTTAAGTTTTGAAAACTTGAGTTTTGGCCAGGCAGAGAGCTTTGCCAATTTTGAACCTTTGAAAACTCGAGTTATGATTTGAAAACTCCAGTTTTGAGATTTTGGACTAAAACGTAATTTCTCATTAAAATTCCAAAACTCGAGTTAGTCACTTAATGACTCGAGTTTTGCACTATTCACTAAACTTGTCCAAAATGCCAAATCGCGATGTTTGTCTCTGTGAAGAGAAAACTCGAGTTTGGATTGAAAACTCGAGTTTCGGTCTTTTACTGAAAGTTCACTGAAACATGAAAACTCGAGTTTCGAAGAACTAACTCGAGTTTCCATCGCAGAATTTGAATTTCGATTTGAACGAATCCGTAAAATTTTTGTGTTTGATCTCTATACTCTATATCATCACTCATAACTATTCCTAACTATGTTTAATCAGTTTGTTAGTGAATTTCAGATGGTTTTAGACAGGATTAAATGGAGATTAAGCAAAAAGCATAAAGCATGTCAGCACATTAAATGCAAAAGTGCAGAAACCTTGCATGCTTTTGGGAAAACATTCTCACACGTTTTGGGAAAGTTAATGCTTGCCTTCTACATCCAGTAAACTGCTCTTCCAACGGATTAATAGTCAGAGAGTCAGCTCTGAACATTTGCACAGCTGGATTAACCAAAGAGAAGAGAGAGAAGAAGACCAAAAGCTTCACTAATCATCCTCTAATGTCTCCAACGGTTATATGAGGATTTACAACGGTCATTTAATGACCTCTAGCTATATATAGAGCTGCAATCAAGTCTTCAACAAGAGAGACAACATACAGAAACGAAAATCATTCAAGTTACTTATTCTTTCAGTTTTCTTTCTGTACAGTATCTTTGATACTTAGAGCTTCAGTGTTTATCATATATCTACTCAGTGTGGAGTTTAATTATCATTTGATTATCTGTAAATCTTAAGGTTGTGGAACCTTAGTAAGGGTGTACAATTACAACTTGTAAGGGGAGTGAGTCCTAGGGAAAGGATCATCTCGAGTACGAGTGTGTAATTGTGTTTGTATCTTTGATTACAGCTTGTAAAGAGGAGTAAGTCATAGTGAGAGGATTACTTGAGAGTTACAGAGTGTGTAGTCAAGATAGTGTAAAATCCTAGAGTGTTTCTAGGTGAGTTAGTGAAATCCCGGAGTGTTTCTGGGGACTAGACGTAGGTCAAGAGTTGGACCGAACCAGTATAAATTCTCTGTGTGAATCTTCTCTTCTCTATCTCTACTTTGCCTTAACTTGCATCTGTTGTGTGGGTGACTGCATTCTTGAGCATCCAGCAAAAAGTTCTTGAGCAATCAGCGAAAGAATTTTATAATCACCTATTCTCCCCCCTCTAGGTGATATTCCACCTTCAGAGTTAAGATTAGACCTTCATTCACTACAAAAAAACGACCATTAGTAGCGGTTAATATGACGTATTTGTAGCGGTTTTAGGCGTTACTAATGATATTTGTAGCGGTTACTCAAACCGCTACAAAATCCACTGTGGCAAGCTGATTTGTAGTGGTTGTCTAAAACCGCTACTCATGTAATAAAACCGCTACTGTATTAGTAGCGGTTTTGTGTTACCGCTACAAAATGCTCTCAAGATGACGGATTTTCAAAAAATTGGCGCCCAAATTTTGTAACGGTTGTAAAACCGCTACAAATATTTAATCCAAATTTAAATTAAAATTTGTAGCGGTTGTTGTAGCGGTTTTACAACCGCTACAAAATATTGAAAAATTGAAAAAAATCATAATTTGTGTCCATTGTTACAATATTATATTGAATATTTTTATTATTTAAGTGACAAATTAAATGATAATAGTTAATATTTAAAAAACTGATTAACTTAAGTTAGATAAGTATAAATATTATGTAGGTATAATATTGAGAATATGTAAATAATAAGGATTTATTCTGTTGTCCACCTCTGAGCAAAAAAATTATGTTGTACATTAGATGATATTTGATTATGTAAAGAAAGTTGATGATGATAGAAGGAATATTGAGGAAATATACTTAAAGTTCTGGATAAGGGAAAAAAAATAGTATCACTATTATAAGAAGGAAAAAAATAAAACATTGAAATTTAAGATTTTGGAAGGGGTGGAAAGAAATGAGAGAAAACGAGAGAGAAGGGAGTGTGAAGAAATGAATGAGTGTGTGAGATGAGGTGTGGTGGAGATATTTATAGGGAGATATACGTAACATTTGTAGCGGTTGATGCAACGGATTCAATAGCGGTTTAATGTTTTGTAGCGGTTAAAAACCGCTACAAAAATTCATTAGTATTTAAAAAAAAAATATAATTTTCAAATTTTGTAGCGGTTACACTAACAACCGCTACAAATGAATGAACGCGGGATTCGAAATATTCAAATTTCAATATTACACACTTTGTAGCGGTTGATGTAACATTTTTGTAGCGGTTTTTTTTTGCGTTTGTAGCGGTTTCAAACCTCTACAAAATTCATTTGTATTTTTAAAAAAAAAAATCAAAATATCACATTTTGTAGCGGTTATACTAACAACCGCTACAAATATGAACATATTTTTTTTTTAAAAAATAAACTTGGCGGGATTTGAAATATTCAAATTTCAATATTACACACTTTGTAGCGGTTGATGTAACAGTTTTTGTAGCGGTTCACATTTGTAGCGGTTTTTTTTTTTTTTTTTTTTTTTTTTGCGTTTTGTAGCGGTTTCAAAACCTCTACAAAAATTCATTGGTATTTTTCTTAAAAAAAATTCAAAATATCACATTTTGTAGCGGTTATACTAACAACCGCTACAAATATGAACATATTTTTTTTAAAAAATAAACTTGGCGGGATTCGAAATATTCAAATTTCAATATTACACACTTTGTAGCGGTTGATGTAACATTTTTTGTAGCGGTTCGCATTTGTAGCGGGTTTTTTTTTTTTTTTTTTTTTTTTTTTTGCGTTTTGTAGCGGTTTCAAAACCGCCACTAATGGCGCGCCATAAGGCGCCATATTTGTGACGGTTTGTATAAATAAACCGCTACAAAATAACCGCTACAAATTTGGCGCCAACTTCGCGCCATATTTTGTAGCGGTTCTTTTATGAAAACCACTACAAATGTCGTTACGAACCAACGCGCCACTTGGCGCGAGTCATACCGCTACAAATTTGTAGCGGTTTCGGTATAAGCCGCTACAAATTCGCATATTTGTAGCGGTTTTTTTTGACCGCTACAAATTAACCGCCAGAAAGTGGCACTCTTTTTGTAGTGATTAAACAGTGTGTGTCGGAAGAATTGTGCAAATTCTATATGAGATCATAAGCTACATGAATGGCTTTATCTCACATAGCCACACACCTTGTTTTGCATGTTATTTTGAATTTGAAACTCGCATAGGCATATGAGAAAAATAGAGTTAGGAATAAAAGTAAAGGATTATTGGAAAATTTCTATACGCAAAAGAGGCGGGTTAACTGAAAAACTTTGTTGTTGTGTTGCTATAGCATTGCGGAAGTTGTTATAGCCTTGTTGCAGCATTGCAAGGGCAACTAGGTAAAGAGTTGCATATTAAGGGGAAATCTTAACAATATTTAGTCTCAACTTGTTTCTTTCTAATTTATTGTAGTAGTTTACATAACTCAATCATATTCACATATCATTTCGTTTTACCAAATCAAGCAACCATCATTCACTTTCTTTTTGTATAAGATAATATTATAATCTCTATGGAACGATACTCTACTCATCACTTTATTACTTGTTTGACTTGTACATTTGCCTTAAGAAAATCTGACCAATAAGTTTTTGGTGCCATTGCCAGGGATTATTTAATACTGTTAATGCATGCACGATATTGTTTGAAAGTTGGAATCTGATTTTTTTTCTAACTCACTCGTTCTTGATTTTCAGGTACTTCTACCTCATGTATGAGCGGTTCTTGTATTTATGATCTTGAGTCTTTTGATCCTGAGATAGAAAGAACTTATAAGAAGAGAACTCATTGTTGCATCAGCAGACATGACAGAAGAATGTGCTAATGGAAATTCAAATGAAGATCGAGTTAATATACCTTTACAAATAGGAGTTCGTGATGAGGATCTGAATAGAGCCGTTATGGAATTTGGGATTCCTAATCTAGACGGACTGAGCTTTGGGATTGCTTTACTAGACATAACTTCACCTCAATTTGAGCTCAAACCTATCATGTTCCAAATGTTGCAGACAGTGAGACAATTTATTGGGATGTCAATAGAAGATCCTTATCTTCATCTGAGACCATTTTTTGAAGTAAGTGAAGCCTTCAAGATTCCAGGAGTTACAGTAGATGCTTTAAGGGTTGACTTGTTTCCATTCTCACTCCGAGATAAAGAAAGAGCTTGGTTGAACACTCTACCAGCCAATTCAGTGACATCCAAGAATGCCAAGCTCAAAACTGATATCATCGCCTTTTAGTAGCAAGATTGAGAATCCATATATGAAGTTTGGGAAAGATTCAAAGAGTTGCTTAGGAAATGTCCACAACATGGAATTCTGCCATGGATACAAATGGAAACTTTCTATTATGATTTAAATGTACAAACAAGGCAGATAGTTGATGTTTCAACTAATGAAGCCCTCTTGAGAAAATCCTACAATGAATCCTATGAAATTCTTGAAAGGATGTCTATTAACAACTATCAATGACCAACTGAAAGTGTGTCATCAACCATAAAAGCATCTGGAGTACATCACTTAGAAGCCATGACAACCGTAGCTGCACAAGGCTCCTCACTCACAAGTATCATTAAATCCATGAATCTAGTTGCTGGATCACAACCTTTGTAAAGTGCATCAGTAACCTGTACATACTGTGGAGGCGAGTATAATTTTTCCAACTGTTCAACCAATCCAAAATCCACAAACTATGTGAGAAAGTATAATAGGAACGACAATAATAATTCTATATTTGAATACCTATAAATAATGGGCTTTTATGCTTAATTGGACTTTGGGTTTTTAATTAGATTTAATTCGTTTTTATAACAAAATTCCAGATTTACTATGCTTGACAAATTTCATCATAACGTTTGCTCTAGGTATCAAATTAACCTCATCCTTGTCACATTTTTTAGATAATTCAGAGAGTTACAATTGATATGAAGACTTGAAAGCTAAACTCGGACAAGAAGATGGTCAAAATTGGAGCCAAAGTCAGATGCGAACTCCTAGAATTTTATTTAATTGGGCCCGAATTCTTTAATTAAAGACCATTTATTAGTTGTTTCCATTTTTGGGCCAGATTTGTAGCCCTAGTCCGTTTTCAATTAGTTTAAGTTAGTATAATAGGAAAAACACATGTCATTATGTTTTGGTGGGGATTTTCGGACCAAATACAGAAGTTCAAATGTTCTTTGAACCGTTCTTTGCATTCATCATCTGTTTCTCTGCATTTATGATATTTGAAGCCATGCTTGGCTAAACTTCTGTCATTGACCCAAGGATTGAGGATTCCACGATTCTAGAGGACCTTACGCTGTAATTGGTAAATGAACTTATCTCTGTTTTGTTTGATCGGATTTGATTTTGCTTTTGGATTGGGTGTTAGATTTAATACTCAGATTGATATCTCAAAGACATAGTTAAAATTAGGTTATAGTGAGCACTGTGTGATCGCACAATGAACATGCCACATGTTCGAATACATGCTAGACGATCGTCTAGTCAAGGGAGTTTCTGGACAAATGCAGAGATTTTGGTTTGTCTAGAATCAAGCACGAGTTCAGTGATTTTTTGTTTGATGACAGAAGCTTTGGAATTCGAATTCTGGGTTGATCGTTTTTAATTTGATTCCTCTCGTTTTTATATTTTGTCTTTAGTTCTTGTTTTTAATTCACATTGCATTGAAAAACCCTCCATTTATTTACTATTTTATTGAGTGATTTTAATGAAATGAAAGTTCCTTGAGAGATAATCTAGGTTTTCATTGTACTGCAAATCTTTTGATAATCTAGTTATTATGAGTAAGCTTTACAACTCTCATCAAACAACGCCGCAACAAAGGCTACCAGACTTAAGAATTATGAAAACTGTGAGGCCATCGCCACCTTTTCCTTAGAGGATGCAAAAGCAAAATCAAGAAAAATAGTTCAGGAAATTTCTGAATGTTCTGAATTAGTTGCATATCAACATTCCTTTGGTAGAAATCTTATAACAAATGCCTATCTATGTGAAGTTTGTGAAGGATATTCTGTCAATGAAAAGAAGACTGGGTGAGTTCAAAATAGTATCCTTGACTGAAGAAAGCTGTGCTATTCTGTTTAATAAACTTTCTCCTAAACTAAAAGATCTACGAAGTTTCACCATTCTATGTGAAATTGGTAGGAATTACTATGGAAGAGCATTGTGTGATTTGGGAGCTAGCATAAATCTGATGCCTATGTTGGTTTTCAAATAATTGGCTGTATGAGATCTACCACTATGACACTACAACTTCTTGACAGATCTATTGTTTACCTAGAAGGAAAAATAGATGTTCTGGTGAAATTAGATAAATTCATTTTCCCTATTAACTTCGTTGTGATGGACTTTGAAGCTAACCGAGAGGTATCTATTATCCTTGGAAAGGCCATTCTTAGCAACAAAAAGAAATCTCATTGATGTCCATAAAGGCAAACTAACTATGAGGGTCAATGATGAGCAAGTGACCTTTAACTTCTTAAAAGTGATGCAATACACTGATGATGTTGAAGAATGCTCATCTATGGACACCATTGAAGACTCGGTGTAGGAAACATTCCAAGAGACTTACAACAAGGACCCCTTCGATGTGATTTTGGCCAACAATGAAGATCAACCAGATTCTGCAGAGAACTTGATTGCCGTTGAGGACAAATATATGAGCAAAACAAAAAAGATTCCCTTTGACTCCTCGAAGTTGGAACATAATAGAAAAAAGATGGCAAAACCTTCCATTAAAGAGCTGTCAGTTTTGGATCTCAAACCTTTACTTGAACAGTTGAAGTATGCTTTTTTGGGAGACTCCAACACACTGTGAGTAATTGTTTCTACACAACTTACTGAAGAACAAGAAATGAAGCTGTTATTTGTGCTGAAGAAATTCAAAAGAGCATTCAGATGGACCATTGCAGACATTAAAGGAATCAACCCATCAATTTGCATGCACAAAATTCGACTGGAAGAAAGCTGTAGAAATTCTATAGAACAACAAAGAAGGATGAATCCTATAATGAAAGAGGTAATTAGGAAGGAAATAATCAAGTGTCTGGATGTAGGAATCATCTATTATATTTATGACAATTAATAGGTAAACCCAGTCCAATGCTTTCCAAAGAAAGGAAGGATTAAAGTTGTCAAGAATGAGAGAAATGAGCTAATTCCCACAAGGACAATCACTGGATGGCGAATACGCATGGATTACCACAAGCTCAACAAGGCCACATTAAAGGATCGCTTCCCATTACTATTCATAGATCAAATGCTGGACATATTGGCTAGTAAAGAATATTACTATTTTTTGTATGGATACTTTGGGTATAATCAGATTGCTGTAGCATCGCAAGATCAGTATCGCAAGATCAACACAAGACCACTTTCACTTGTCCATATGGCACTTTTGCCTTGAGAAAGATGCCTTTTGGTCTGTGCAATGCTCCAACAACATTTCAGTGATGCATGATGGCTATCTTTTTTGACATGGTTGAGAAATCTATTGAAATCTTCATGGATAACTTTTCTGTGTTCGGTAATTCCTATGAAGACTGTCTACACAATCTGGAGTATGTCTTGAAACGCTATGAGGAAATGAACTTGATCCTCAATTAGGAAAAACACCATTTTATAATAATTGAACGTATAATCATTGGGCGCAATATCTCATAAAGGAATTAAAGTGGATAAAGGAAAAATAGTTGTTATTGAAAAACTGCCGCCTCTAACTACTGTCAAAGGAATCAAAAGTTTCCTTGGCATGCTGGATTTTACAGGAGGTTCATTAAAGACTTCTCAAAGCTGTCCAAGCCTATCTGCTTGTTGTAACAAGATACTCCATTCAGATTTGATGATTCATGTGCAGAAGCCTATGCTATTTTAGAACAGAAACTCGTAACAACGCTTGTAATAATGGCACTAGACTGGCTGCTACCTTTTGAACTGATGTATGATGCAAGTGATTGTTCTTTGGGAGCTGTTCTTGGACATCAGAATGATAAAATCTTCCATTCCATCTGCTACTCCAGCAAGGCATTAACAGATGCTTAGATGACCTACACAACAACTGAAAAGGAGTTGTTGGTAGTAGTCTTTGCCTTTGAAAAATTCAGAGCATACCTTGTTGGCACCAAAGTGGTTGTCTATATTGATCATTTTGCTATTAAATGTCTGATAGAAAAGAAGGATGCTAAACCAAGACTCATAATGTAGGTTTTACTACTTTAAGAGTTCGATTTGGAGAGCAAGGATACAAAAGGAACAAAAAATAAGGTTGCAGATCTTCTACCCAGACTTGAAGCCATGTTCTTGATCAACTAGCTATACCTATTCAAGAATTCTTCCCTGATGAACAACTCTACGCTGTCACATGTGTTTCATCACCTTGGTATGCAAACATTTCTAACTTCTTAGTCACTAGAGAATTGCCGTTGAAGTTGACTTATTATTAGAAGAAGAAATTTCTACATGACAGCCGATAGTTCTTTTAGGATGAACAATATCTTTTCAAAAGATGTCCTGATCAATTGCTGAGGCGGTGTATACTTGACAATGAGATGGACGCTGTGCTACAACAATGCCACTTATCACCTTATAGATGTCATTATGGAGGAGTTTGAATTGTAGCAAGGGTGTTATAGTCTGGTTTCTACTAGCCTTCATGATTTAAAGATTCTCATGAATGTGTATCTAAGTGTGATAACTACCAAAGGATAGGAAACATATCTAGACATCATGAAATGCCACTGAATCTGATCATGGAGGTGGAAATATTTGATGTTTGGGGCATTGACTTTATGGGACCATTTACTCCTTCCTTTGGAAACTAATATATCCTAGTTGTTGTGGATTATGTGTCTAAATGGGTGGAAGCAATAGCTCTTCCAGAGAATGATTCCAAAGTTGTAGGTAAATTCTTAAGGAAAAACATCTCCACAAGGTTTAGGACACCTTGAGCTATAATCAGTGATGAAGGGATGTCACACCTGCCTGGGATGCTGGCATTATTGACCATAATCATCCACAGCTTATACGCAGTTGTGTGGAAAAATAAAAAATAGTTCAACATACTGATACAAACTTAAAATTTTGATTACATATCAGGGGTATTCCCAAGGTTTATACCACTATACATTCATTTACAAACAGTGAACATTAAAACCAACTAAACACTGTCGCCCCTACGGTTCTTCAAGCTATCCCTCTGCTGGGTCGTCTTCAAGCAATGATCCCTCCTTGAGCCTTGTGTAGCGCATCTCTCTAGTGATCACCTATTTAATAGTTGGTAGTGGAGGGTGAGATTCTGAGGAATCCCAGTAGCAGACAATACCAAATAGTGCATGCAAGATAAATGCTAATGTATGATACACTTGCCTTGCACATGCTTATGTTAACATAATGACATTTTTGCATGCTCAATGCTTCATTGATCATACTCATGGCCATAGCATAATCATAAACAGAGCATCAATCAGTAAAGTATGTTAAACATAAGAAGCAAGCATAGAAATCATACATATACACATAAGCAATAATATCAAATACATGTAAGTAAGGTAAGCCCACTACCTTTAAGGACTACCGTCCTTACTCAAGTTCCTCTCTCGCCAACCTTCGAAGTTACTTGAATTTCCTTCCTTCTCCTTATGGCCTTAAGGACATAACCATACCGTTAGAACCAACGACAATGAATGTTTACTTTCCTTTTTAACCCTTATTACTTTAGGGTACAATTTAGTGACTTAAACTTGTTACTTTCAGCCTTTAACCTTGACTGCCCTTAAGAATCAAACAACTTGAGATATTTTTAATTAATTTCACCAAAATTATTTTAATGTGCTTCCAACTCACACGTGCTCTTTGACCAGTCTACTTTCATGGAAAAATAATCTCAAAGGTTAAAGCACGCCACCAAATGCCCAGTTTTCAATTCTTTGCTAACAGTCCAGTTAAGCTTCTAGAAAACATGACTTAGACCAAGTTATAGGTGATGTTAATCAAGGAGTAAGAACTAGAAGCAGTACTTTAAATGAAGTTACTTTTTCTGCTTTTATTTCTCAAATAGAACCCTCTAAGATTGATGAAGCCCTTTCAGACAATGATTGGGTGATAGCAATGCAAGAGGAATTACATCAATTTGATAGAAATCAAGTTTGGGATTTGGTACCTAGGCCTAAGGACCATCCGGTCATCGCCACTAAATGGGTATTCAAAAACAAACGTGATGAATCTGCAATTATAGTCAGAAATAAGGCTAGACTTGTTGCCAAAGGCTATAATCAGGAAGAAGGAATTGATTACGAGGAAACGTTTGCTCCAAAGAGCTAGATTGGAGGCAATACACGTACTCTTAGCCTTTGCTTGCATCAAAGAGTTTAAACTCTATCAAATGGATGTTAAAAGTGCCTTTTTAAATGGTTTTATACAAGAGGAAGTCTATGTAGAACAACCTTCTGGCTTTGAAAATGAACATCATCATAATCATGTTTATCGTCTCAAAAAGGCATTATATGGTCTTAAGCAAGCTCCACGAGCTTGGTATGAAAGACTTAGTAAATTCCTTTTAGAGCAAGAGTTCATTAGAGGAAAAGCATACACAACACTGTTCATTAAAAATAACAAGCTTAATGAAATCTTGGTTGTGCAAATATATGTAGATGATATTATTTTTGGTTCTACTAACGAATATCTGTGTAAAGAATTTTCAAAGAAAATGCAAAATGAATTCGAAATGTCAATGATGGGAGAGTTGAAATATTTTCTCGGTCTGCAAATCCAACAATGGAAAGATGGAATATTTATTTCACAAACGAAATATCTCCGGGATTTGCTCAAGAAGTTTGGACTGGAGCATTGCAACGGTGTTGACACACCAATGAGTTCCACCGCTTCCTTAGAAAAAGGAAAAGATTTCAACATAACCAAATATCGAGGGATGATCGGCTCACTTCTCTACTTAACAGCAAGTAGACCAGATATACAATTCAGTGTGGGCATGTGTGCAAGATTCCAAGCTGCACCAAAGGAATCACATGCTGAGCATGTAAAAAGGATCTTTCGCTATCTCTCAGATACAAAGGAGCTTGGTCTCTGGTTTCCTAAGGGACAACAAGAATTTTTGGTTGCATACTCAGATTTTGATCACGCTGGTTATAAGACTGATAGAAAGAGTACTAGTGGACAGTGTGAGTTTCTTGGAGGTTCACTAGTATCATGGTTTAGCAAGAAACAAACCACCGTGGCTATATCTTCAACCGAAGCCGAGTATGTAGCTGTCTCTAGCTGCTATGCTCAAGTCCTGTGGCTAAGACAACAATTATATGACTTAGGAGTTCATTTGAAAGAGATTCCAATCCTTTGTGACAACATCAGCACAATCAGTCTTGCAAAAAATCCAGTTCAACACACAAGAACAAACCACATTGATGTGAGACATCACTTCATCAGAGATCATGTGCAAAAGAAAGATATTAAAGTGATGTTCATCCCCACACACTTGCAACTTGTTGACATATTCACAAAGCCCTTAGCCAAAGAACAATTTAATTTCATTAGAAGAGAATTGGGATTGGTAAATCCCAATGAACTGTAAGTATTTCTTTCCATCTTAATGTTAGTTATGGTTTTGATGAATATTAGTTACTAACTTAAGCTTCGGAGTACATAGCAATGTTTTATGCAGGATGTTCCAATCCTGAAGTTTACTGTCAAAAGACGCAAACTCGAGTTTTGATATCAAAACTCGAGTTTTATCGGGGTCAGAAGAGAAAGGAGTTGCTGAGCAAAATGGAAACTCGAGTCATTAAGTAAGTAACTCGAGTTTCGAAGAAACAGAAAGCAAGCTCTGAGCTTTCGCGAATTGGAAACTCGAGTCATCAAATGGAAACTCGAGTTTCGGGTAGACAGAGAACATCACACCTGTTGAAGATCCACAAAACTCGAGTCAGTAAGAGGAAACTTGAGTTTTGGTCGCGGAATTTCAAAAGTTCACTTCACACTTTTGATTTCAGGTCAGTTACTTCGTGCCCTATTTAAACTCGCACTATTCATTGTTCATCTAAACTCGCCTCAAAACTCAAGTTTTGCCCTAGAGTTTTCTCAGAACCTCTCGACTTCTCACCTTTCTTCTCTTCTCTCTTCGATTTCTCTTCAGTCTTTCCTCATTTTCGAACCCTAATCCCTCTCTCAGCCCTAAATAGACCATGGCTCGCACCAAAACCACCAAAAGGGATGTCGATTATGAAGCTTCTACAGAATCGCCATCACCCCCTCCTCTTACATGAGCCAGAAGGATAAAGACTGTCCCTAATCGATTCCACCACGGGATAGACAGACGAATCCCTGGTGTTCCATCATATCAGTCGTCTCCATCGTCCTAATCCAAGGGTATCTCGATTCAAGAACCATCCCAGACCCAATCTAAACGTGCTTCAGAGTTAGTGCACGAGGAATCAAAAGGAAAAGAAAAGGAAGGAATACCTCCTCTGCCTCGCAAGAAGCAAAGAACTCACAGAGGAGAAGGATCATCTAAGGCACCTTCTCATCCTCCTCCGGATCCTCAGCAGTCTGCGACAATTCCAAATGCTCTATCAGAGATTTATCTCCATGACTCGGCTCCTCCAGGTTTTACCACCGAAAGTCATGTCATTACTGGTGATCCTTCTATAAAATTCAAAGAAACTTATTCGAAAAAGTCTTTTTGTCCCATAGTTTCTGTAGATTTAGACAAGGTTAGGGAAACTTGCAATATAGATCTTTCCCCTTGGCTGAAACCTTATGAGCCCTTTTTATCTATAACTGCCCAATTTAGCTCCAATGTCACCAAAATGTTCTATTTCAATATGGAATGGGACAATCTGGAGGATAGTAACCATAACCTGGTAGAAAAACGAGTTTCTACTCAGGTTAGGGGTGTCAAGTTCACATTGTCTGCCGCTATCATAAATTCCATTCTGCAAATTTCCAATCCACCTCCTCCTCCCACAATTACATTTTCCAACAAAGAAATTTTCAAAATTCTACGGCCAAATGAACCTATTCCTAAAAATCAATTGGTCAATTTATCCTTCACTCCTGTATCTATGCCTCCCCTTCATCGTGTCCTATGGTATATTTACTCTAGAAACATGATTCAAAAGGGTGGAAACTTCACCCATTTTGCTAACAAAGATTATTCCAATTTTGCTATCCTAGTGAATAAAGTCCCTATTAATCTAGGCCATTAGATCTTTCAGGAGATGGTCAATTTCAGATTTTCATCTAGGAAACCCTCATATATTCCTTTTCCTTCCCTGGTATCTGTAATCCTCTTCTACCACAAAATCTGGTATGTGGGTGCACCTGATTCTATGAAATCCCCCACTGTCTTTGGGAAGGCTCAGATTAATTTGATGAGGCTCACTTTTGAAGCTGAAGCATCAGATGAATCCCGTGCCCCTACAAGATCAAGAGCCCAATCTGCTCCCCCTCAGTCCTCTATTCCATCAGATTTTGATGCCCGGGTTCAAGCCATTGTGGATAAAGCCTTTGAGTATATGACCACACGCATTCAAGATGAAGTCAATCGATTGTGCACTGAGATGATGAAGAGCAATACAGCAATGATTGCATCTCAGGATGCAATGAAGGTTGATCTATCAAATATGACCAATCATTTGATCGATCACGATGCTTCATTGGCTACTTTGCTAGTCTCTCAGGAACGCATGGATAATCGATTGAATGCACTTATCAAAAAGATCGACATGGGTTCTACTTCTGGATTTGGGACTCATACTGGAATGGAAGCTGAATCATCTTCCCCTCCTATCTCACCCTCATTCGCCTTCACCACTCCTATAGCACCTTCCTCTGAACCTGTCCCTTCACCATCCATTGAGATTCTCCAAACCCCACTTGCTTCTCCAATCCCAATTCCATCCCCTGCCACCACTGTCAAACTCTCAACCCCTTCCAATGACCCTTCGATCTCAGCTCCATCCTCTTTTGTTGATGACAAAGGGGGAGAAGAACCAGAGAAAGAAGATATACCAAAAGAGCAATCTTGAGTTAAAGGAAGAGTTTAGATCTTAGTTTAGGTGTAGGTGTTTTTTATTTTTTTTTTCGGTTTGTATTTCTGGTTTGAGAATTCTGTACTCTTGCATTTCTAGTTTTTGTATGTTGCTGTTATGAACAATTTGTTAACTGAAATGCAATGATTCAATTGTGTCAAGTTTAAATCGCTTCTGCTATATCTCTGTGCTTAACTGATTCAATTTCATAACTGTAGTATCATATTTAAAATCAGTTTGTGAAAAATTCTCTTCAAAGCTCAAATCTGTTGAAAAATGATGAATTCTCTGGTTTACAAGTGTTGTCATCATCAAAAAGGGGGAGAATGTTAGTTCTCTATTGGTTTTGATGATAACAGACAATTGTAAGCACAGATGAAGTTTGTCTTTGTAAGTTGAAAAACTTACTGTCAAAGGCAAACTCGAGTTTCAGTTTGGAAACTCGAGTTTTGGCCTGACAGAGAAATGTTCAAATTTTTATAAAGAAAGGCAAACTCGAGTTAGGATTTGGAAACTCGAGTTTTGGCCATACAAAGAACATTTAAGTTTTTCGTTGAACAAAGCAAACTCGAGTTTGATTTAGAAAACTTGAGTTTTGACAAGACAGAGAGCAACCAAATTTTTCAAAGATACCAAAACTCCAGTTTCCATTTGGAAACTCGAGTTTAGGCTATACAGAGAGTTCTCTAAGTTTCCAACGCTTTATGGAAACTCGAGTTAACCTTAGAAAACTCGAGTTTACACCACCTGAGAACAATGCTCGACTCTGACCTTGTGAAAACATCATTTCTCATTTTCAACTAAGTCCTTCAAAGTTTTCTCACAATCGAGGAAACTCAAGTTTAGATATGAAAATTCGAGTTTCGGCCTTACAGAGAAGTTTCCAAAGTTTTCAACAAATGAGAAAACTCGAGTTAAGTTTTGGAAACTCGAGTTTTGACCAGGCAGAGAGCTCTGCCAAATTTGAACGTTTTAAAAACTCCAGTTTTTTTTTTGAAAACTCCAGTTTTGAGATTTTGGACTAAAGCATGATTTTTCATCAAGAGTCCAAAACTCGAGTTAGTCACTTAATGACTCGAGTTTTGCACTGTTCACTAAGCTTGTCCAAAATGCCAAATCGCGATGATTGTCTTTGAAAGGAGAAAACTCGAGTTTGGATTTAAAACTCGAGTTTCGGTATTTTACTGAAAGAACACTGAAGCATGAAAACTCGAGTTTGGATGAACAAACTCGAGTTTCCATTGCGAAATTTGAATTTCAAATAGAACGATTTTACGAAATGCTTATGTTTGATCTCAATACTTTGTATCATCACTCATTACTATTCTTAACTATGTTTAATTAGTTTGTTAGTGAGTTTCAGTTGATTTAGACAGGATTAAATGGAGATTGAGCAAAAAGCAAAAAGCATGTCAGCACATTAAATGAGGAGTGCAGAAACCTTGCATTCTTTTGGACAAACATTCTCCACACGTTTTGTAGGAGTTAATGTTTGCCTTCTACATCCAGCAAACTGCTCCCTCAACGGATTAATAGTCAGAGAGTCAACTCTGAATTTCTGAAAAGCTGGATCAACCAAAGAGTAGAGAAAGAAGAAGACCAAAACCTTTATTAATCATCCTCTAATCTCTCCAACGGTTATATGAGGATTTATAATGGTCATTTAATGATCTCTACCTATAAATAGAGATGCATTCAATTCCTCTCAACAACCAATCTGTGCAAGAACGAAAATCATTAAAAGTGTCAACTACTCTTTGAGTTTTCTTGTAAAGTATCTGTTGATACATTTATTCTTCAGTGTTTATCTTATCTACTCTTAGAGAGAGTTTTCTTGATTGTAAATCATTCATTGTAAAGAATCTCAAGTCAAGGGGACTTGGAGATTGGGTTATTGATTACAACTTGTAAGGGCGAGTAAGTTCTAGAGAGAGAATTACTCTTGAGTGTAGGGTGTGTAATCAATCTTGATAGTGAGAAATCCCAGAGAGTCTGGGGACTGGACGTAGGTCAATTGGTTGGACCGAACCAGTATAAATCTTTGTGTCTTGCTTCTCTTCTCTATACTCTGTTTTATCTCTATTTCCTATCTGAAAAACAGAGCATACGAAAAAGATTTTGAGAATCCCTAATTCACCCCCTCTTGGTGATTCAAGCTCCACTTTCAGAGAAAATGGATCATATTTGGGGAGGGGGAGTCTATGTGTGAATGAGATGGGAGAAGAAAAATCAAATGATTTGTTTGTGTGTGTAGGTGTTTAGGTGTGTGCCAAGTGTTGAACATGCAAGATGCCATGTGTCTTGCAATGTGTGTGTGTGTGTTATTGCATGCAAGCCAAGTGTTGGCTTGCACATGTGTGTGTGTTGAAAAGACCCTTTCTCATTAAACAACAATTAACCATAATGTTTTCTTAAAACCGGATTTACAGATAATTATGAAAAACCCTTCTTCTTTTCAAGACAGCACACCTAGGGGTCCAGGGTATAAATTTTTTCCCACAAACCCACCACAGGAAAACCATAACTCAGGGCACAGTTAACGAATAGTAGAATACATAGCCCACGAGTCGTACAACACGAACCCTAACAACAAAGGGTCTTCACAAAACAATTTTCGCACAAGATAGGAAAGTGGATCCACTATAATTTGATAGTGTATAACATAAGGCCTTCGGAAGATCAACAGTCATCCAAAAATAGTTAATGTAGTATTTCAGAAATATGAGGGCCCTATGATGGCAATATATAAGTCAATACAACACTATTACCAAAAAGAGTCCTATAAGTTTCACGGCATCTATGCCTCTGGCTGCTTCCCTTGTCCCCTAGTAAGATTAGAGGTCTTGCCTGAAAAATTTAATAATGACGGGGTGAGACATAAAGTCCCCGTAACCGAAATTAATTTATCAAATATGCAGGAAAGGATTGCAAGTCAGAGAAGCAGGTTTATTAACATAATTATAATATTTAACAAGCGATAATAGAGAAGACATTTTCTTTCGATAACATACATATTGGGTTCAGGGCACAACGCTCGCCCACAAACTCAGAGCCGGAGTCCAGGGCACAAATTCTGCCCACAAACTCAGAGTCCAAGGCACAGGTTCCGCCCACAAACTTGGAGTCCAGGGCACAGGTTCCGCCCACAAACTCACTATAGAAATCCTTAACTCTGGCATAGTTACGAACAAAATAATACATAATAATTAAAAATAATTAAAACCATCCCCACTCATCTATCCTGCTCCTCCTTATATCTTATGGACGTGGTACATCCTATCAGTGCTAGTATACCTGGCCAAGGTTAGCTAGTCACTTCAAGAATACTGTCCCCTCCCATGCCACCAAAGCAATACCGTAACAGGGAGGTGTTCGCCTAAAAAACTCAACTCAAGATCCGGGCCAGGACTAAGAGAGCCGATAGGCACAAGTTCACCCTTAATCTCTTCCACACAACCTAACATAACCCACGACAGAAGAAACAATATAACACTAAAATTTTTCAACAACTTTTTAGTAAATTATTATTCCAAATATATCAACTCATTACAAGCATTTCAACTAACGACCCCAACAATAGTATTTACTTAAATACACAGATTGGAAAAATACACTGCTTCACTGAATTAATTTCATATTCAAACATACACATAATTTTTCAAAACACATACAAGTTGTATATATGAAATTAAGGCTTAGAAAATACCTCACAGCCCAAAACAAGCATATAAAATAAATTAACCCCGGTTGCCTCAATTCCAAGCTTAACCTTAGCTTGAGGAGCACAACCCCCACAATCACCGATCACAAGAAGGCTCTACATTACCACAATTATAACTTATAATTTCCTATAACTTAAAAATACAAATTCTAATAATAAAATATTACTGTAACAAAAATTAAAAAAAAGATATTTTGGGGTTTAAATTTTGAAAATGACCATTTTGTCCTTAAATTTTCAAAAATGACATTTTTGTCCCACGAATTCAAAAAATTGCAGTTTCGTCCCAAAATTTCCAGGAATTACAGTTTTGTCCCAAAATTTCAGAAATTACAATTTGGTCCTTCATATACAAAAACTAAACCGATAGAAATTCCAATAATATGTCCGCTAACCCAAATAAATTATTATTTCTCTATAATTATTTTACACTCTCAGAGACTATCCTAACACTTTAAATTAGGAGTTTATACACCAATCATCATATAAATTATGGTCTTTAGATATTAATCAAAATTATATGTACTCTTCGAATATTCAAAAATATAGTATCTTATTATTTCAAATTTCTAAATTATAGTCAAAGCAGCTTCTGGCTTTTATTGAATAACTACAACAATTCATATACTACACGAATAACATCTTGTAGAATATATCCAAATCCCAACTCCCACGTTCACAACAACTCTCCCAAATTATTGGTTAGGTCAAATATTAATATGGTACTTGTATATCAATGATTATATATAATAGTAGATTTTGGGTTTTATAAATATCAAAACTCACCACATAATATATATATATATATATATATATACCTTTTTTTTAAGGTTCATGTGATATGTATCAGTAAAGTTTCTATATTTTCCCAACTATAGCAATATGTATATATAAGTAAAGAACATGTCAGCTACGTTTTCCTATAATTCCTGTGCGTAGCAATTTACATATACGCATATATGGGACCACAAGTTTCCTGATATATTTATATAAGGAGTAAAGCATCACGGTTTTTATTTTATATAAATATAATCAGTAAACTTGCGCTCAAACCCCATGGAAATCATACTTTACAATGATATATATTTATCTATATATATCCTTTGTTTTATTATTCAACATTATATATATATATATATATCCTCATGACAGCAAACACATATACGTACGTATCAGCTTGATTCTTGTCTTTCCCATGAGCTTTGTTATATATATATATATATATTAACCCAAGGTCCCTGTTACATTATTCTCATAACAGCAACTCATGATCTATTTCCTATAGCTTAAAACTCACACTTTTCGTTGGAAATTGACGGTAACTAGAGGGAAGGAAAACTTAATAACTGACCTTAAGTTCCTAGCTTGCGAGAGGTGATCTTTGACAACACCAAATGCCCCTGCTTTCCGATACACAACACAGAGCACCAAGGAGTGGGACTCTCTCACTCACTCTTTGGCTCTCTCTCTCTCTTTTCTCCCTCTCCCTCTTCTTCATTTTCGATTTTGGTTCTGTTTTGAGTTTAAACTGATGCGAATGAATGAGAGCCACGACAAATGCTTTAAATAAAACTTAAGGGTCCAGTCCGAAGAAAAAAAAGAAAGGACCGAAGGGTGTAGACGTGGTTGGGCTCGAGGAGTATGGTCTGAGTCTGCTTGCGTGAACAGTTGGGACTGAGACAAGATATTCTGAAGATGCGTGATCTGCTTCTCTTTTCTTGCTGATCTCGTGCAGCATCGTATTTTGACTGATGAAGAAAACTAAATTAATGGATATTGCTTGGGTCAAATGAAATATAGGCTTCTAATAGTGTGTTGGGCCAAAAAGATGAATTGCACTGGACTGGGTATTATCACATTAAGAGCGTGCGTTATATGGGTGTATATTTGTATAGTTGAGCTTTAGGGCCAATAGGTATTATTGGACAAAGGAGGTAATGGGTTGGTGTGGACAAATGAATATATGGGCTAATTTATTTGTAAATATTGGATTAAAATTTAATCCTTAATTCTATTTATGCATTTTCTTTCTCAATTAAATTCCTTTTGGCCTTAAAATATCAATTCCACAATTTTTAGGCCTAAATTATTCCTTACCTGAATACATTAATTAAGGGGAAAAATAAGCCTAAATTTTCAATAATTATTCTCATGATTAATGTAAGCCAACATTTCATAATAAACACATTTATCATATATACTTATTTCATAATTATACTTAAATCCTAAAATAAAAAATTAGGATGTTACATGTGTCATGTTAGTGCCAAGTGTCAAGTGTGTGTGTTGGTGTGCGTGAGAGGGAAAGGTGCACGATTTTCGAGAAAGTATTGCACATGTTGATTTTCAGTGTTCGTGGTCTCGATTTGCGTGTTTGGGTTTTGTTGTTGGTTTGTTGTCTTGATTTATGATAAATGGATATTTCATACACTTCTTTTTATCTCTTGAGGACTCTTTAGTTAATAAATAATGACTTTTATACTTATTTGGGCTTTGAGCCTTTGATTATATTTTAGACATTTTTAATAATAAAAATCTAGTTTTATATTGGTTCACTATTTTCGCCATAATTGTTGAACCAGACATCGGATTAGCCTCATTTTTGTTTCATATTTTAGATGATTCAAAGAGCTAAAATTGTTAGAAGACATGGAGGGAAAATTCGAACAAGAGGACCGATTTTGGAGCCAAAGTCAGATGTATATTTCTGGATTTTTATTTGGGCTCGAATTTTGTAATTAAAGCCCATTTTTATTTTATTTTTGTTTTGGGTTGAGCCATTGGAGCCCAGTTCATTTTGTAATTAGGTTTTTACCTAGGTCAGCCACCAATACTGATTCATTCACGTTTTTACACATTTTCGGATTAAACACAAAAGTTTCATTTTCTTTGTAATGTTCTTCGTCTATTCTTTATTTTTTCAGCCATGCTTGGCTGAGCTTCTGTGATTAACCCAATGTTGAGGATTCCATGATTCGTCCAGAGAGCTTGTACTTAATTGGTAATTTTACTCGTTTATGTTTTCATCTTATCGGATTTGATTTCTAGAAATAGTTCGAATATGAGATCTAATATTCGGTTTGGTTCATCCCAAGGACTAAGTTCGAACTAGGTTCCAGTGTTACTGTGCGATCGCATAGTGAGACGCCACTATTCAGACATATTCTAGGCGATTGTCTAGTCAAGGGAAAACGATCCAGGTTTCCTATTATTACAAATCTTTTATTGAATTTGGTTATTTTGAGAGACATGACAAATCTCTGTCAAAATATGGCGCTACTACCGGGGTATTTGTATCGGTTTGATTAGTAACAGTAGTGCAAATTGATAGTAGTTAGTGTAGTTTTCGTAGTTCGGGTGACTGGACAAAAATTTTTCTAACCCAGATCACTCAGACCAGGTCTTATTCACAAGGAATTGGGCATTACGAGCAAGAATCACTTCAAAAAAGGAAGTGAGGTCTCACCTATTTTCCCTTAATTTCAACGTTTAGACCACTTTTTCGCTGTTTTAAGTTTCGATTTTTTGATTTCTACTACAACATTTTTTTCGGAGTATCTTAGAATGGTCTGAAATTTTGCAACTTGATAGAAAATGACCTAACTCACAGGACACATCGCTTGCGCCATGTGGTCTTGAGATTTTAGCCAAATTCCATCGTTTAGACCAATTTTTCAATTTTTGAAGTTTTTTATTCCATTTTTGGGTTCCCTAATAGTGTAGGAGTTGCCCTGTCCAAGTCCCAAAAAATTTAAAAATCATTTGATAGTGTTTCTGAACTTGTTTTGGTCAATTTCTAACATAGGTTTTTGTTTTTGTGTTGTCTTAGCGTTTTTCTACTCTCTTTTTTACCACTTTTGGTGGCATTTTCGTAATTATGTGTTTATGTTTTTTACCACTTCTACTGGCATTTTTGTAATCCTGTTGGACTGCCAATTCTGCCTTGTGTTTATGCTACATGAGTACTAGGAGTACTACTAATCCAGAAGACTTGTTACCATTTGATCCTAAAATAGAAAGAACAATTCTTACTTCTAGAAGAGTTGTTAGACTAAGTCATAGGGTTAAAACTGAATTGGACACAGCACTTGAGTCTGATTGTGTCCATTCTATTGATCTTTTTGATTGTGTTTCTGATAGTACTTCTGATAGTCTTTTTGTTTTCACTGATTCTAGTAGCAATTTTGCTAATTCAGAAACAATCATGGCAGAACAAGTAGATCGTCCTACTTTGAAAGAATTAGCTGCCCCGATGTTGTAACATCCCATGTTTGAAATGCGGAAATTTTTTTTTTCAAACAAACAATCAGAGTAGAGCAATAGAGCGAAAGAGTAATTGGATTCTTAGCCAAAACATCAACCATTGTGTAACATTGTAATGATTACAGTAATCCTAAGGTTTAGAAAGGAAATAGTGTAATAACGAGAATACGATAAGATAGAGATAGTCTTCACCGCACGCCTACTCCGGTACTTGCCTCGATCCACGAACCGAGGTCCTCTTGACCACGAAGCTACGGTGAGATTCAATTCAACGCATTGAATCTCGGGTAACGTTAACCTCATACCCAAACAACACAAAGATACGTACCAACAGATATTCTAGAGCTAATACAACAAGATATCATAAGCATACTAGAGATGCATGATCATTATGCCGACAAAACATAAGCACGAGCAATATGTAAAGCCCCATAAGGTAAATAACAACAACGGCTTGCACTATTCACCGGTGCCACGATAATTAGTCGTGTCCTCGGCGCTAGGAAAACAAAACGGCGTTATCAAAACTATAACCCGTATAAGCGTTCGTATAACGGTCTACAAACATATCATTGACATATAAGTATTTAAGAAGCACAAGATTAGTGTTACAGTACGCGTCCGTACCTTCGTTTGCGACGTTAGGTACCACCGTGGAAAACGTACTTTTACTAAAAACGTGAACTTCAAACAGCGGTTCGTCGGACAGCGTAACGGCAGCAGAATCAGCGTTTCATATATCCTATGAGAATAATGTCACTTCTATTAGTAATTTGACATTATAACTGGCATTTTAGGTAAAAATTACCATTTTGCCCCTATACCCCTACTTGGCGGAATTTCGCCAGCGCTTACTTACATAGGCTATTTTCTTCCCAAAATTTTGCCAGAACTTCGACGCCATCATGATTTTCGAAAATAAAGACTAAAATAGCCCTCCCATATGATATCCAATCATAAAAATAAAGACTACTCTAGCATTACTAACTATTGAAAGAACTATGAAAGCTTAAAACTCGATGCATGGAAGACTTACCCAGAGCTTCGCTATAGATTTTCCCCGGCCTTCTCCTTCTCTCTCCTCTCTCTAGATTTTCGGTTTGGAGCTCTTGGAATTGTGAGAAATGAAGAGGAAGGGGGGTATTTATAGAAACTGGGAAGGATTTCAATTAGTCGGATCAACTTTATGAGAAACGATCCGGACCGTCCAAAGTAACTTTTTCAAAAGTTTTTCCTCTTCTTCCTTCCTCTTGGCCGACCTGCCCACATGCTGAGGTGGCACCAATTGGCCAATGGGAAGTGGCCATGTGGCCCTTCTAGAAGCCTACCGGATGAATTTCTCCGATCGGTACCCGATTCGCGTAATTTCGGAAAAATCTCAAAATTCTGGATTTACAACTTTGAAGACATGTTCTCACTTAGTAGAAATGTCCAAGTCAACCTTTATTTTGTTTCCATATAGGGCTCCAACAATCCAGTTGAGTCTTTATCAAAAAACGTGTCCAATCGCGTCAGGTTTGAACGCATTTTAAAATACCAACTTCTTCGAAAAATTCACTGATTCCAAATATGTCAAAATAAATTCAAACTCATTCCTAGATATTGAGTTAGAATTTATTTTCTTCATTTCAAAAATATGCCTATATGCATTTTTCCCTATTTTGTTTTATTAGGAAAATGCACAAACTACCTCTAATTAACTTCCTAAGAGGTCACTTAAAGGTAAAAACTCACCGATCAATATTTTACCTTGACCCTGGGATTCCTATTCCTAGATCTCTAGATAGGATCCGTTTCCTAATTTTTAAATTACTATTCACATATTTTACTTTAATTAATTATATTATTATTTTAATATGCAAGTTGCACAAGTTGTTCCTATTTCATTTTTCTTTTTTTTTTCTTGGGCTTAAATTTCGGCTGGCCCTTTAATTATTTTAATAAATAATTATTTAATGATTTATTTAATTAATTTTTCCAAAAATTTCCACAAAATTATCTAATTGGTCCATTCTTGTATTTAAGCTTAAAAATACCTAAACTCAATGATTTTTCATAGAAATTTCCAATTAATTAGTAAATACATTTTTACTAATATTCCACTAATTTCCACTAATTTTTGAGCTTCACATAATTATTACTGAATTTCCTTTGCTTATGCTTAAGTAATTAGCCCAATATTACTTAATTACTTCATTATCACTGTTGATAATTTTCTTAATTACAAAGCCTCATTACCTTCATACTCTTGTATCAACATTAGTATTTTCATGCCTCTTGCATTTTTAGAAATTACAAGGGTATTATGGTCATTTCACTTCTTTTGAGTATTTTCCAACAATTTCTCCAATTTCATAATTTATAAAATTACAATAATTAGAGATTATATAGTCTCCTATCTCACTTGGTCATTTTACTGTCTTTTAGGATTTTTCATAAATTTTCTAAGTTATTTATGTCCCTTAGGGGCATTTTGGTCATCTTGGCACTTTGGCCCTTAATTTCCCTGATTTCCTACAGAAATTCTACTTAGAAAATAGACTATAATTATACAAGACCGGAGATTGAAATTTCACTTATCAGAAATATCCAACTTTTATTTATAATATTCCAGATAGATATCCGGGTATTACAGATGTGGTTAATCAAAATTTGTGTATTCAATATCCTAAACTTGGTGCTAACTTTGAACTGAAATTTGGTCATATACATTTGTTGCCCAAGTTTCATGGTCTTGTAGGTGAATGTCCGCACAAGCATCTAAAGGAGTTCATGTGGTCTGCAGCACAATGAAACCTCAAGCAATTGATGAAGACCACATTAAGCAGAGAGCTTTCCCATTTTCCCTAGATGGAGTGGCCAACGATTGGCTATTTTATTTGCAGTCATCATCCATTCGGAGCTGGGCTGCTATGCAGAGGTTATTCCTAGAGAGGTTCTTCCTTGCCTCAAGAGCTACTTCTATTCACAAAGAGATCAGTAGTATAAAAAAAATCGATGGGGAGAACATGTATGAGTATTGGGAAAGGTTCAAGCGCTTATGTGCTAGCTGTCCACAACACCAAATTTCTGAGCAATTACTGATCACATACTTCTATGAGGGTTTATTGCCATTGATAGAAGTTTTGTGGATGCATCAGGTGGTGGGGCCTTAGATAGCAAGACACCTGAAGATGCTCGAGAGTTGATATCCATTATGACTGCTAATTCTCAGCAGTTTGGCACCAAAGTGAATAGTACAACTCCTAAAGATCTGGTTCCTCAAGTGCAGATCAACTGAGATTAGAAAATAGACTTGATGATCTGACCTCTCTGGTGAGGCAGTTGGTAATAACACAAACAATACAGTCTTCCCCTCCTCAGATTAGATACTCATGTGGCTTCTATTCTGACCCTACCATTCTATTGATTCTTGTCCTACCTTGCATGATCCTGCTTATCAAGACTAGTTAGTAGCTGCAGTGAGTGTTTTTCTAGGAAAGCCACAATACTAGCAAAATAGTGTATTTATTGATGCTTACAATCCGGGCTGGAGAAATCACCCCACTTTCCGTTGGAACTAGAATCAGAACCAGAGTAACCAAAATCAGCAGAATTATGGGAATTACCAGCAGAGATAGTACAAACCCAAAAATTTCCAGCAACAATCTACACCTTCTTTGCCAGCACTACCTCCTCGACCAGCCATATGTGCACCTCCATAGGAGGCACAATAGCAGGCTAGTAGTAGTGGTTCCTTATTGGAGGATATGATGAAGCAATTTGCCACAAACACTAGGCAGTTCCAACAGCAGACTGAAACTTCCATTCAGATTTTCAAGACTCAGATTGGCCAATAGGCAATATCATTGAACCAACTTTAGCCTTAGGGATCTAACACTCTTCCTTACCAATCTAGAGTTTCAATAACTAGTCTTAGTGTTGAAATAAAACTATTCCCCGTCAGCGGCGCCAAAAACTTGATAGCGACTTCGGCAAGTGCATCGGTCGTTACAAGTAATAAAGTAGTGAGTAAAAGATCGTTCCCACGAGGAATAGTACTCCAACCACTAATTCGTTATTTCAGCTTTAGTTGGATCAATGAGTAATAGGGGGTGAGTTGTAACCAAACAGAATTTTAAGGAATTTAATAGAAAACACGAATTCAAGATTAAGAATCTCAAAAACGATTGTTTAGAAAAATTAATCAATAGAGAAAAACGCAGTTAGGGCATAGAAATCCCCCTATGTTCCTGCAAGTATTTGAATTAAATCCCTAATTGACTATTATTCCCATGATTGACGATCAATTCTCTAAAATTAGACTAAGTCCCAATGTCTTGACGCTACCTTAGTCCGTTATCTTTGAAAACAACCTAATGTCTTAGTATTGTTTGGAAAGATCAATGTATTTAAACCAGAATTATGAGATCGCATAAACTCGTAAGCCTATGTCTAGGTCATGCAACTTTATGATGAATTAATGGTTCCAGTTAAATGCACCAACATCTCTATTGTCATACACCAACCTATGAACAATCTAAAAGGTGATCAATCTTTAAGAAAGCTTTAAGCAAAGATAATTCATTCAATCATGGTAAATAACGTTCAATCAAGAATTCAAACAAATACTCAAATTCGCATAGGGTTCATCCTCGCCCTAACTACTAAAGAAGACTAGCCAAGCATGGCTAGGTTAACAAAATAGAAGAAGAGAGATGAAAATTAGAATTGTTCTTGCGTCCTCTTTCTTCCTTCAGCCGTCTCGAGCTTTTCCTCCTTCGTCCTTTCTCTCTAAACCTTTGGTAAATACCAAAATTTAGAGAGCATAAGGATGTTTCTTTCTTTCTTTTGTGCTTTTGTTACTTCTGCGTCTTGTCTCTCTATGTTCTAGTGTGTATCTCCCTTGTTCTTTATATAGAAATTTCCTTAGGCTGACTTGGGTCGTGATCGGATCCTTCCTTAAATAAAAGATATGCAATATCCTTTTGAAATCTCCAATCACCTTCAAATATTTTGTAATCCATTCTCTCATATCAATCAATTAATTCAAATTGATTTCCTTTTTCTGCTCCTTTCTCAATCAGCTAATAACTCCTGCAAGATATATACAATAATAATAAATTTAATCAAATATATCTCAGAATTGATACTCATTTAATTATAAAATATGCACTTATCAAACTCTCCCACACTTAGATCTTTGCTTGTCCTCAAGCAAAAGAAAGAGAATTCATTATCTAAATGAGAATGACATTGTCTTTGACTTTCCTAAACAGTGGAGGTTACCACCACACTCGAGATCATGTTATCAAAATTTATTCGGTTAATGTCTTATAAGACTGGGTCACTAAGCCAATAGCCTTAAACAATAGCCGTAATAAGCACCACAATACGTTTAATAGAATATTATTCTACTTAATTCCTCCAGAAAAATTCAAATGCCCCCAGTAAACCAAGCTTTGCAGTTAATTTCATAGGGATCCTCATGTAAGAAATAACTTTATTTATTTATTTATTTTATTTTATTTTATTATTTTTGAGCCGTTGGAGGTCCCCTTTTTACGCGACCCTGCATATGGGTGATGCAGCACCGGTTACTCGGATACTCCAACAGGACCTTAATCTTGAGCCGTTGTAGGTCCCCTTTTGACGTGACACTGCACATGAGTGATGAAGCACGGTTACTTGGTTACTCCAACGGGCACCTCAAGAGGCTTTTAGCTCAACTCATAACCCTCTTTGACCTTACCGTTTGACGCGACCGCACATGGGTGATGCGGCACCGGTTACTAAGTAGGTCTAGAGAAGTCATTGGAGTTGTGTTTTTTTTCTTTTTTTTTTAGAGGAATCGGTATCAAAATATTCAAAACATCTCTAGATTGTTTACAAAAATTCAATGCTCGGGGCTTAGTTGACACATTCTTTTCCTTTTTATTGTTTTACTTGATAATACTCTCTAAGATGGGGATGCTCAAAGTTAAGGTCAATCTGAACAAAAACTCCAGAATTTTTTTCAAGGAAATTCTTTTCAATTGAATAAGGACAAGCAATAGTAAAGAAATCATATCCCTACCCCACACATAAATCAGACAGTGTCCTCAATGTTGGAACAATAAATAAAAGGAAAGGAACTAGTACTCCCCTGGTTTAAGCCTCTAACTCTGATGTAGAGCGCGCCTGTCAAAAGTCATCGGAGTGGTCATCGGCGTCCGCATGTGTGACCGCATCGTTGGAATCGTTGTCGTCCTCAGCTGGTTGACAACTAGTTGGGTCTATATTCTGCTTGATGCAAAGGGCCTCGACCATCCGGGTTAGGTAACGCACTTGGCGTTGTAGCTGCCTAAGTGTGGTTGAACATCCATAGCTTCATCAGTTGGAATTGTGACACCTGCCTGAAGACAAAGTTGCATGATAAGTGAGCAATGTCCCAATTTTCTCTCCTTCCTTCCCGAGCTGATGGTTTGGGCAATTCTATCTGAAAGGATCGCAGCTATATCGAGATTTCCATTGCCCAGGATTTCATAAATGAGCACAGCCCGTTCCAAGTTGACATCACCATGATTAGTAGATGGAAGGATGTTGCTATTGATGAAATAAAACCAGGGACGGGCATCCGCAGTAAGATCAGACCGTGCCAATTTTTCAGGGATGCCAGGTAATTTGTGCCTATCACACCAGACTGAAGAGGGATGGGCAATGCGCACTCGCAGAGAATCAGCGGACTCAGCAATATCAGGTCGAAATTGTCTGGGACGGATGGGGGCAAATAATTTCAAATGATCTTGGAAATCACAAGGGTGCACGGATCATAACTAGTGCCCAGAAAACTCTCAATAGTGGCAGCATCAAAAGGAATAGATATACCCCTAACCCAAGATATACGAGTATCCCCTATTTGGGCAACATCAGCATTGGCAAAAAATTCTCGACAGAGTTTACTAGAGCTATTGGTAGGGAAAGTTACCAATGTCTTCTATTTGCGGAGCCGGATGATTTCTTCGAGTGGTGGTACACTAGGAAGGAATGTATCAATTACCCTCTCAGAGACAAAGCTTTTGGGAAGAAACCAGGACCGGTACCGCTCCCTACTTTCCGGTGATAGAAACTTGGAACCTCTAGGGGTGGTGTGAGAGGAGGAAGAAGCTCGAGCTCTTTTGGAACCAGCAACCGGAGGGGCGTATGGTTGAATGGCCTTGTCCTTGTCCTTCCCCTTGCCCATTGTGCCTTGGTCCTGGAATAATAAACAAAAAGAAAAGAAAAAGAAAATAAAATAAAATAAAAAAAAAAATAGAAGGGGGGGGCGAGTGGGCCGACGGTGGGGTTTGGGGGGAAGAGAGGAGGACGGAGAAAGGGGGAAGGGGACGAAAGGGTGGAGGGAGGACGATGGGGGGTCTGGGTCGAAGGGTGGAGGAGGAAGATGGGGGCTGGAGGAGTAGGGGCGGACGGCGGTTTGGGGGAAGAGAGGAGGACGAAGAAAGAAGAGGGGGGAGGGGGCGACGGTGGGGGATAGTTGGGGAAGAGAGGAGGAAGAAGAAGAGGGGGAAGGAGGAAGAAAGGAGGAGGAGGACGGTGGAGGGGGTGGTGGTGGATGACGGTGGGGTGGGGAGGGAAAAGAAGAAAATGGAAGCTAGGGGGAGGGGGGCGGCGGGGGGTCGAATGAGGGGGAAAAAGAAGAAGAAGGTTTTTTTTTTTGCTCACTCTTTTTTTTTTTTAAACTCTCGCTGCCCTCTTTGGTCAGAGAGTTGGCGCGCCCTCTTTGGCGCCAACTTCAACTGGATTTTTTTTTAAGTATGGATGCTCCATACTTTTCACACCCTTCCTTTCCTATGAAAAACTACTAAAACAAAACAAAAAAAAAAAGAAGAAGAAAACTTATTGGGTTGCCTCCCAATCAGCGCTTGTTTAACGTCCTGAGCCCGACGGATATCTCCTTAATTCTCAGCTTCCAGTGCCACGGAGGTTCTCCCTCTGTCGATGTCTCCACCATGGTAAGGCTTCAATCTCTGCCCATTTACTTTAAAAGCGTCATCTGAACCTATTGGTGCATTGGCAATTGCACCAAAAGGTGTAACCTCCTTGACTACGAACGGTCCTGACCACCTAGACTTCAATTTCCCCGGAAAAAGTTTTAACCGAGAGTTATAAAGTAATACCTGCTGACCCGGATGAAACTCTTTTGGAAGAATCCTCCTGTCATGCCATCTCTTGGTTCTCTCCTTGTAGAGGCTAGCACTCTCATATGCAAAAATTCTGAATTCATCAAGCTCATTCAACTGAAGTAGCCTTTTTCATCGTGATTTAGCATCAAAATCAACTTAGTTGCCCAAAGTGCCTTATGCTCAAGCTCCACTGGAAGGTGGCAAGATTTACCATATAATAGCTGAAATGGTGACATGCCGATAGGAGTCTTAAATGCCGTTCAGTATGCCCACAAGGCATCATCAAGCTTCTGGGACCAATCCTTCCTGGACTTCCCAACAGTCTTCTCCAGAATTTGCTTCAATTCCCTGTTAGATATCTCCACTTGCCCACTAGTTTGTGGGTGATATGGAGTAGTGACACGATGAGTGACACCATATTTGCTAAGCAATGATTGAAAGCGTCGGTTACAAAAATGAGTGCCTCCGTCACCGATAATGGCCCTCGGTACCCGAACCCGCTGAATATATTCTTTCTGAGAAAGGATACCACCACCTTAGCTTCGTTAGTGGGAAGAGCAATTGCCTCCACTCACTTGGAGACATAGTCCACAGCGACAAGAATGTACTTGTTGTTAAAAGAACTTGGGAATAGCCCCATAAAATCAATTCCCCACACATCAAATATCTCAATAACAAGAATGTTGTTGAATGGCATCTCGTGTCTCCTAGAGATATTCCTGTTCTTTGGCAACGATCACATTGCTCCACAAACTTCCTAGCATCCTTGTACAATGTAGGCCAATAAAAACCGCTTTGTAGTACCTTAGCAAGCGGTGCGTTCTCCAGCGAAATGTCCACCATAATCGAACCGTGACAATGCCGGAGGATTTTATGAGTTTCCTCCTGCGGGATACGGCGACGGAGCATTCCATCGTACATCTGAAAAATAAGAAAGGTTCATCCCAGATATACCGCTGAACATCATGCATGAACTTCTTCCTCTGCTGCCATGTTAGTCCCTGCGGTATCATCCCAATGGCCTTATAATTAGCAATATCAGCAAACCAAGGAACACGCTACTGTCAGAATAGGTGCAGTTGTTAATCTTTCTTTCAACAAGTTGAATGCCATCAGACACTCTTTGTTGAAGTTAAAGTCTTCATCTTTGACCAACAAATGACTAAGTGGTTTTGCTATTTTGGAAAAATCCTTGATAAACCTCCGGTAAAAACCCACATGACCAAGAAAACTGCGAACACTACGTACATTGGTGGGAGGGGGCAAGTCTTTGATGATTATAATCTTGGCTCTATCTACTTCTATCCCTTGTTCGAGATATTCTATGACCCAAGACTATCCCATCTTTTACCATAAAATGACATTTTCCCAATTGAGTACCAAGTTACTATCTTGACATCTTTGGAGCACACAAGACAAATTAGCCAAGCAAGTATCATAGGAAGTGCCAAAAACAGAGAAATCATCCATGAATACCTCAATAAATCTCTCAGTCATGTCAGAGAATATAGACAACATGCACCTCTGAAAAGTGGCTGGAGCGTTGCAAAGACCAGAAGGGCATCCGTCTATAAGCAAAAATACCAAAGGGGCAAGTGAAAGTTGTCTTCTCTTGATCCTCTGGATCACTTGCTATTTGATTGTAACCGAATAGCCATCTAAGAAGCGATAATAGGAGTGACTGCAAGCCTTTCAAGCATCGGTCCATAAATGGTAAGGGAAAGAAGTCCTTACGAGTGGCATCGTTCAATCTCCTATAATCCACACACATTCTCCGGCCGTGACAGTTCTAGTGGGAATTAATTCATTATTCTCATTTTGCACTACGGTGATTCCACCTTTTCGGTACTACTTGCCTTGGACTAACCCACTTTGAATCGGAGATAGGATAAATCATACCTGCATCTAACAGTTTCATCACCTCCTTTCTTACCACTTCCTTCATAGTCGGGTTAAGTCTCCTCTGGGGCTACCTTACCGGTTTCACATCGTTCTCCATCAGAATTTTATGAGTGCAGAATGAAGGACTAATCCCCTTTAAATCAGATATAGACCACCCTATTGCAGTCTTGTGGGTAGTCAAAACTTTTAGCAACTTCTCTTCGTCAGTAGGTGACAATTCAGCGCTAACTATAACGGGATAAGTGTCGTCCTCCCCTAGAAAAGCATACTTCAGATTAGAAGGGAGTTCCTTTAGTTCCACCTTAGGAGCAGTAGGAGGTGCATCATAATCCTTCCTTTGCAGCTTGTCAACCAAGCAAATCGAATTCTTATCTGCGAAACCTCTTCTTCCACTTGCAACAAGCGAGCAATATCATCCTCTAAGGACTCATCTGAATCTTCTTGAAAAAGACCCTCATGAATGGCTTTGTCAATTACATCAACTTGAAACAATCACTATTATCAGTGGGTATTTCATGGATTGAAACACATTGTAAGTGACTTTCTCGTCATTCATTTGGAACTCCATCTTTCCAGCAGACTACATCAATTATCGCTCTAGCAGTAGCCAAGAAGGGTCTTCCCAAAAGCAAAGGAAGTTCAGCATCTTCCTCCATGTTAAGAACCACAAAATCCAGGGAAGATGAATTTGTCCACTTTCACAAGCACATCCTCAATGACACCTTCTGGCTTCTTAATGGACCTATCCGCCAACTGTAATGACATCATAGTAGGCTTCATCTCTTTAATGCCGAGAGCTTTTGAAATAGATAAGGGCATTAAATTAATACTAGCTCCCAGATCACAAAGTGCTATGCCCATATTGACATTCCCTATTGCACAAGGAATGCTAAAGCTGCCCGGATCTTTAAGCTTTGATGGCAACTTAGTTTGAATGATGGCACTACACTGCTGAGTCAATGCCCTTTGTTTACGCCTCTTGCAACTTATGCTTCTTGGAAAGCAAATCTTTCATGAACTTTGCATAATTAGGCATATTTTCAAGAGCTTACGCAAAAGGGATGTTAATATGCAATTTCTTAAAAATATCCAAGAACTTGGCATCTTGTTGTTTCGAATCTGCTTGCTTCAACCTTTGGGGATAAGGAGGTTTTGCATAAGAAGGAGTGGGAGGCTTCTTTGTAGCTATCTCCTTTGGAACTTGCTGCACGCTGTTGGATCACCTTGTTTTGTTGGGCAATGGTCTCATTGTGGGCCAACATTGTATTGTAAGAGTCTAGCTGAAGAACTCCCCTCTTTGGTTGTGGAGTAACAGTTTCATTTTCAAAGGACCCCATATCTTCAAACAACTCCAATGCTTCTTCGGGAGTTTTATTTTTAGCGTACCACTCTTTGCGGCATTAATCATCATCCTAGAGGACGGAAGCATCCCTTTGAAGAATATTCTCACTTTGATCATAGTCTTGCGGCTCATGTTGTGGGCACTTCCTAAGCAACTCCTTGAATCTTTCCCACGCTTCACAATATGATTCCCCATTGCCTTGAGTAAAGCAATTGATGTCCGAAAGCAACTTTGTATACTTAGAAGAAGGAAAAATTTCTCAAGAAACTTTGTGGTAATAATGTCCCAAGTGGAGAGACTTCCATTAGGACAAGAACGAAGCCAAGCTCTGCTTTCCCGTCAAAGAGAAAGGAAACAGTCTCACACGAATAGCATCTCCGAAACTCCATTCATCTTGATGGTATCACAAATTCGCGAGAAAAGTCTCGATATGTTGATTAGGATCCTCTAAATCACTCCCACTAAAGAGCTTTGTTGAACCAAGCTTATGAGAGATGGCTTGATTTCAAAATTATTTGCATTCACAACGAGATTGACGATGCTAGTTGCAGCCACTGGCGAGATTAAGCGTCATGTAATCGCCCATGGTCCTTTTTGGAGGAGGAGGAGGAGGAGGATCGTAATATTTTCGCCATTATAACCGGTTTAGTCTCAGTACTAGAGCTAACAACCTTTCCTTTTCTCTGTTTAGCAAGTTTTCGGTTTCTCTTTCTTTGTCTTTTCAATTTCGGGATCAAGCTATGGCGAATTTACGTCGGTGGTACCTCGCATAAACGAGTAGGATAACAAAAGAAAAAGAAAAATCCAATCTAGAGTTTCAATAACTACTCTTAGTGTTGAAATAAAACTATTCCCGTCGCGGCGCCAAAAACTTGATAGCGACTTGGCAAGTGCACCGGTCGTTACAAGTAATAAAGTAGTGAGTAAAAGATCTTTCCACGAGGAATAGTACTCCAACCACTAATTCGTTATTTCGGCTTTAGTTGGATCAATGAGTAATAGGGGTGAGTTGTAACCAAACAGAATTTTAAGGAATTTAATCGAAAACACGCATTCAAGATTAAGAATCTCAAAAGCGATTGTTTAGAAAAATTAATCAAGAGAAAAACGCAGTTAGGGCATAGAAATCCCCCTATGTTCATCCAAGTATTTGAATTAAATCCCTAATTGACTATTACTCCCATGATTGACGATCAATTCTCTAAAATTAGACTAAGTCCCAATGTCTTGACTCTACCTTAGTCCGTTATCTTTAAAAACAACCTAATGTCTTAGTATTGTTTGGAAAGATCAATGTATTTAAACCAGAATTATGAGATCGCATAAACTCGTAAGCCTATGTCTAGGTCATGCAACTTTATGATGAATTAATGGTTCGATTAAATGCACCAACATCTCTATTGTCATACACCAACCTATGAACAATCTAAAAGGTGATCAATCTTTAAGAAAGCTTTAAGCAAAGATAATTCATTCAATCATGGTAAATAACGTTCAATCAAGAATTCAAACAAATACTCAAATTCGCATAGGGTTCATCCTCGTCTAACTACTAAAGAAGACTAGCCAAGCATGGCTAGGTTAACAAAATAGAAGAAGAGAGATGAAAATTAGAATTGTTCTTGCGTCCTCTTTCTTCCTTGGTAGTCTCGAGCTTTTCCTCCTTCGTCCTTTCTCTCTAAACCTTTGGTAAATACCAAAATTTAGAGAGCATAAGGATGTTTCTTTCTTTCTTTTGTGCTTTTGTTACTTCTGCGTCTTGTCTCTCTATGTTCTAGTGTGTATCTCCCTTGTTCTTTATATAGAAATTTCCTTAGGCTGACTTGGGTCGTGATCGGATCCTTCCTTAAATAAAAGATATGCAATATCCTTTTGAAATCTCAAATCAGCTTCAAATATTTTGTAATCCACTCTCTCATATCAATCAATTAATTCAAATTGATTTACTTTTTCTGCTCCTTTCTCAATCAGCTAATAACTCCTGCAAGATATATACAATAGTAATAAATTTAATCCAATATATCTCAGAATTGATACTCATTTAATTATAAAATATGCACTTATCAAGTACAAACCCCAAAATTTCCAGCAACAATCTACACCTTCTTTGCCAGCACTACCTCCTCGACCAGCCATATGTGCACCTCCATAGGAGGCACAATAGCAGGCTAGTAGTAGTGGTTCCTCATTGGAGGATATGATGAAGCAATTTACCACAAACACTAGGCAGTTCCAACAGCAGACTGAAACTTCCATTCAGATTTTCAAGACTCAGATTGGCCAATAGGCAATATCATTGAACCAACTTTAGCCTTAGGGATCTAACACTCTTCCTTCACAAACAATTCCAAATCCTAAGAGGAATGTGAGTGCTATCTCCCTATGGTCTGGCAAGCAATTAGAGGAACCTGAACAAGCTACAGATGTGACTTCCACATTAGAAAAAGAGTCAGAAAATGTGAAGATTGACTCTAAAAATAGAAAAGGCAGTGCAACAAGGTGAAAAGGAAGACATTCCCATTTCTCTTCCTTTCCCTCAACGAGACCTTCAATCCAGGAAGTTGGCAGAAAAAGCACAAGAGAAGGATATACTTGAGACATTCAGAAGAGTAGAAATGAACCTTCCTCTCTTAGATGCAGTCAAACAATTTCCTAAATAGGCCAAGTTTCTAAAGGAGTTGTGCACCAATAAGAGGCGACTGAAAGGGAATAAACGAAGTGTCGAGATCCGTACACGCAGCGGAAGGATTCTCATCCATTAAGATTTTACGAATCCCATAGAGATGATCTATCAATGGCGTTTAAATCAAGGTTCGTTAGAGAAACCGTACCTATACGATCTTGTATGCGTCCTTTCTCGAACACGTGGGCTAACACCTTCTTGCTCGATCAATCTCTAGGAGCCGACTCTATGAATCCACTCCCTCTACCGGTATCCACACCGAACAGCTCTCCAACACGTAGGCAGCGTGCTAGCACCTTCTTACTTTGCGTCTCACCTCTTTTCTCTCTAGGTTTTTCGCAGCAGTTCCTTATTTTAATACGACTAGATCAATATCTTTTATAGAGTTTCTAAAACCCTAATTGGACCGTATTAACATATTCAAGATTAATCTCAATTAATATTGAATTTGAATTTTAGATTTAAATAGCATTATTAAATCTGTCCAACAGATCTAATCTAATCTATTTATTTAATCCGAATTAAAAGCCTGCTGATTTGATTTATTTCTATAAATTAAATCTGAGATATGATATCTTTCTATTTAATTAAATATGAGATACAATATCTGAATTTAATTAAATTCGAGATACTACATCTTTATTCGAAAATTAAATCTGAGATACAATATCTCAATTTATTATAGTTATTTAATTTATCAAATAAATTAAATACTATATAATAATATTATTATCTATAAATAATATCATTATTATTTTTGAATTTAATATATATATATATATATATATATATATATATATATATATATATATATATCCATCCTAGATTAAATACAGTATTCATTAAATCTTAGACATATATAAGATTCAATGAATCTGGACACTTTTACTCGTGTTGGGCTATTCTTGTGTGCGACCCTGCATGCCCACATGAGATTGGTAGCGGGCCAATACTGTATCAGCCCACAAGTCACAAGTGGCCTCTAGCAAGACATTGCGACTACCCAATTCATATGGGGATCGATGATACGATACAACCAATCGTACAACCATGTCACATCCCTTTTGTCACGTGATAATTTGGTCAAGGATGAGGCATGGATAATGTCAACTTCTTGTTCTTAACCATTACTTTCTCGATTCTTGAGTAGTCTAACAATTGAAATGGAAAATCTTTTCCATCGCAGTATGGCCAAACATTTCTCAGTCTCACTCATCGAAGGGCCCAGTATTATCTTTCTACAAATGTGAGGGACAAATTCCATCTTGACCACTCACATTCCTCTACATGAAAACCACTGATCCCGATCCAAGCCTTTATCATCACCTGGTCAAAGGTGACTTTTGACTAGGTCAAAGATCAATGACTCATCATGTAGGAATCCATGATGATCTCACGTCAAAGGGCATTGTGATGCGGTTATACATGAGAAAAGCTTATGACTTAATCCATGCAGCTTTCTCATAGTGGGTTGATCCAGCACCTTGTACTCTTACAAGTGCCTATGACTTTGATTCGTATCTCCTGTTGGGATCCGTACACGCAGCGGAAGGAATCTCATCCATTTAAAATTTTGCAAATCCTAAAGAGGATCTATCAACAACGTTTAAATCAAGGTTCGTTAGGAAAAACCGTACCTATGCGAACTCGTGAGCGACCTTTGCAAACACGTGGGCTAACACCTTCTTGTTCGATCAATCTCTAGGAGCCGACTCTATGAATCCACTCCCTCTACCGGTATCCACACCGAACAGTTCTCCAACACGTATGGCAGCGTGCTAGCGCCTTCTTACTTTGTGTCTCACGTTTTTCTCTCTATGATTTCTTTCAAGGCTTGTTAGTTTGCGCTCCTCATACGACTTAGATCAATATCTATTTATAGAGTTTCTAAAACCCTAATTAGGCCGTATTAAAATATTCAAGACTAATATCAATTAGTCCTTGAATTTCGAATTTGGATTAAATATAGTAATTAAATCTGTCCAACAGATCTAATCTAATCTATTTAATTAATCCACATTAAAAGCCTGTTGATTTAATTTATTTCTATAAATCAAATCTGAGATATGATATCTATCTATTTAATTAAATCTGAGATACTATATCTCAACTCAATTAAATATGAGATACTACATCTTTCTTCGAAAATCAAATTTGAGATACAATATCTCTATTTGTCTTAAATATTTAATTTGTCAAATAAATTAAATACAAAACAAAGATTATATAATAATATCATTATTAAATAATATTATTATTGTTTTATATAGATATATACATATACATATATATATATATATATATATATATATATATATATATATTCACACACACACACATATCCATCCTAGATTAAATGTTGTATTTATTAGATCTTAGACATATCTAAGATTCAATGAATCTGAACACTATTGCTCGTGTTGGGCTATTCTTGTGTGTGACCCTGCAGGCCCACATGAGATTAGCAGTGGGCCAATATTGTACCAGCCCACAAGTCGCAAGCGGCCTCTAGCAAGACATTGCGACTACCCAATTCATATGGGGATCGATGATATGATACAACCTATCATACAACCATGTCACGTCCCTTTTGTCATGCGATAACTTGGTCAAGGATGAGGCATGGATAATGTCAACTTCCTGTTCTTGACCATTACTTTCTCGATTCTTGAGTAGTCTAACAATTGAAATCAAAACTCTTTTCCATCGTAGTATCGCCATATATTTCTCAGACTCACTCATCGAGGGCCCAGTATTATCTCTCTACAAATGTGAGGGACAAATTCCATCTTGACCATTCACATTCCTCTGCATGAAAACCACTGATCCCAATCCAAGCCTTTATCATCACCAGGTCAAAGGTGACTTTTGACTAGGTCAAAGATCAGGGACTCTCATGTAGGAATCCATGATGATCTCAGGTCAAAGGACGTTGTGACTCGGTTAGACATGAGATAAGCTTATGACTAAAGCCATGCAGCTTTCTCATAGTGGGTTGATCCAGCACCTTGTACTCTTACAAGTGCCTATGACTTTGACTTGTATCTCCATACTCATCAAAGTCATACTGGTATTATTTCATCTTCGCTCCCATGAAGATGACCGACCAGGGATATTTAGGATAATCTATAAGATAGATTCAAGGACACAATTATCATTATAAACATGCAAATGATATGATAACTAAACAGAGAAATACTTTAATTAATAATAACGTCAAAGTACAATGATCTGCCCCTAGGGCATAATTTCCAACATCTCCATACCTTATCAAAGTCATACTAGTATTATTTCATATTCGCTCCCGCGTAGATGGCTGACCAAGGACATTTAGGATAATCTATAAGATACATCCAAGGATACAGTTATCACTATAAACTTGCAAATGATATGATAACTAAATGGAGAAATACTTCAAATAACAAAAATGTTTAAAGTACAATGACTTGCCCTTAGGGCATATTTTCTAACACGAATGAGTTTGAACCAGAATGTATCAGCACTCATCTAGCCTACCATGCCTCGCAAGTGCAAAGATTCAGGGATGTTTTCTACCCCTTGCATTAATGGTAATTATAGATTTGATGATTGCATGCTAGATTTAGGTGCTTCTATTAATGTCATGCCTACATTTGTTTATAAATCTCTTGGTCTCGGTCCTTTGCGTCCTACTGGTGTCATTTTCCAGTTAGCTAATAGGAGTAATGCTCACCGTATTGGTTTGGTTGAAGATGTTTTGGTTAAAGTAAATGAATTGTTATTCCCTGTTGACTTTTACATCTTAAGCATGGAGGATGAATCTCCTAATAGTAGGTCACCAATCATTCTAGGGAGACCTTTCATGAAAACAACTAGGACTAAGATAGATGTCTATTATGGTACTCTTTTCATGGAGTTTGGTAATATTTCTGTGAATTTCAATATCTTTGATGCCATGAAATATCCTGGGGAAGAGCGTTCTATTTTCTGCATTGATGTGATTGATGATGTTGTGGATTATGTACTTGCTGATTAGTATGCTGATTACCCTGATTTTGCATCTGATAGTGATTTTGCCATTTGTGTATGTGTTGATAATGAATAGTGCTCTGTTTGCATTGATTTGGTTAATGATGCATTATTTGGTGATTCTGACTTGCTTAGTGATCTTGGATTACTTGTGGATTCTGATATTGATTCTGAATTTAAGCTTCATCCTGATTTTGATGTGCATCCTGAATATATGATACATTCTAATTCTGAAGTTAATTCTGATTTTGATGAGATGAATTAAGATGTTAACCTTGAGCTGTATAGACACAGTTCTTCTTCTGCCTCTTTGAATGTGGTTTGAGGTATTTCCAGTGTGATAAGATCAGAGTTATTGCAGCAACCGCCCAAGCTTCTCCCCTCCATTGAGCAACTACCCAAACTAGAGTTGAAATTCCTTCTCGATCATCTGAAGTATGTATTTCTGGAGGTAAATGAGTAGTTGCCAGTCATTGTGGCAAATAATCTTTTTCTTGATCAAGAAGAGAAGATGCTAAGCTTATTGATGGCAAACAAGAAAGCCATTGGGTGGACATTAGCTACCATCGTTGGCATCAACCCTTCTATGTGTATGCATCGAATTCTATTGGAAGAGGAGGCTAAGCCGGTGAGGCAAGCTGTGGTAGCCAATCTGAAGAATGAGCTCATTCCCACTCAAGTTCAGAATAGTTTGAGAGTTTGCATTGATTATAGGAGACTCAACAAGCCACTTGCAAGAATTACTATCCTCTACCTTTCATTGATCATATGTTAGAGCGCTTGGCTGGTAAGTCTCATGACTGCTTTCTGGATGGCTACTTTGGCTATTTCTAGATCCATATTGCTCTTGAGGATCAGGAGAAGACGACCTTTACATGCCCCTTCGTAACATACGCTTACCGAAGGATGCCTTTTGGCCTCTGTAATGTGCCTGGCACCTTTCAGCGTTGTATGATAAGTATTTTCTCTGAGTTTCTAGAGGACTACATGGAGGTTTTTATGGACGATTTCATTGTATATGGGTCTGATTTTGATGCATGCTTAGCTAATTTGTCTAGAGTCTTGCATAGGTGCATTGAGTCTAATATTGTGCTGAATCATGAAAAGTGTCACTTCATGGCTGAGTCGGGTATAGTCTTGGGACACATAGTATCTAGGAAAGGGATTGAGGTAGACCCTGCTAAGATAGATGTAATTACTGCTTTTCCTTACTGCGCATTTGTGCGGGAAGTTTGTTCTTTTCTTGGTCATGCAGGTTTCTATCGACGTTTCATTTGGGATTTTAGCAATACTGCTCAACCCTTATCCAACCTTCTACATAAGGACACTGACTTTGTATTTGATGATTTGTACAAGGTGTCTTTCGATACTTGAAGTGTTTCCTGACCACAGCCCCAGTGATCCAGCCCCTTGATTGGTACCTCCCCTTCAAGTTGAGGTGCAATGCTTCCAACTACACGGTTGGTGCTATCTTGGCACAGCGGGTTGACGAAGCCTCTCATGTCATTGCATATGCCTCAAAGACTTCGGATCCTACCCATTCTAATTACACCACTACTAAAAGGAGTTGTTGGGTATTGTATTTGCTTTTGATAATTTTAGGTCATATCTGCTAGCTAGTAGAGTAATTATTTTCTCTGACCATGCTTCTTTAAAGTTCCTTTTGAAAAACGTAGATGCGAAGCCACAACTCATTTGGTGGATGTTATTGCTCCAAGAATTTGATGTTAAGATTCGAGACAGAAGTGCAACACAAAATTGGATAGTTGACCACTTGAGTCGCATCATCTATTCTCCTTCTCACCCCTCTTCTATTCGGGATTATTTCCCTAATAAGCAGCTTCTACAGCTGCAAGGTAAGATCCCATGGTATGCTGATCTGGTTAACTACTTGGTAGCTGGTGTTTTTCCTGTAAACTCCACTAGGGCCCATACCCTAAAATTGAAAAGTGAGTCTAAATATTATGTTTGGAATGACCCTTATCTGTAGAAATTTTGTACTGACCAGGTAGTTAGGAGATGTGTGCCAGATCATGAATTTCATTCCATATTGCATTTTTCTCATGCTTCTGCCTGTGGTGGTCACTTTGGACCCAAAGAATTGCTAGGAAAGTGTTAGAATGTGGTTTATTTTGGCCTTCCCTATTTCATGATGCCCATCTATTTTACAAGTCATGTGATAACTGTCAAAGGGCAATGAGTATTTCCCGTAGGCATGAGATGCCTCAGAACCCTATATTGTTTTATGAGATCTTTGATGTGTGGGGTATTAGTTTTATGGGTTCATTTCCTGCTTCATATGGTTACAGTTACATATTGCTGGCTGTTGATTATGTCTTGAAATGGGTTGAGGCGAAAGCCACCCGAACTAATGATTCTTCTGTGGTGGTGTATTTTGTTAGGTCTAACATTTTCTATAGGTTTGGTATCCCTAGAGCTATTATCAGAGACCAGGGTTCCCATTTTTGCAATCGAAGCATAGGTGCCTTGTTACGCAAGTATGGAGTTCTTCACAAGGTCTCCACTGTATATCATCCTCAGACCAACGGTCAGGCTGAAGTCTCAAATAGAGAGATTAAGCAAATCCTTCAGAAGAATGTTAACTCTACCAGAAAGATTTGAGTAAGCTATTAGATGATGCTTTGTGGGCATATCGCACCGCCTACAAGACTTCGATTGGGATGTCTCCCTATCGGCTTGTCTTTGGTAAGGTATGCCATCTTCCGGTTGAGTTAGAGCATCAAGCTTGTTGGGCCATTAAGCAGTGTAACATGGATTTGGCTAAGTCTGGGATGGAACGAAAGCTACAGTTGCAAGAGTTAGATGAGCTTAGATTGAATTCCTATGAGAGTTCATGGTTGTACAAGGAAAAGACTAAGGCATTCTATGATAACCATATTCTAAGGAAAGAATTTTCTGTGGGCCAGAAAGTTGTTCTATTTAACCCCCGTTTGAAGTTTATACCTGGTAAGCTTCGATCTAAATGGGATGGCCCTTTTGTGATCACTAACATATTTCCATCTGGTGTTGTTGAGCCATGTGATCCACCCACAGGACGAACCTTCAAGCTAAATGGGGATCGCCTCAAGCAATTTCATGAAGGATCTCAGCAGTAGCCTGAGGAAGCAGAGATTCTCCTCATTGATGCCACTTATCCTCCATAAACCCCTTGGGGAGTATTCTTATTTCTTCTCCCCCTTTATTTTATTTTCTTTCCTTTTTCCACTTTGCTTTTTGAAAATAAATACATTCTCTCTTTCTATGTTTGGTTTGCAATTCTGAACTCTTCGATTACATGTCTTGGTAGTTGATTTGGTGATGTTGATCGCCTAAGTTGGTATTGACCTTGTGAGGTTTTGGGCCTGCATGAATGGAATTCATCTTTTACCATTCTCTCCTTCATATATGCATTTGCTCATGATTTATGTTCTCTAGAACTTGCTCCCTTTCTTTTTGAAACTACATTTTTCACTTATGTACATAAATATGATGAAGCTTGTTTTCTTTCTTTTATTTTCCCACTTTGGCCAAATAGCCTTTCCCTTACATTATATTTCCTTTGCTAGCCCCTTTGTGCCTTTTTGACTCATTCTTTTCTAAGCCACATTACAAGCTTAAGCGTAAAAGCATTTTATTCCACACCTTGGAAATTTATTGAGCATTGGTTTTGTGTTTAAGTGTGGGGGTTGCTCAGGAGTGCAATAGTTTAAGTGTGAGGGGAGATATTTGATTTTATGCCATTCACTAGTTGGTATTGATATGGTCATTATGATTATGTATATAGTTTCTGGAAAGAAAGAAAAAGAAAGAAAGAAAAGCAATAAAAGAAAAGAAAAGAAAAGACATAGAAAGAAAGGAGATATATAAGAAAAATAAAATTTTTCATACATAGAGAATGATTATGTTAATCAGTGATTTTTTTAATTTCTTTAGTGTTAGCCTCTCATTCCATACTATTACCTACCTTCACCCTAGCCCCATTACAACCTTTAACAATAAGCTCTCTTGATTTGTGCATGCATGTGTTATGAGTAGTGGAGACGTAGAAATTGAGCAAGCTTACGATAAAACAATTTTCTTGAGCAGAATTTGAGCGATACACTTATTTACCCTATGCACTTGAGAGATTGATTGATGACATCCTTTGAGAGACCATCTTTTGTGATTAGCATCATTGATTGAGATTACCATGATTTATAATTTGAGATGAAAGGATTTTGATCTTGATTGATTGATATTTTGAAGCTTTGTGTTCCTAGTTCAATTTTTGCTTTGTTAGCAATTATTAGAAAAGAAGAGTTTTTCCTTTTAGTCCTTTTTCTTTGAATTTTGCTTAGGAATGCAAAACGATAAGTATGGGGGAATTTGATAATTGAATATTTCATACACTTATTTTTATCTCTTGATTAATAAATCAGGAGTCTTTAGTTAATAAATAATGGTTTTTATACTTATTTGGGCTTTGGGCCTTTGATTATATTTTAGCCATTTTTAATAATAAAAATTCCAGTTTTATATTGCTTCACTATTTTCTCTATAAATCTTGAACCAAACACCGGATTAGCCTCATTTTTGTTTCATATTTCAAATGATTCAGAGAGCTACAATTGTTATGAAGACATGAAGGGCAAATTCGAACAAGAGGATGGTCGATTTTAGAGCTGAAGTCAGATGTATATTTCTGGATTTTTATTTGGGCTCGAATTTTGTAATTAAAACCCATTTTTATTTTATTTCTGTTTTGGGCTAAACGATTGGAGCCCAATCCGTTTTGTATTTAGGTTTTTACTTAGGTCGGCCACCAACACTGATTCATTCACGTTTTTACACATTTTCAGATTAAACATAGGAGTTTCATTTTCTCTGCAATGTTCTTCACGTTCTTTGTCTGTTCTTCATTTTTCCAGTCATGCTTGGCTAAGCTTCTATGATTAACCCAACGTTGAGGATTCCATGATTCGTCCAGAGAGCTTGTGCTTAATCGGTAATTTTACTCGTTTTTGTTGTCATCTTATTGGATTCGATTTCTGGAAATAGTTCGAATATTAGATTTAATATTCGATTTGGTTCATCCCAAGGACTTAGTTTGACCTAGGTTCCAGTGTTACTGTGCGATCGCACAGTGAGATGCCATTGTTCGAACAAATTCTAGGTGATCATCTAGTCGAGGGATTTTTTGGACGAACGCAGAGATTTCGGTTCATCCAAAACCAATCGTGAGTTCGTTCATATTTCTTTCATTGATGGAAGTCTCTGGAATCTAAATGTTGGGTTGATAAATTTTAATATGATTATTTTCATTTCGTTCTGTTTCTGTTTATTGCATTTTTATTCTGTTTGAACCAAAACCCCCCCATTTTTACTGTTTCTGTTTCACTGTTATTATCTAATCAGACCCACTGCAAATTCGTTGGGAAAATGATCCAGGTTCCCTACTACTACAAATCTTTTATTGAATCTGGTTACTTTGAGAGACACAACAAATCTTTGTCAATTTGTGTGTTTAGGTTTTGCTTAGGATTACAACACATTTACCAAGACACGCCAAATGATGACATATACCAGTGTCTTCTAAAAAACGCAAGACACCCCCAACTACCCTTGAAATATCGTATACGTACTTATTGAAAGTGGAGCTGAATCACCAAGAGGGAGGGTGAATTGGGGAGTCTAAAAACTTTTGTATTTTCTCTGTTTTTGAACACTAAAACAGAGCTAGACAGAGGATAGGGAAGAGAAGAAAGACACAAGAAATTTATATTGGTTCGGTCCAATCTCTTGACCTACATCTAGTCCCCTGACTCTCTGGGATTTTTCACTATCACAATTGATTACACACTCTGTAACTCAAGAGTAATTCTCTCACTAGAACTTACTCCCCCTTACAAGTTGCAATCAATATCCCAATCTCCAAGTCCCCTGACTTGAGATTCTTACAATGAATGATTTACAATAAATGAACTCTCTAAGAGTGGATAAGGATAATCACTGAAGTACAATGTATCAAAAGATACTTTACACAAGAAAACTCAAAGAGTAGTTGGAAACTTGAATGATTTTTGTTTTCTACAGATTGGTTGTTAAGAAGAATTGAATTCAACTCTATTTATACAAGGAGTGTATTAAATGACCGTTGTAATCTTCAATATGACCGTTGTCAACATTAAGAGTGGATTAGCTGAAGGTTTGGTCTTCTTCTCTCTCTACTCTTTGGTTAATCCAGCTGCACAGAAGTTTATGCTTGACTTCTTGACTTTTAATCCGTTGGAAGAGCAGCTACTGGATGTGGAAAGGAAACATTAATCCCTTTGCAACGTGTGTAGAATGATTGTCCAAAAGGATGCAAGTTTTCTGGACTTTGCATTTAATGAACTGACATCACTTTTTGCTTTTGTCTAAATCTTCATTTAATATCCTCTAATCCATCTGAAACTCATTAACAAACTCATTAAACATAGCTAGGAATAGTAATGAGTGATGATAAGAAGTATTAAGGTCAAACGGGAAGATTTCAAAAATTTGAGTAACTTGATTTTAAAAATCAGCGACACAAACTCGAGTTTGTTTATCCAAACTAGAGTTTGTCACTATGCTCAAAGGGGAAACTCAAGTTTCCATTTACAAACTCGAGTTTTTTTCTTCCAGAGAAGAAAGTCGTATTTTGAGTTTAAAAGCATACTTTGAGTAGTGGAGCAAAACTCGAGTTGATTAATGACAAACTCAAGTTTTGGACTTTTATAGTGAAAACATGTTTAAGTCCAAAAGCTCAAAACTGGAGTTTCTAAAAGTAAACTAGATTTTTCAAATTACTGAAATAGAGCAAAGCTCTCTGCTTGGCGCAAACTTGAGTTTGCTATACAAAACTCGAGTTTTCTCTTAAGTATGAAAACATTTGAAAATTCAAGCCAAGTGAAAACTGGAGTTTTCAAAAACCAACTGGAGTTTTCACAAAGTGAGTAAAACATAAAAACTCTCTGTCTAGTGGAAACTCGAGTTTCCAAATCCAAACTCGAGTTTCCTCATAAGAGAAAACTTTGATAAATATTCTGTCAAATGAAAAATGGAGTTTCAAAACAGAAACTGAAGTTTTCATAAACTCAGAAAGGAGCATAGCTCTCTATGTCTTACAAACTCGAGTTTCCAACTAAGTTTGAAAACTCAGAGAACTCTTTGTCTTGCCAAAACTCGAGTTTCCAAATGGAAACTGGAGTTTAGCTTAGTTCAAAAATATTGATGGTTCTCTGTATGACCAAAACTCGAGTTTACTAATTGCAAACTGGAGTTTTGTTCTCTTTAAAAAATATTGAGGAGTCTCTGTAAGATACAAACTGGAGTTTGTAAAACTAAACTCGAGTTTGCCTTGATGTGAAAACTTGGAGTGCTCTCTGTATGTCACAAACTCGAGTTTTCCTATGCAAACTAGAGTTTTCTTAACTTGTTAAAAATTGAGCTACTCTCTGTCAAGCCAAAACTCGAGTTTTGCCTTAGACAATAAGTTTTCAACTTACCAAAGAGAAAACTTCATCTTGTGTTTACAATTGTCAGTTTTCATCAAAACCCATAGAGAACTAACACTTATAACGACATATTTTTGTGCAACTAATTGTCCTATACTTTAGGACATAGTTGAGTGGCATCTTTACTAATCGGAATAACACCGTATAGGTATTCTGTGCCCTTTTTCACTAACACTTTAATTCCATAGCCTATACATACTAGGTCCACTGGCCTGTTTAGCCGAGTTACTTAGTTCCTGAGATGCTTTCTATCTCTTGTCATTCTTGGGACTCTTCCCGAATATGGCTTAGTCGTTTGCCTAATTTAGGCTTATACTCAATTCTCATGGCCCAAAATTCGGGATGTTACAAGGGACACACTTTTACAGTAAACAATTTGAACTTCTGCTGGCTAAGTATGAAGTAAAGCATCATATTGCCACAGCTTACCATCCTCAAACAAATGGCCAAGCCGAGTATTCAACAGAGAAATCAAGAAAATCCTGGAAAAAGTGGTTAATCCCAACATAAACGATTGGTCTGACAAATTAGATTATTCACTTTGGGCATATAGAACAACATTCAAAACTCCTTTAGGTGTATCCCTATATCAGCTGTTTTTTTTGGGAAAGCCTATCACCTTCCTATGGAATTAGAGCACAAAGCTTATTGGGCAATTTCCAAGCTAAATATGGATACTACAGTTGATGGTGAGAAAAGGATAATTTTGTTAAGGCTAACACTAATTTGCTTGACAATACTTTTAGACTTGGATAGAATCATGAACAACCATTGTCTTGGGATCCTAATTATTATTCTCCTTTATATGTGTCACATCCTCATATATCATCCAATTTTCATGTAGATGGAATTATCCCGTTGATGATGAGGAGATTACAACATGATTTTCTTTAACGTCTTTTAGATAGTCAAAATGAATTCTTGAGATTTTTTTTTTTAAAAATACAAAATTAATGATCATGCCCAAAATGAAGCAAATCAAGTTGATGTAATGACTTCTAATCTTGAATCTTCCTAGCTGGTGGTTGGGGAATTTAACGACCTACTATCTCAGGCTGAAAAGGAGGGAGGTAATCCAAGATCTTTGCGAAATAATATTGGCTTCCAATCATTACTATCTGACTGCAATTTAATAGATTTGGAATTTAAAGGTTCTAAATTCACATGGTGTAATAAGAGGGCTGGTGGAATTGTGAGGGAAAGATTGGATAGAGCAATGGGTAATGGAAGGTTTAGGGATGAGTTTGAGAAGGCTATGGTATTTCATATAGATCCTATTGGATCAGATCATCATGCCTTGGTGATTGATTGCTTGTACATGGAGGAAAAAGGTGTTAAGCCATTCAGATTTGAGGCCAATTGGGCCCAACATGAAGATTACCTGCAGATAGTGCACGAAGGATGGCGGTGGGTTGACGAAGTCAATGATGAAAATGTGCTGGAGCTAATAAGAAGATTGGATGCATGCAGAGAGAGATTGATATCATGGAGTAAAAAAGCATTCCCAAATTTTAAGAAGATAATCAGCTACCTGCGGAGGTCGTTAAGTAATTGTTACAGGGGTTACATGTCAGTGGAGAAATTGACTGAAGCGGAGGAACTGGTTGGGCAGATTGAGGATGTATGGCGCAAAGAGGAAGTGTATTGGTGGCAACGATCTCGGCTGTCATGGTTGAGTTACGGAGACAGGAACACAAAACTTTTCCACAGTATGGTTATCCAGCGAAGATTGAGGAACAAAGTTTTGAGACTAAAGGGGGAAAATGGCATCTGGTTGGAGGAGAGAAGTGACATTAATGAGGCCTTTAGCGATTTTTATGTGAATCTCTTCAAATCAGAAGGTGCTTGGCCTCTAGAATAGGTGCTGTCCTATGTTGATAAGATGGTCACTGAAGAGGATAATAATTGGCTAATGCAACCAATTTCCAGCCAGGAGATTGAGGATGTGGTCTTCCAACTTGGTTCCTCTAAGGCACCTGGACCAGATGGTTACTCTGCTCTCTTTTATCAAGCGTCTTGGAAGGAGGTGCATAAGGAGGTTTGTGAGATGGTGAAGTGCTTCTTTGACAACAGGGCTAAGATAGAGCAAATTAATAACACCAATATTGTGTTTATCCCAAAGGTGGAGAATCCGAAAGGAGTGAGCCACTACGGACCAATTGGTCTTTGCAATGTTTCTTACAAAATCATTGCAAAGATCATGACTAATAGGATGAAAGAATTATGTGTAGAATTATTTCCCCCAACCAGAGAGCTTTAATAACTGGCCGGATGATTCAGGACAACATAATTCTAACTCATGAGGCCTTCCACTACTTGAAGCACAAGAAAGCTAGTAGGAAGTGGGAGTTTGCGTTGAAGATGGACATGAATAAAGCCTATGACCGAGTAGAATGGGACTTCTTGAAGGTTGTTATGTTGAAGTTGGGCTTCAGTGCTGATTGGGTTAAAAGAATAATAAGGTGTATCACCACGGCGAGATTTCACCTACAAGTAGATGGGCAAACTATAGATTCTTTCAAACTGGGAAGAGGGGTGTGACAAGGGGATCCTCTCTCCCCCTACTTGTTCGTGTTGGCATCTAAAGTGTTCTCACTGATGATCAGAACGCATATAGAATTGAAGGACCTGGTTGGTGTAAAGCTGTCTCGTAAGGCACCGTGCCTATCTCACTGTTTTTTTGCTGATGATGCAATCCTCTTCCTTAGGGCTGATGAAGTAAATTGTAGAGTAGTCAAAATGATTTTGGAGGTATATTGTAAGGCATCTGGTCAGATGGTTAATCTAGAGAAATCAAGCGTCTATTTTTCAGCGAATACTCCTACTAGAGCTAGAAATCTGATATCTGCATGTCTCAGCATCAAGCACTCTGATCAGGCAGGGAAGTATCTTCGGCTGCCGGTTATATGGGGGCGCTCTAAGTCTGCGGCATTAACTTTTTTGAGGGAGAGGGTTGGTTTGAAGCTACAAGGTTGGAAGCGAAAATTATTATCTTTTGCTGGAAGGGAGGTTTTGATCAAGGCAGTTGCAAACGCTATCCCAACTTATCCCATGACTTGCTTCTTATTCCAAAAAAAATGTGTGTGGAAATTGACCAGCTGATCTCTCAGTTTTGGTGGAGGAAAAAAGGGGAGGGAGGAGCCATGCATTGGAAAAGATGGAGATGGATGACCTTGAAGAAGATTGAGGGAGGAATGGGGTTTAGGGACCTCCTTTGCTTCAACAAAGCCTTGCTAGCAAAGACGGCGTGGTGCTTGCTTGTCCAACCAGATGACTTATGGTGTAGAATGCTCAAGGGAATCTATTTCCCTACTGTTAATTTCCTGCAAGCAAAGAAGGGGGGTCATGCATCATGGGGATGGACGAGTTTATTGAAGGTTCATGACTTACTCTTAAAGGAAGTTTGTTGGAAAGTGGAGAATGGCAGATCAATAAATGTCTGGAAGGATCAATGTGTGCTTGGCTTGAAGGGCTATAAAATGCAGGGTATGAATCTTACCGCTGAGGAAGAATCAATGAGGGTATCTGACTTGATCTGCAATAATCAATGGAACCTGTGCGCTATTGAGGGTAAAATCAACAATGAAGAAAAAGACAAGATCCTCAACATGGATGTGCCTACGGGGTCTGGTGTGGATCGAGCAATTTGGTTGGCCAACAGGTGTAATACCCCAAAATTATATTTTGGCAATTAATACCTATTTAAAATAGGAAAACATATTGTCTCTAATTTTAGAAATTTTTTGGTTTATTTTCCTTGGAAATTAAAGAGGCAAAAATCCAATTTTATTTTGGGGAACATAAGTTGCCCTATGATTTTTAAATTAATGCATGAAGCATAAAAGACCAATGTAAACCCAAAAGTTGTGAGAAAATAATTAATCCAATTTAAGAAAATTCAACAATTAGTAGATGATTAAATCTTCATTTATTAGAGATTAATTAACATGTTTTAAAAGCTTGATTAGGGATGTGTGACCCTAATTAAAGACCAATGGCCAAGATTAGCATAAAGATAATTGCTAATTAATTAGGTGTTGGTTTTGATTAGTTTTGATGATGTCTTATATAGATGTCATTCTTAATAGCAAAAAGCTTGCATACTACATTTATCTTTTACTTTGACTAATTATTATATTTAATGTAGATGCAAAGTTTTATGATGGAGAATGTTGATTGAAGAAAGAAGCTCTTGCACAATATAATGGGAATATCATAATATTAAGGAAGCAAGAGGTTATCAAATGATTTTGGGGATAATCTAGAAGGAGAGAAGAAATTGAAGAAGGAAGAACTTGCAATGCAATGGAATATCTTTATTGAAGTTCTTATATTGAAGCTAGAAGTATCCAAGATCATATGGAAGCTGGAACGGATCAATTCAGAGTTTAAACCATCAAAAATCAGTTCCAGGATGAGCAAACTCGAGTTCATAACTTGCAAACTCGAGCCTGTAATATCCTCAGCAACTCTGGCGCCTCTGGACAAGTCAAACTCGAGCTTAGAACTCAAACCTCAGGTTTGGAACTCCAAACTCGAGCCCATCATTAGCAAACTCGAGCCTGTAGTGTCTTCAGCATTTCTGTGTCTCTGGACAAGGCAAACTCGAGCCTATTAGTTGGCAAACTCGAGCTTACAGCGGTGTTCAACATTTCAGCTACTCTGTTCCACGTTTCACTCGGGCGACGTGTGGTCATTCGATGATATCTCCTAAAATACAGATCGGATTGAAGTGAAACCAGTGGCATATGAAACTAGACTCCCAATGCGTCATTTTGATATATAATGGAAGCCAAACGGAGTCAAGATGAAGGAGCTATGAATTTATGAAGTTGACAGTGATATTCACGTCACACAAATGACCAACCTTCAATGTTTTGAGTGTATCTCACAAACGGAGAATCCAATTGAGCTGAAATTGGTGGCATTGGAAAGTAGACTCAAAGGGCTTTCCATAGATAGGTTAAACAACTAAAACGGAGTTCATACCAGGGAGATATAGCCCTTGAAAGTGGACCGTATTTCCAGGATGTTGGAGGTTTGCTAGCAGGAGAATCAAACTCGAGCCTATTAGTTGGCAGGCTCGAGTTCGCGGGTTACAGAGAGCTACCAGGTCGCGAAAATCATCCAAACTCGAGCCTATAAGTGACAAACTCGAGCCTAGACAAGACAGAGAGCAAAAGATGATTTTGAAGAGACCCAAACTCGAGCCTATAATTATAGACTCGAGCCTAGATGCTGAAAAATGTTACAAACTCTAGAGTTTGCTCTGAACCTCCGGTTTGCACCTTGCAGAAGCTGAACCTGACCCTTGCAAACTCGAGCCTACTTATCCAAGCTCGAGTTCATGACCCTGATTCAGAAAAACAGCATTTCGAAAGTCTCGGTTCTCATCAAAGAACATCCACATGATTACCCAAATGACTTATACTTATTCTTAACATTATTTATATCATTTGTGTACATGTTTCAGATTATTAAAGCTTGAGAGAACATCAATCTTGACAGAAATCAAGATCTAGAAGATGAACTTGCTGCAGATTTTTAGAAACACGAAAGAGGACTGAATCCAATCAGAAACTTGAGGAAACGAAGCAAAATGGGCAACTTCTTTGGAAAGGAGGATAATTATCCTCAAACGGTCAGAAAGCAAAGAGACATGATTTGGTAAATCTATTTTAGGAAACACCACATCATGGGAAAATATTTAGGACGCTCCAACAGAAAGTCTCCAACTAAATAAAGATTATGCAGAAATGGGAATTATATAGAAAGGCTCCCAACAGCTATAATTTTGAATGGAGTCAAATCGAATGGATATGCAACGGTCATAATCTTCAATGCGAGCAATCATCGATATTCAAGAAACATTATGACCCAACGGCTATATTCCTCATCCATGACCACAACAGCTAGAAATTCAAATGGAGACAATACAGAATTGAGAAGCAATGGTCATATGAAGATTTGCCGCTATATATAGAGCTGCATACAAACCTTCAAAGAGAGACAACAAGCAGAGGAACAAGCTTACACCTTCAACATGCTATTACTCTGATGTGATTATCATTTACTCTCTGATTTTCAATGTCTATAAATCATAGAGAGTGAAATGTCTTTTGTATTGTACTTCAGTGTTTATCCATACACTTCTGAGAGAGAAGAATCATTGTAAACATCCTATCATTATATTCGTGAGTTACTCAAGATTGGGTGATCTTGAGTGGGAAACACATTGTGTTGATTACAACTTGTAAGGGGAGAGAGTCCTAGGGAAAGGATCATCTTCGAGTGCGAGTGTGTAATCAAACAGTGTATTGATTACAGTTTGTAAGGGGAGTAAGTCCTAGTGAGAGGATTACTTGAGTACGTAACGTGTAATCAAGTTGAAAGAAGATAGTGGATTGAAATTCTCAAGTGGAGCTTGGGACTGGACGTAGGTCAAGGATTGGGCCGAACCAGTATAAATCACAGTTTGCATATTCTCTTCCCTTATCTCTTACATTCCAGCATATATGTTTGAATGATTGCTTATCACTTTATAAATTATTATTGTCATTCAAACTACTCTCAAAATGTTGCAGAAAGTTTTTAAAGTTCTAAGTTTTTAATCAAACACCCAATTCACCCCCCCTCTTGGGTGATAGCCAAGTCTTTCATTTGGTATCAGAGCAAGGCTCTTGTTTAAAGGACTTAACAGTCTCAAGAGTTATCAAATGGCTAATTTTGGGTGCTGCTCGTTTTTGAAAGGTTTTGACTTTACCATTCCACCACTTTTCAAAGATATTGATTTTTGGTTTTGGAAAGCTAGAATGACTAGTTTTATAAAAGCAACTGATTTTGATATGTGGAATGTCTTTACAAACGTTTTTGACTTTACTCCAAGAAAGGATTGGACAGAAACAAATATGAAAATGTTTTCATTAAACACTAGAGCAATGAACATATTATACAAGTCTTTAACCGAAAAAGATTTTGAGAAAATCAAATGTTGCTCTAGTGCTAAAGATATTTGGGATACTCTTGATTCTATTTATGCTTCTAACAATTGTGTTGAAGTTGAAAGTGTTGACAGTTCATCTGAAACTATCAGCTGTGTATCCACATTTGATGAACAATTGGAAGTGAAGAATAAAGAAGGAGAAATCTTAGAACACTTCCATGATCTAGTCAATACAGAAGAACAAGAGAGTGAGGATTCCCAAGAAGAGCTCATTGTTCACGACAGTGATCAACAATTACTTGGAGCTCGAGATGCATATATGGTAAACCATTCCAATTCTTCTTGTGTAGTTAAAAATGTTTATGAACATTTGCATAAAACTGTTCTGCAACCATTTACTAATTCTATGTTGAAAAATGAACATGTTTTCGAAAATCATGCTGGAAAAACATGTGGGAATAAAGAATATACAAATATAGGGCATTTGACATTACATCCTCTAGACCAGCACAATTCTTGCAAAACTGTTTATAATAAGCATCATTCTATTGTTTGCAATTATTGTGGTAAATCTGGACATATTTCTCATACATGCTGTATTAGGAGAAATTATAATGTGAGAAATAAATTTGTTTGGGTTCCTAAAGGACAAGTAAGGTCCACTACTAACAGTCAAGGACCCAAGTATAAGTGGGTACCAAAGTGTCCATCTAGTGCTCTATGTGTGCAGGATAATTTGAAATTCAGTGGACATAAAGGTATTAAGAGGATGAAGAAGAATCCAAGAGTGTCTCATGAGCCTAAAAGGAGACTCACATCAAGCAAGAGAACTCTCAGAGCATCCATTGCTGGAATTACAGAATCAAATTGTAAGAAGCAATGGACACCTATAAGAAGAATACATTCTACCTCAAGAAGAAACTACAATGAAGTACCATTCAACTATCTTGAGGAAAATAAGAAAAGAATGATCTCTCATGCACAAAGGAAAAGATTTTTGTTGTCTATGTCTTTTGAGAAAACTTTGCCCACACCCATAAGAAAACATATGAAGAACCAATGGGTAAGCAAAGGAAATACTCCAAGTACCTAAGGTAAAGGTATACAATGGTAAAACCTCCTTTCCTATCATTTTAAATATTCATTGAGGTTTTAAACTTTGTATCCTTAGGAATGAGCATTGTAAACTATCTTTGAAACTGGGCTTTCACATCCTAATTTACTTTTCTAAGGAATTGCAGTGTTCAACAATCTAGTTCTTTATGCATACATGATAATCTTTTTATGCATAAAGTCATTCATTGTGCTCAACTATGCTGAATTGATTATATACATAAGAGCATGTGAATTTTTGATTTCTACAAGCTAACAAAGATTGGATCCAAGGAAGGTTGGATACCAAGAAAGAAAAGGATTTATACAACTTTGTAGGATCAAGGAAAGCTTCTCAAAGATGCAACATAGAGAAATGATCCAAGCCTTGAGAAAGTTAAACAAGCTATCTTTGGATGTTGATGGTGAACATTGGAAAAGGAGTTATCTACATCAATCCATCCCAACCAAGCAAGCTTCTATGAGGACAAGAGGAATTACGGTGATATCTAATTCTTGCCTCTTACTATGATTATATTTAAATTCATTTTTGGTTTGTCTTTGGTTAAGTTAAAAGGATTTGGAATTTATTCAATTTCAATCAGAATTTTTCTGTCAAAGCCAAACTTCAGTTTAGAAATGCAAAATCCAGTTTGAATCCTCCAAGAAAATGAGTTTAAAGAGTTTACAAGTATGTAAACTCGAGCTTGCAGATGCAAACTCGAGTTTGCCTCTGGCGGGAAAGTTTCCCAATTGAAAACCATTTCTTTAAACTCCAGAGTTTTGTGTAGAGTTTGCCCTTGGCAGAGAGCTTCCAAGTTTTTTATATTTTCGCAAACTCTAGAGTTTTCTTTTAAACCTCCGGTTTGCCACTGTTCCAAAACTCAAACTCGAGCCTAAGATTCTGAACTCGAGCCTGACCTTCAAAATTGAGTAAAGTTATTTTACAAACTCCAGAGTTCATGTTTAAACCTCCGGTTCTCTCGGGAATAATTAATTTCGTTTGACATGAATAGTGTCAAACTCGAGCCTAAGATTCTGAACTCGAGCCTGACTTTTAAAATGAGGAAGCTATTCCTGAAAATTTTACAAACTCCAGCTTATTTCTTTTTAAACTCCAGTTTGCCTTTCCAAACTCCAGTTTGAATCAACCATGTTTGTGAAATGATCTTGCTCGAAATTTGTGAAATCTTATTGTTTGATCTATATATTCAATATCATCAATCACTAATATTCCTAACTGTATTTAATCAAATTAGTGAGTTTCTATTGATCAAACAAGTGAATTTGTGCATAACTCTTTGAGTTTATATTTTTGAAAAAGTACAAGTCTTAAATTTGCTTGGATTTCAATTCACACTGCTTTGAGAAAATGCAAACAAATGTTTTTGAAAACATATCCATACTTTGATTGCATTCAAATGATGTTTCAAAATTGGAAGTTAATAATGTATTCGAATGTTGGATATGCTTCAAACTTGTCTAGTTGAGTTTTCCTATCATTCACATATTGATCTTTGATATTCAATGTGTTGCTTGAATGAGTTATCCATATATGAGCTTCAAGCCATCTTCTAGAAAAATTTCAATCGTGAAACAGCTTATGCCTACTCTATAAATTCTCATTGGCCAAGTTATTCCAAGCCTTATAAATGTTCATTAGTGCATTGAATGATAATGCATTAACCATTAAAGGAATAACTTACTAGGATAATATTCTGAAACTCTAGTCATTTGAACTAATGAGTTTATGCTTCATCATCCATGAATCCTAGTAGTCATGTTGTTACTCAATTACATAAAATTGTCTTCATCCATCTTTGAGTAACTATATTCAAATTCTTGCTTTGAATGTTCATATACTTTCAAGACTCTCTTCTAAAAAGCAAGTTTATCTCTTGTCATAGCAAAGTCATTGTACATATATATCTCTATTATGTCAAGCATATTTCGTTAATGCTTTACCTTCATGACTTTTGCTGTTGAGGAAAATGTTCAACATGTTCTCTTATTCTTGAAGCATTCTGATTTATTCATTAAACATGTTGACTTCCACCATGTTTAAAGTGAGCATTATTTTCAAGCATGTTTCAAAAATGACTCTTTCATTCATCAAAATTTTGATTTCATAATTCATTATCATGATTTGAAAGAACATTCAAGATTTGAAACAATCTTCATAGTTCACTATCATTATTGAAAAATCTGATTTCATTCATGAACTATGATTTGAGAAATGCTTATCATTATGGATAAGATTTTCTATGCTCATTAATCAAACTTACATGCATTCATTAAGGGGGAGCTTCACATTCACATGTGTTTTATATCTTAAAAGCTCATCTCCTTTATTTGAGAAAAACCCTTCTAAGCATTCTCATCTACATCTACTATGTTGTATTAGTTTTGATGATGAATTATATTTTCCCTTCATTATCTTAATTCGAAAATATCATATGGAAAGGGATACTTTGATATCATGCTTCACTAACAAATCTCTTTGGCAAAGAAAGTGCTCAATTTGTAGCAAGAATTCTGTTATGTGCTAGGACATTCCTCAACATACTACAAGGAGAAACCATTACATTGAGGAAAGATGTCTCAATCACACTGAAGTTGTGATTTTCTTTACAAAGAAGAAGAAAACTTCTTAAAGCCAGCTGACATGTTCTGCAGAAGAGTTCTATGAATGAAAGGAGAAGGATGGAAATGATCTCATACAAAGCAAACAAATGGACCTCATCGATCAATCATTAATTTGCAAAATCAACATGAGCATTTCTAATCTCTATCTTTTATATTCATTAGAAACTTTGCACATGTTTGGTATTTATATGCTTTAATTGTCAAAGATGTTTTTGAAAACCTCTCCAAACTCCATCAAACTTGTTTTCATAACAACATCCCAAATTGCATAATATTTAGAATGAAAACAATTTCAAATTGGGGAGAGAAAATCAATTCTTTGATTCTTTCTAATTTGCTTTCCTATTTGTCTCTCTACAAGTATCTCTTCTTTAAACTCAACTTTTTGCTAATGACAAATAAGGGGGAGAGAATGAATGGCAAGAAAAATAAAAATATGCTGGGTCTATTAGTTTTTCATATTCATACATATTTTTCTTAAAGTATTTGCCATCATCAAAAAGGGGGAGAATGTTGGTTTTGATTAGTTTTGATGATGTCTTATATAGATGTCATTCTTAATAGCAAAAAGTTTGCATACTACATTTATCTTTTACTTTGACTAATTATTATATTTAATGTAGATGCAAAGTTTTATGATGGAGAATGTTGATTGAAGAAAGAAGCTCTTGCACAATATAATGGGAATATCATAATATTAAGGAAGCAAGAGGTTATCAAATGATTTTGGGGATAATCTAGAAGGAGAGAAGAAATTGAAGAAGGAAGAACTTGCAATGCAATGGAATATCTTTATTGAAGTTCTTATATTGATGCTAGAAGTATCCAAGATCATATGGAAGCTGGAACGGATCAATTCAGAGTTTAAACCATCAAAAATCAGTTCCAGGATGAGCAAACTCGAGTTCATAATTTGCAAACTCGAGCCTGTAATGTCCTCAGCAACTCGGCGCCTCGGAGAAGTCAAACTCGAGCTTAGAACTCAAACCTCAGGTTTGGAACTCCAAACTCGAGCCCATCATTAGCAAACTCGAGCCTGTAGTGTCTTCAGCATTTCGGTGTCTCTGGACAAGGCAAACTCGAGCCTATTAGTTGGCAAACTCGAGCTTACAGCGGTGTTCAACATTTCAGCTACTCTGTTCCACGTTTCACTCGGGCGACGTGTGGTCATTCGATGATATCTCCTAAAATACAGATCGGATTGAAGTGAAACCAGTGGCATATGAAACTAGACTCCCAATGCGTCATTTTGATATATAATTGAAGCCAAACGGAGTCAAGATGAAGGAGCTATGAATTTATGAAGTTGACAGTGATATTCACGTCACACAAATGACCAACCTTCAATGTTTTGAGTGTATCTCACAAACGGAGAATCCAATTGAGCTGAAATTGGTGGCATTGGAAAGTAGACTCAAAGGGCTTTCCATCGATAGGTTAAATAACTAAAACGGAGTTCAGACCAGGGAGATATAGCCCTTGAAAGTGGACCGTATTTCCAGGATGTTGGAGGTTTGCTAGCAGGAGAATCAAACTCGAGCCTATTAGTTGGCAGGCTCGAGTTCGCGGGTTACAGAGAGCTACCAGGTCGCGAAAATCATCCAAACTCGAGCCTATAAGTGACAAACTCGAGCCTAGACAAGACAGAGAGCAAAAGATGATTTTGAAGAGACCCAAACTCGAGCCTATAATTATAGACTCGAGCCTAGATGCTGAAAAATGTTACAAACTCTAGAGTTTGCTCTGAACCTCCGGTTTGCACCTTGCAGAAGCTGAACCGGACCCTTGCAAACTCGAGCCTACTTATCCAAGCTCGAGTTCATGACCCTGATTCAGAAAAACAGCATTTCGAAAGTCTCGGTTCTCATCAAAGAACATCCACATGATTACCCAAATGACTTATACTTATTCTTAACATTATTTATATCATTTGTGTACATGTTTCAGATTATTAAAGCTTGAGAGAACATCAATCTTGACAGAAATCAAGATCTAGAAGATGAACTTGCTGCAGATTTTTAGAAACACGAAAGAGGACTGAATCCAATCAGAAACTTGAGGAAACGAAGCAAAATGGGCAACTTCTCTGGAAAGGAGGATAATTATCCTCAAACGGTCAGAAAGCAAAGAGACATGATTTGGTAAATCTATTTTAGGAAACACCACATCATGGGCAAATATTTAGGACGCTCCAACAGAAAGTCTCCAACTAAATAAAGATTATGCGAAATGGGAATTATATAGAAAGGCTCCCAACAGCTATAATTTTGAATGGAGTCAAATCGAATGGATATGCAACGGTCATAATCTTCAATGCGAGCAATCATCGATATTCAAGAAACATTATGACCCAACGGCTATATTCCTCATCCATGACCACAACAACTAGAAATTCAAATGGAGACAATACGAATTGAGAAGCAATGGTCATATGAAGATTTGCCGCTATATATAGAGCTGCATACAAACCTTCAAAGAGAGACAACAAGCGAGAGGAACAAGCTTACACCTTCAACATGCTATTACTCGATGTGATTATCATTTACTCTCGATTTTCAATGTCTATAAATCATAGAGAGTGAAATGTCTTTTGTATTGTACTTCAGTGTTTATCCATACACTTCTGAGAGAGAAGAATCATTGTAAACATCCTATCATTATATTCGTGAGTTACTCAAGATTGGGTGATCTTGAGTGGGAAACACATTGTGTTGATTACGGCTTGTAAGGGGAGTGAGTCCTAGGGAAAGGATCATCTTCGAGTACGAGTGTGTAATCAAACAGTGTATTGATTACAGTTTGTAAGGGGAGTAAGTCCTAGTGAGAGGATTACTTGAGTACGAACGTGTAATCAAGTTGAAAGAAGATAGTGGATTGAAATTCTCAAGTGGAGCTTGGGACTGGACGTAGGTCAAGGATTGGGCCGAACCAAGATAAATCACGTTTGCATATTCTCTTCCCTTATCTCTTACATTCCAGCATATATGTTTGAATGATTGCTTATCACTTTATAAATTATTATTGTCATTCAAACTACTCTCAAAATGTTGCAGAAAGTTTTTAAAGTTCTAAGTTTTTAATCAAACACCCAATTCACCCCCCCTCTTGGGTGATAGCCAAGTCTTTCATTAGGCATGATTAAGAAATGTATAAGATTAATTACATAAAATCCCTAAAGCCTAATTGACCAACAAAGGATTACTAAAGCATAGGATTAAGATACTAAACAAACTTATTAATCAATCTTTGACAAGTCAACATAAATCAAAGGTTTGGATTAAAAGTAATAAAGTTAATCCTAAGGCCATAATTTAGAATCCTTGTGAAGAAGGATCAACCAATGGGAGAATTTCCTTTAATTAACTATTAAATAATATAAGATAAATTAAATAACAAAAGAAATAAATAAAAAAAGGGGAGGGGACTATTTTTTTAGTGTGTGTATGTGAATGAGATGTTTGAAATGTGGATGCATAAGAGCCAAGGGAAGGAGAGAGAAAAGGAGAAGATATTTTGAGTTCCAAAAGCTATTAGGATTGATTCAAATGAGAACCGATAGAAAATAAATGGTGCACTGAAATATGTGAACTAAAGATCAAAGATAAGGACTTATTATGAACAAGTGTATTTTTAGCTCAAAGTAGGTCATTTCCGTAACTTTCGGGATTTATCCTAAGATGACTAAAAGGCTAGTAAAAACCCCTAATTGGACCATAATTATTGTTATTCCAAGTGCTTCTCAAGAGGCTACATAAACTTCAGTGTTTACCTCTAAAAGTATTTGAGATTTATAAGCATATGCAAGTAGAACACTAAGTAGGGGAATTAATCGGTAAGAGGAAATCCTAAAGAGATAGGATTTCATTATGAAATGGAAGAGATAAGGAAGAGAGAGGAGAGAGGGACGAAATTTGTGGATGAAAGAAGAGGAAAATGAATGATGTTGAAGGAGGCCACATATGCTTCATCTAAACCATTGATGGAAAAGATGATCCAAGGGTTGTAATCCATAGGCTTCTCTTATAAATAGAAGCCTTTGCCTCTTCAATTCCTCACACCAAAATCCTTAGAAATAATAGAGAGAAGTTAGAGAGAAGTGGGAGCAAGAAGTGGAAGGAAGTTTTTCAAGAGGTAAGTTCTAGTCTTTAGCTTTTGGTAGTTCTTGAAGTTCTAGTGTAGTTCATAGCTTAGATGTTGTTTTGATCTTTAATCTTCCAATATATTGTTGATATCATGTTTTATGGTTAAATATGGTATTTATTTCGAAAATATGATGGAGAAAGAGATATGGCAAAACTTTGGAAGATTAGAGTCAAAGTAGCGAAGCTTTGGCGAAATTTCGTCGGTTAGCGAAGTCAGGGGTAAAATAGTCATTTGTGACTAGGATATCTGTTAGGATATTGTTTATGAGTTAATAGATACGGTATTACCCTTTAGGATATCCGGGAAGTCCGGAGTCGGGTTCAGAAGGCCGGATGTTTGGCCATTTCACGGTGGAAGGTACGTTCGCGTACTAGTAACACTAACTCTGATGTTTATTGTATGCGTATATGTGTTATGTTTATTGTATGCGTATATGTGGTATGTTTATTGAATGCATATGTGTTAGAAGATAACTTTCCATCTGTTGTGTGCGATACATCTGCTATGCTGTGTGTGATACATCTGTTGTGTGCTCATATACTGTTAATGTTGTGAATATCTGTAGTCCATATATTGTTTACATAAGCATAAGGTTAACTGTTACCTGAGGTCCGGTGGGCATTGGACCTCAATCTTAACTAATAGTACAGGAAAGGTTCAAGCAGAAATATCAGAAATATCGGAAATATCAGAGAGGGTACCGGTAGATGGAGCCATAGAGAGGAACCAAGGGGCAATGCCGTAATAATGCACCGATCGAGACAAGAGCCAGAAGAAGATTATCAAAGCCTATTATCAGGCATGGATCTAATAAAGTTATTTCGAACAGTTTGGTGCCGAAGGCAAGGCTAGTCTATGTGGGTCAGCCAATAAGTTGTCGTGAACTCGGTGAGGCCCCCATGATAGACACTTACCTGACCATTCTGTTCGGATTATTGAGTTAGGTTCATTGCCCCAAGTCTAGTTAAGGCTTGGTGTAGGAATGTATAGTTACTATTGAAAAGATGTAATTATGCAAAGCTCTGTATATTGTATCACATGAATATTCCTTCGGGATTTTCAATTTAACCGACATACGCCTGGCATCATCATATGTCGGGGTATTTTATATCAGATACTGATTGTCCAATTGTTAGCACATTGCTCTTCGTTTCCGCAGTACTCTGATGTAGCACCTCAAACTCTGTCGAATTTTCTAAAACCAAGTGTCATCCGACACCATTTGAGGTATGGAATTTGGGGTGTTACAACAGGGATGGTTCCTATTCAGTAAAATCAGGCTATGCTATAGCAAAGAGCATTCAGGGTGTAGAGGTGAACTGTGACCCAAGTACGTTTTTCTCTGCTCCTAAAAATTTGTGGAAATGTATTTGGCGCATACATGTACCTCCAAAAATTCAAAAATTTCTTTGGAGAGTTGGGGAGGGAGCCATTGCCACCAAGGAGGCTCTCTTTAAACGTAAGTGTTCAGATAATCCTGTATGTCTTGTGTGTTTGTCTGACAGTGAATCTATTGAGCACATGCTATTTTTGTGTCCTTGGTCCAAGTATTGTTGGTTTGGTAGCCCCCTGGGCCTCAAATTTAGTAAATGGTCTGTTAAGAGGTGTGAGGAGGTGCTTTGTGATATGCTACATGGGCAGGGCATATTGGATGATTATGGGAAATCTCTATTTGCTATTATGTGCTGGTGGATCTGGAAGAAAAGGTGTAATTGGGTTTTCAATGGGGTGAAACCAAAGGCAGGCGAGGTGGTGAGAATGGTGGTTACTCAGGTGGGTGAATTTTGGCAAAATAAATCAAAGGGGAATGACGTGCAAAGAAAGGTGTTTGGGGAGGACATTGTCAGGTTGTGCCACTGGAATGTACTTGCGCTTGGGAGTATTAAAATAAATGTTGATGGATCATATAAGGAGGCCTCTAGTGTGTCAGGCATTGGGTGGATATGCAGAAATGAGATGGGTGAATTTGTTGGAGGAGGTAGGGGTGTGGTAAAGGCCAGTTCGACATTCATGGCTGAGTGTGTTGCCTTTAGGGAAGCTTTACGATACAGGGACAAATTCCAGAATAATCAGATAATTCTAGAGACTGACTGTGAAACACTGTATAGATTAATAAAATCTGATTCAGCAACTGGTTGTGTGTGGGTGAGTTGGGAATTGGTAACTGATATCCTTGGGTTTTTGAGGTCTTTGGAGGAGGTTTCGGTCTCCCTAGTCGCAAGGCAAGGGAATAGAGCTGCAGATCGGTTAGCAGCCATTGCAACAAAGGAGATGTGCCAGCTATCTTGGTTGGATTGTGTTCCATCTCCTTTAAGCACCATATTATCCCAGGACCTTATGCAACCACGAGATGATAGTATCAATATCACTGATATAGGCGATAGAAAAGGAGTTGGCTGATGTGCTGGTTGTATTTGCAGTATAGTGGTTATTGTTTCTTTTTCTAGTTCTTATGATTGTGTTCTTTTCTTCTTTATAGCTTAGTAAGACTGTGTGGTAGGTTGTATTAATAGGTTTCTTTGAGTGCTTTTATTTGGCTTCGACTATTAGCGTGTGTAATACTTGTTTGTTTGGTATTAATAAGATTGGTTTTTCGGGCAAAAAAAAAATCTTGAATCTTCGAAGTAAAAAGGAATTTTTTTATGAAATATCAAAAGATTCTCCTATAGAAGATGAGATCTTAAATGAAAAATTGACCAAGGGGAGTGAAGAAGTATCACTACTGTATTGTGATAATATTAGGGGTGATTGTGAGTTAGAAATTAATCAAGGAGAGAGCAATAACGAGTGTCAAGAGGTTTCAGTTGTGGAACCTAATCCATGGGATTTTGATGATGAGGTCAACGTGAAGGTCCCAAGTATTGGTACAGATGATCCTTTTATTGAAGTTTTGAATCTCTTGGTGAGAGTCAAGTGGATTCTGTTGGGTGTTCTAAATTCTTAGAAGCCTCCACATTTGTTTGTTTGGATATGCATGTTGTGCCTTCTTTGAATTTAATGAATGCTTGTACTCTGAAATTGCTAATGATTGATGAAGTACATGTAATAAATGTGAATGAGCACATTTTCTATTTTACACCCTGTTGCATGAAAATAAAGAGACAAGCTGGTCATGGTGTTTGATACTTATGATTAGGTGTTTGTATTGCATAGTTTTGCTGAAGACTATAAACTTAGCGCTTTTTGGGTGGCAACCTAAAGTTAGGTAATTCAATTTCTTTTATTTTTCTAGAGTAGCTTTGATGTTTGTTATGCAGCCCTTGATGATGTGTTCCACCTCGACAACAATGATAAGGAGCAATTAAGACTGTAGATCAAGGAAAAATGGGGGAGTATTCTTCCACTTTACTCTATATTGTTTATAGCATGTGCTGGTTATTGATCTTGATTGTTATGGTTTAGCATGTACCACTGATTGCTAAATTGATGCAAATATGAACCCTAAAGAACTTTATATCACCCCTGCACCTAAATAAGATTAAACAGTTTCATTCTTCCTCACTTTTACTATTTCATGTTGCATGTTTACATTGAGGACAATGAGAAATTTGAATGTGGGGGAGGTACCATTGATTTTGCACAAGTTCTCCTTATTAAATAGATTTTTTGTTTAAACTTGTGAACATCATTTTTTTTTAAACTTTTGGAAGTTGAGATTTTTATTTGAGAACATTGTTAAGGTTGGTTTGATTTAAACGTGAAGACATTGAATCTAATTTGAATGTTAGTAAATAGGCAAAGATTTGGTTTGGGTAATCCACTTTAGGATGTCAAAGAACCTATGAGAAATTTGAGCATAAATATTTATTCTTCTATAAGAAAATACACATATTGTCATTTCATCTCTAGAACTTGTCTTGAATCTCTTTTAAAGCTAAAAGTTTGCTTTGTATACATAAAGATGATTTAGAAATTCGTTTTCATTCTTTGCTCTAGTAAGTGCTAAGTGAAATAACTAAAAAAGAGATTGAAGGGATAAAAAGAAATAAAAGAAAAAGAGAAGGAATAAGAATAACAACAACTCCGCTTACATCTCAAAACTTGACCTAGTAACCGGGGGAACTTAATCATAATGTTGGTACTCACGTCAAACGGTAAAGTTAAAGAGGGTTATGAGTTGGGCTAAAAGCTTCTTGAGGTGCCTGCTAGAGTAATTGAGTAACCGGTGTTACAACATCCATGTGTAAGGTTGCATCAAAAGGAGACCTACACGGCTCAAGATAAAAAAAAGGTATGAAGATATAGAAAAAGGGGTAGTTTACTCCTCTTAATTATTCCTTCATTCTTCATGTCTTTCATTGAATTGCTTGGCACTAACTAAAGTTATCCATTGTCAAGTCATTTTGATTTGTGTATGCAGTGGGATAATAACGTAGAAATTGAGATGATAAGCAAGTCTCTGGTAGATGGGTTGCCATAAGTGAAATTGAGTGAAACACAAGCCCTTAATTATATTGAGAGATGAGTGTAGACACTTGCCTTATAAGGGACTAACTATTGTGTTTTATCTTTGCCAAATTATTTGCCATGCTGCTTGCATTTTTAGAATGTAGAAAAGAGTTCTAAGAAGGTCTAATTTTTTAGAGTTTAAGTTGGTTCCATTTTTATAATGTTTTCTTTAAAATATTGATTCCAATATTTTCTTTGGTTGTTTACAAGAATTAAAATCTTGAGGACAAGATTTGAGCAAACTTGGAGAACAAGTTTGTTGGCTTGGACAACAAGCTTGTTGACTTGGAGAGGAAGTAGAAGAGAGTATTAAATGCAGTCAAGAAGATGTTGATTAGGATATGAGCCAACGGACATCCATTATTGATATTCTTATCTACATGAAAGTTAGTATTGGGGTTATGTATAAGAGAGAGCATTTGAATAACCATTTTGAATCTTCATTTTCTTATATTAAAAAATTTTATTTTATTACTAATACATTTGATTAATTTCAGAAAAAGAAGAGAAAATTGCTAAAGCTGCACATGCAGAAATTAAACATATGAAAATGCATCCTCGTTTTATTGTGTGCAGTGAAATGATGCTTATCGAACGAAACAGTCTCAGTCGAAATCGCATAGTTTGGGGTTTCACCAGGAATAATTGAGTGAAATTTCATTTTGCACTTCTAGATTTTAATAATTTGATTTATTATACAAACAGTTTATTTGATTTGATTTCTTATGAATTGACATGAACCACAAAATTGTCTATATTTATTCATCAAATAAATAATCATTAGTTTAATTTTATTGGGTAAAGAAATTCAAGCCTTACGTACCCATCACCATCATCAATTCAAGATCTCAACATGTTTACTTTATTTGCAATAAAGTTTAATTTGATTCAATTTCAATAACATATATAGATAAACAAGGCTGATTAATTTAACTAGTAACATAAAAATTGTCTTTTCATCTTACATTTGTTAATTTTACTACTCCCTTGATACTAAGAGCTCGTTTGCTGCATGCCTTCAACCATATTGCATGCCTGCAATAATAATTATGATCGCGCTATGAAGAGAATAGTGTTTGGTTGCTCTTTAGCATGGTAATAAGGTTTACCATAGTAATGATGATTACAAAAAGAAAATTGGTAATCCTCATTCATACCTCCTCTCTATTAATACTCATTACCAGTTTACCACCCCTATTGCATGGTTGAAAAGGTTCAATTACCCTTTAGTCTCATTTGTCTTTTTCACTTGTTTCATTTCACCTACCATGCCAAGCCACAACTACTGCAACCACTACCTCCTCTCCCACCATAGCCTTTGCCTCCACCCTACCATCAGCACCTCCACTGTTTCCATTGCCACCACCACCACCTCATCCTCCATCGTTGTAGCTATCACCACCTACCATCGCCTACAACTCTGCATCGAAGAACTTGAGTGTAACATGGAAATATCATAGCACACAGAGTCCTCAAGAGAACAATACTCTTTCTTATCTAATTGATTTATCCAAGGCTTTGCCTGAATCGGTTACAGTTGGATTTTCTGCTACAACAGGTCAGTTGGAGAACTTCATACTCTTCTCTCTTGGGAGTTCAACTTAACTTTGGATGATACTGAACAAGGAAAAAACAAGACAACACTTAAAGTGGTTCTGAGCACTGTTTTAGGGAGTATTGTTTTGATACTTGGAGGAGCAATAGTAGCATATGCATTACTTAGGAGGAAGAAGAAAATGAAAAGCAAAAAGGTACAAGGTGTGAACTTAACATCAATGAATGATGATCTTGAAAGAGGAGCAAGACCAAGAAGATTCTCTCACAGAGAGCTTGCTAAAGCTACCAATAATTTCTCGAACGACAGGAAACTTGGTCAAGGTGGGTTTGAAGTTGTTTACAGAGGTTATTTTCCTCATATGGACGTAACCGTTGTGGTGAAGAAAATTTCAAAAGGATCAAGGCAAGGGAAAAGAGAGTATGTAACCAAGGTTAAGATCATAAATTAGCTAAGACATAGGAATCTTGTGCAGCTAATCGGTTGGTGTCATGAAAAAGGAAACTTCCTACTTGTTTATGAGCTCATGCCAAATGGTAGCCTTGATGCTCATTTGTCAGGGAAGAAGCCTCCCCTTCCATGGAACATGAGGCACAAGATAGCTCTAGGATTAGCCACAGGTGTAAAACCCTAAAAATCTCAGTAAGTAATGCCTAGTAAAAATAGGTGAATATGAGGTCTCAAACACCTTGTATTGAATTTAACTTGTTATTATGGTAGTTTCTCTTGAAATTAGATAATGTGCAGTTAGGTCCCTAAAACGTTTGAAAGTTTGCAAATAGGTCCCTAAAATATTTATGGGTTATAAAATACCCTGAAAATATTATAAAAAGGCAAATAAATAATTATTTGAAATAGGGAAGAATATTTTCCCTAATTTAGGTAATTTATTAAATTATTACCTTGGAAAAATTAAAGGAGAAAAATCAAAAGTATTGTGGGGCCATAATTGACCCCATGATTTTTAATATTTTACATGGAGCGTAAAATACCAATGTCAGTAAAAATTTTGTGAGATAATGATTAATTCTAAGTAAGAAAATTATCCACAATTAGTAAGTGATTAATTGGATAATTATTGGCTAATTACTTAAGCATGAACAAGGGAATAATCATGGTAAATTGTGTAAAACCCTATAATTAGTGGTTTATGGCTATAATTAGCATAAAATATATTTGCTAATTAATGGGAAAATATGAAGAAAAATTGGTGAGATTAAGTAATTTTAAGCCTAAATCAAAGTATGGACCAATAGGAAAATTTTGTAAAAAAATTTATATAAAATTTATATAAAATAATTATTTTATATAATAATTAATTAATTAATTAAAAAAACGAAAAAAAAGACCAGGATTGTTGACCGAAATTTGAAGGGAAAAATAAAGGAAAAACAAAAAGGGAAATTAGAAGAAAACTTAATCAAGAAGTTATTGGAAAAAGAATATTCTGTGGAATATTCTGTGAAAAAGCAAATAGGATAAATGACCACCGATAGAAATTAAATCCTATCTAGAAGACCATGAACAAGGTTTCTAAGTTCAGAGTATTTTATAGACAAGTGAATTTTTATCTCGGAGTGAGCTGTCTCCGAAGTCATTTCCCAAACCGACGGAACAATAAGGGAATAAGACGAAAAGGACAAAGGAGCAGTTGAGAAAATGAAAACCTATAGAAAATAAATCATAACTCAATATCTAGGGATGAGTTGGTAATCAACTAGACAATTTATGAATCAGTGGATTTTTGTCCCGAAGTTGATAATTTCGAAAGTTATTTCCATAACCGACGCGTTTTTCCGTAAATCTTCGGCAGGACCGGAGAAGACCTGAAAGGGATCAAAAATTTAGTTAACCCAGACATTTCTAATGAGTAGGAAAAGAACTTCAAAGTTGTGATTCCGGATTTTTGAGATTTTACAAGATTGCGCGATTAGAACACCGAACAGAGACTTTATCAGTAAGACAACTTCTTGAACAAGTAGATGACATCACCTAGGTGACATCATCTTTTGGAGCATGACATGGGGGAGGACGTTTTTGTAGATGGAAATGGAGGAAGAAACTTGTTTCCTAAGTTTTCTACATGTGTGGTTCAAAATCAAAGTTGGAAGTTAGGAAAAGACCATTATGCCCTCACCATTTTGCCTATAAATAGGCCTTTCCCTTCATTGCAATTCCTCACACCAAATTTCTTAGCCAATTTCGAAATTAGAGAGAGCTTGGAGAGGAGGAGGAGTCCGGGGAAATTTGTAGCGAAGCTCTGGGTAAGTTTTTCGGTACCGAGTCTTAAGTTCTAGTTTTCGATTCGGTAGTTATAGTAGAAATGTTGTTTTGATCTTTAATCTTCCAAGTTAGTTTAGATATCATGTTTTAAGGTTGAATATGATATATATTTGAAAATCATGTTGGAGTAGGAGTTATGTTGAAATTTTGGAAGATTAGAGTCAAAGTAACGAAGTCTTTGCGAAATTCCGCCGATTAGGGGCATCAGGGGCAAAATGGTCATTTATGCCTAAAATTCCTGTTATGATGTCAAATGTTAATAGAATGTGATATTATCCTTATAGGATATCTGTAATCACGAATCGCTGTCGTACCGCTGTCAAACGTGCCGTTTTCCGTTTTCCGACAGAAGTACCATTTAACGTCAATGAAGGTACGTTCGCGAACTGTAACACTAACACTGATATTTACTGTATGCATGTATGTGGTATCAGTGTTGTATGCGTACTTGTGGTTGATGGTCTGTTGATATGTTGTGAGTATTGTTATGTGCTTTTGGATACATGCACTCCGTGTGATACATCTATATGCACTCCGTGTGGTACATCTATATGCACTCCGTGTGGTACATCTATATGCACTCCGTGTGGTACATCTACATGCACTCCGTGTGATACATCTGTTATACTGTTAATGTGAATGACTGTGGTCTATATACTATATATGTGAATATGAGGTTAACCGTTACCTGAGATCCGGTGCGGATCTCAGCTCTTAACATAGCGTCAGGGTCGGGAGGACCGAGGACCGAGGAGAGAGGGAAGCAGCAAGTTCAGGGATCCGGCTGAAGACTTTCTGATGTTGTCCTTTACTTTTGAAAACTCTCGGTTGTTGAACCGCTTCTGTAATTAGCCTGTGGGCATTTTAAATATATATATCAGTTACACTCTTGCTCCGATGCTCTACTCTGATGAAAAAAAAATTATACTGCTTTAGAAAATCGGGATGTAACAACAGGAGTGCTCTACCTTCATGAAGAATGGCAACAATGTGTGGTTCACAGAGATATCAAATCAAGCAACATGATGCTAGATTCCAATTTCAATGTAAAACTTGGAGACTTCGGGTTGGCAAAGCTCGTGGACCACGATCTGGCACCCCAAACAGCAGGATTGGCAGGCACAATGGGTTATATGGCTCCAGAATATGTGAGTACAAGAAGGGCCAGTAAGGAGTCAGATGTTTATAGTTTTGGGGTAGTTGCCATAGAGATAGCCACAGGAAGAAAGGCGAATGACCTTATGAAACATGGAGACGCAGAAATGTGATTGATTGAGTGGGTTTGGGATCATTATGGGAGAGGAGAGCTAACTTTGGCCTTGGATGAAATTTTGCACAAGGAATATAATGAAAGAGAAGTGGAGTGTTTGATGATTGTGGGGTTATGGTGTGCCCACCGAGATAAGAATCTAAGGCGAACTATTAGGCAAGCAATTCAAGTTTTATGCTTTGAGGCTGTCCTGCCAGATATTCCATCAAAGAAGCCTAATCCTATGTATCATGTTCCCACACCAAACGTTGTCTCCCAAGGTACTTCTTTGACCACAACTCTGCAAACAGGTCGTTGTTATATTCATTATGGGTCAACAATGTCTTTTGTCCAATCACCTGTGTATATACAACACTGCAAATTGCAATAAACAGATCTTGCACTTGATTCTTCATTGTGTTGCTGTGTGTATTCTTCTAATTAAGATGTTGTCATTAGTATCATTAATGTTGGTGTAAGTTATAGTGTCTCTACTTATGTGACAATGATCTATGCTGTGTTACTTGAGACAACAAAATTTGTTTCTTTGGAAAACTATTATGCAACTGATTTTTTTTGTCTATGAAAAAGAAATACTTCATGCTAGTTCTCCACATGAACTCAACTAAAAAGTGGGGTACATGTGGTATAAAAATTTGTATCTGTGCTTAAAATGAGAGGGCTTTATATGAACAGATAACAGGAAAGTCAGTTTCTGACCTCTGTGGAAATTTTTTAATCTGATGAGTTATTTGCAATATTTTTAATATACTACCTTTGGTCTTAAATATAAGACAGTTGACTTTTTTTTGGAGAGGTTAAAGAAGCTAAATATATTATTTAATCTTAGTATATGTTGTATATCATTAGATTATATATTAATTTAAAAATAACTCTTCTTCGTTGTTACTGTAAATATTTGAATTGGTTTGAACCACTAAAACACCACCCACATGGGAAAACTTGTTTTCCGTCGGATGACTGCGAAGAACACCTCATGAATTAAGCTTATGATAGCTGCACAAAGGCTTGTTAAATAATGTTTTCACAGGTCAATCCAATTCCTGCACATACATACATATACATACATACATATATAGACACACACACAGGTGTGTGTGTGTGTGTTTTTTTTTTTTTTTTGGCTACTGTATAACAATATTCTGATGCTGAACTGTTAATTGATGATAATAATTGTCCCTTGAAGTTATTTTATACATGCTTATTTCTGCAACAACCAGAACTGGTGCACCGCATCTGGAACAAACTGAATTGAAAAAAAAAGACACACAAGACAGGCCATATCTGTTTTGGTCAAGGCCTTCAGTAATGTTGCTTTTAAAATCCTTGACCTGCTGCGTTGATTGTGCTTCAATTCATGAGTCATTTGATTCTTAATTAGTCACCTCTTTAATTATACTTTTGAGTTCATTAATTTGGTCTACACTATAATATTACTTTAATATTTAGATTATATTTTGTTGGAAGCTTAGGAGAGACTGAGAGTAGTAGGCAGAAAGTTAAAAGGAGCAAGAAGTCTAAGCTAGCGCGTACAAGAACAAGCTAATCAAATAATTGAGAGTTAAATTGTAACATCCCAATTTTTAAAGCGGAATTTTTTTTCTTTTTCAATCAGAGTAGAGCAATGGAGCGAAGAGTAACTGATTCATAACAAAATATCAACCATAGTGTAACATTGTAACGATTACAGTTGTCCTAGAGTTTGAAAGTAACTACAGAAAACAGTAAAGGTTCTCCGGCTATCAGCTTAGACCTGCTGCTTCCCCCGATCTCCAATCTTCGGTCCACCGGACCCTGAAGCTACAGCTGAGATCCAATTTACCGCATTGGATCTCAGGTAACGGTTAACCTTATGTTCAAATAAAACAGTATACAGACAACAGATATTCATGACATAACAGCAGCATCTTATCAGATAATTGTGACACAGACAGAACATAAGCATGGAGCAATATGTAAGGTCCTACACAACAACAGTGTGACACAGACAGGACATAAGCATAAAGCAGTATGTAAAGTCCTACACAACAATAGCCTGCACATTATCCTGTGCCACGATCACGTGTCCTCAGCGCTAGGAAAACCCAAAACGATATTATCATGTCTATAACCCGTACAAGGCTGTATGTATAACGACGACCCTGGACAGAGCCTCGGTATATGAACGTATCTATGACATATATGTATATGAGAACCATAGGATTAGTGTTACGATGACGCGTCCGTACCTTCGTTGACGTACGTAGATGTTTCGGCGAAATCGTACTTACGACGGAAAACGGTTTGTCCGACAACGATACGTTGGACAGCGTAACGGCGGTAGATCAAGGTTTCGATGTCCTATAAGAGTAATATCACATTTATTAGTGATTTGACATCATAACGGGCATTTTAGGTAAAAATTACCATTTTGCCCCTATACCCCTAATCGGCGGAATTTCGCCAGCACTTCGTTACTTTGACTCCGTTTTTCCAAAATTTTGCCAGAACCTTGACCCAATCATGATTTTCGAAATTTAGGACTAAAATACCCCTATCATATGATATCCAATCATACTCGAAAGATTAAAGACTATTCTAACATTTCTACGCTAACTACCGAAACTTAAGACTGAGTACCGAAAAACTTACTCAGAGCTTCGCTTCAGAATTTTCCCCGGCTCCTCCTTCTCTCTATCCTCTCTCTAGATTTCGGCCTAGAGCTTGTGAGAATGGTGTGAATTGTGAAGAAGGGAGCAAGGCTATTTATAGAAAAAATGAAGGGCATAATGGTCTTTTTTGCATTTAATCTTAGCCCTTGGATCAAACTTGTTTGATAAGGCAAAATCCTGGCTCTTAAAGCCTCTTGGTCGACATGCATGGCTGAGTTGTCACCAAAATTGCATCATCAAGATGATGCAATCAACTTGTTAAAGAAGGAGTTATACCGATAAAACCTCGGTCGGTGTCCGAATCGCGTAATCTCGGAAAATCTCAAAAATTCGGAATTACAACTTTGAAGACATTTTCTCACTTATTAGAAATGTCCAAGTTAACCTAAATTTTGATTCCTTATAGGGCTTCAACAGTCAGTCTGAAGTTCCTCGAAAAGCGTGCACGGTTACGGAATTGAATTCCAAAATTATCAACTTCTGGACAAAAATTCAATGATTCCAAATATGTCCAGATAGTTCCAAACTCATCTCCAGATGTTGAGTTAGAATTTATTTTCTTCAAATCCAAAATGTGACTATCTGCATTTTTCCCTATTTCGTCTTATTAGGAAAATGCTCTACCGGCTTCGGAATTAACTTCCGGAAAAGTCTAACGGAATATAAAAATCCACTGATCATTAATATACCTTGACTTTAGAAATCCTATTCCTAGTTCTCTAGATAGGATCCGTTTCCTATTTATTTTTTTACTATTTGCTTTATTTAATTATATATTAAAATATTACAAAATATCACAAAATACCATGATATCTTTTTGCTCCTTCTTATCCTATTTTTCCCTCCAATTTCGGCTGGCCCTTATTTTAATTTTAATAAATATTTATTTTCTAATTAATTAATTATTTAATTAATTATTGACAACTTTGTTTCCATGTCTTCTGCATTATTTTAGAATTTACGAGGGTATTTTGATCATTTCAATACTTTTTGAACATTCCTTCACAATTTTTCCCAAGTTTATAATTTATTAAATTACCACAATTAGAGATAATATACTCTCCCAATTTTAATAATTATTTTACTGCCTTTTAGGATTTTTCACAATTTTTCTAAGTTATTATGTCCTACAAGGGCATTTTCATCATTTGGCACTTTGGCACTTAAATTCTCTAATTTCCTACAGAATTCAACTTTGAAAAATAGACTATATTAACACAAGACTTAAGATCATAATTTCACCTATCAGAAATAGCCAATTTATTTATCAAAATATAATATTTCAGATAAATAAATATGCGGGTATTACATAAATACTTAGAATTGAAGGGAAATGAAACTTGCTAACCTCATAACTCATATGAAATCTTTCATTATTAGGTTCTGATGACCTGGAAAAAGGATTAGGGCCAAGAAGGTAATCAAATACAGAGCTTACTTTGGCTACAAGCAACTTCTCAGAAGATTATAATGCTTAGAAAATGGAAGAACAGGGGAAGGATATAAGCAAACAATAAAACGAAACTCAAACAGATATTGCAAGGCGTCATTCCGGTAGATAAATATTGGAAAATGTTTGAAAGATATAATGTTGAATGGCCCTTGTGAACAAAAAAAGGAAAACTACAAATGAAAACGAGCTTTGTAAAAATCAAAACAGAGCATCAGCTTCTTGGTTAAAATTAAGAGTAAACTACATCTACTTCCACTTTAATGATACATCCCTTTTATTTTAAAAACCATTATAAACCTTCCTTATAATCAAACTCCCTCCAGATCTTAAATAATACTTATTTACCTAATTTGATTAGATTAATGAAGCTAGTTAGCTTAGCTGATATGACATGTATTTTCTAAAACACCCTAATCATCTTCCTTAATTCTCTCATTCTCTTTCTTCCCGTTGATTATTATTGAAGGAGAAGTAAATTAGGAAAAGATTGACAAATATAAAAACTATGTCTATATTTAATTAGGACCAAGATTAACTCCCCAAATATGTGTTATATTAAGGACCGGAGGAGTAATATATGTTGCCCAGACCTTCCTTCTAGTTTTAATATTTCAACTCCGATCCACCTAATTGTTAGTTGACTTTTAAATTATAGCATTGACCTATCATTTTGACTAAAATGTTATTCCTTAACATACATATTACTTATAATAATTTAAATAAATAATAATTAATATCGATAAATTCTGACACCTAAAGAAAGGAAAACAAGGGAAGGTGCAGAATATATGTAATAACTTTAAACTCTGCCAATGCTTTAACGCTTATTACTTACTAATGCAGGATGATCTTTCTAGAGTGTATTAAGAAAAATCCAATAACAAATAAAAGAGTTTCTCTAAGATTACTATATCATATAGCACTCAAGTTGTAAGTGGAAATGATATATAAACAAACAACAAGAGGAACTCCGAGGTATTGAAACTTGCAAGACTTCATTCCAGGAGAGAAATCTTGGTATGAGCTCATTGCAATGAGCAAAATCACTAAGAACATGACAGTGAATATGCAAAACTTATTTCTTGTGCACCAAACAGGCAGACGTGCGGGTACCAAGCAAGTATATATAGGTTTTTAGCTCTTAGTCAACAATTTTTGCAGCATCAGCTATCTGAGATAAGATTGTTACCATGTGACTTAGAGATCATGTGTTAAATCTTAGAAATAATCTCTCTGCTAGCTTACGGGGTAAGGGTGCGTACATCTATCCTTCCCTTGACTTCACTTGGTGTAACATTCTAAATTTTGGAGCAAGGAGTTTAGGAATATGACTGAAATAAGAAGGCTGCTAAGCCAAAAGGAGTTCAAAGTCTTAAGCTTATCATTAGGAAAAGCTTAAGATAACTATTAAAGTTATTTTTGGACCTTGAAAATTTAGGAAAAAATTATAAAATATTATTTTGAGGATCTAGAAATATTATGAAGGGATTAGTTACAAAAGTTTGACTTAAATAGTTTTAAAGCTGTTATTTGGAATTAAGGACCTACTTTCCCAAAAATTTTGAGGAAAAATAGTTAGATGATAAATTTTGGCTAGAGAATTTTAGAGTCGATATTTTAAGACCTAGAGAAGCTAATTGAAGAAGAAAGAATCTCTATATGAATTAGGGATTAATTTCTAACACTTTGTAGCTAAATGAGTAAAGGACCAAGTTTGCAAATAAGAGTTTTATAGAGGGTCAAATGGGATTATTTTGTGGAGTGGACCCACATAAGTTTAAAAACACTCTGCTCTCTCCATTGTTATTTCTCCAAAGCATAAGAGAAGCCGAGGCGACAGCTCATTGATGATGATAGAGAGAAACACTAAAATATGCCTATAGAAAACTGTAAGTTAAACATTGTTTTATAATTGCATTGCTATAAATAATTATGAGATTCGGTCGTAATCGTAGCCTCTTTGTTTTTGTCTGTGCCTTAACAAATTGGTCAAACTTAAGAGACGTGCCCCCATATGATAAGCCAAACGGCTTGTAGCTTTTAAACGACCCCAGGTGAGAACTGGAACAGCAGTATCATACATATATAATATTTTGAGATTAGCTTTTTAAATATGTTACAAATTGTTTTCCTTCATTAATTCATCAGAATCTTCCCCACCACTGATATGGACATGGTAACTGTGAAGTAAGAACTGAGATGATAAAGCTTTGCATATAAAATTCATTCTCAGGAAAAAATGAAAGAAGAAAGAAAGCCGGCAAACTAAAAGGAAATGTTCTTTGTTATCTAAAGGATTTTAAAAAAATGTGCTTGTCCCCATAATACGTCAACTTGATAAAGTGAGGATTAGTTGGCCTTGTTCCTGGCCTGAATGACGGTTCGAACATTTAAAATAAAAAAAATAAAAAAATGCTTGAAGGAAAAAAAGGCTGAAACCCAGATGAGAATTGGCCAGCAAAGATGGTGAGACTGGTTCAACTGTTGGAGATGTTCGTGTGAGCCGAGCCGGTTCATTATAGGGCCAATCGTAAATGGTGTGGAAAATCCCACTTACTTCCCTAAGTTTTCTTGGGTTCAGGCTAATGTTTCTGCACTCTATCTTGACAATCACAACAACAATAATAAATAATACAACATAATATATATAATAACTAGCAGTGCATTTTTAAATTGGAAAGTGGCATGAACTGTCTCATAGAAATTATATTTAAACAAAGAACCATAATGCAATCAAGCTCATGTATTTACTATTATCGACATTTTTATTGAGTAGTGGTGCAAAGAAAATTTAGGATCTCATATACTATCATCCCAACTATTTTCAAGATTAAATTCAGTAAATTATCACAAATCGCAGAGTGAATTGAGCCTCGCGCAACATGGGCAACTTCAATAATTATAAAAAATCACTCAATGCCAGTTCAATCGGAGCCAACAAAAGAGTAAGAAGAAAAGGAAAATGTGATAGGAAAAACAATTACCAGACAAAGCGACAGAAGGAGAGAACAGAGCTGGAGTTGGGTTGGGAACAATGGGATTTGTCACTTGGAAATATATCTGCCAAGAAGTGAAGATTGCATTTGAAGCTGTGAGCAGTGGTTAATAATCAAGTGAGGGAACGATGGTAGAATACATGGATTCAGTAAACTTAAGAGTATGTTTATGTTAAATGGAGGGAAGTGCGAAATATTTGGAGGAATAAGCCGTATGATAAGAATTGCCCGGTTTTTTTTATTTTTTTATTTTAATGGTCAACGAGAATTCCCCGCTTCGGCTTCTCTTTACAATACCCATTTTTACCTTCTTTTATTGGACCGCCTCCTTCTTACAAATATCCACATTCCAACTTAGGGTGGGTCACATATATAGTAAGGATATGAGAAAAGAGGTATATATTTTATATTAATATTAATTTAGATATAAAATATATTTAACTTATAGTCTACTACTCCCTCCGGTCCTAATTATAAGACATATTTAACCGATTTTGTAAAAATTAAGGAAAGAAGTTAAATTAGTTAATTTTACTCATTTTCCTAAAATGCCCTTATATAAATTTAAAATGACATAAGTAAAAGTGAATCAATAATTCCTATCACATACCTCTCCAACCTAAAATTTTCCTTTTCACACACTATCTAATTGAAATAATAGTCTTGTTATATATACATATATATGTGTGTATATATATGTATACATATACATATACACATATATATGTGTACATATATCTACACATATATATATGCATACACACACAAAGATATATATATATATATATATATGTGTGTGTGTGTGTGTGTGTTTTTTTTTTTTATATATACACACACACAAATATCCATATATGTATACACACAAGTGTGTGTGTCTATATATATTTTTGTGTACACACACTTACTTGTATATACATACACACATATATATGTGTGTATGTGTGTGTCTATATATATTTGTATGTAGACAGACACATATGTACATATATAGATATACACATATATATATTTAAAAGTTTAACTGATTGGAAGAGTCTACGAACCTACATACATATACTCACCAAAAACTAAACACACTTTAGAGAATAAAATAAGGGTATTTTAGGAAGAAATTGACAAAAATTAGAATGTTGTCTTATAATTAAGACAAAAACCAACTTCCAAATGTTGTCCTATAATTAGGACCGGAGGGAGTATATTATTGTGACATATCACTCGATCCAAGTCTCCAAACAAGTTGTTTCATACGGGGATAATGGGACATTATAGTATAAATACAAAAATAAGAAGACAAAAAAAAAAAAAAAAAGGAAAAAACGAGGGAAGTTGTCTCAAAGGTGTGTAATATTTTCCCTGATTTTTATTAATATTCTAATAAAACGTTTTCTTCTCAACCAAGTTGTTAGATTTGATTGATTCCGGATGTTTTGTACATTTTTAGTCTAATATTATTGAGAAAATATATCCTATTATTTAACTTGTAGTCTATTATATTATTGTGACATATCACTCGATTCAAATGTCCAAACAAGTTGGTTCATACGTGGATAATGGGACATCATAGTATAAATATAAAAATAAGAAGATAAAAAAGGAAAAAAGTGGGAAGTTGACATCGAGTAATATTATATGTATGAAAGAGGAAGATAACCTAGATGGCTTCCCTCATCAAGAATTGAATTGGTCTCTTTTTCTTTTTCTTTTTTTCCTGCATTGAACATGGAGCTTACTTGTGAGAGAACCTTCCCCTCTTAGTGAGAGATCCTTCCCTCTACTCTTGTGAGGGACATTTCTCTCCTTCTGTGAGAGACATTCTCTAACTACCTCTATCCTTTGGCTTTGCAAAGGACTGACCCGTGACTGTTCTCTCCTTACTATCCAGACACCCTTCAGTTTTGGTGTGGCGCTCTGTGAAACTCATTCAATGGAGAAAGGTCAGAATAGTAGCAAGTTTTCAACTAAAGAGATCAAAGAGAAATACGATGTAAACTTAAATTAAACCTAAATAATATTATTTTCAAACTTAAATTGTCCTATGAGATTTTAATATATAATCTGAAAATAACACGCACTCCTCTTTAAAACAACTGCCCAATACAACAATGGATAAAATCGTTCACCAAAACAAACCCCTATTTTAACCATTTTTGCTAAAAATCTATGCAAAAAATAATTAAAATTGAAACAAAAACTCATATGAATTAATATGAATATATTTGGCACTACAACTTTCAAGTCCTTCAGGTCAACTCTGGAAACTGGCCACGCATTTTCCCAAATGTACGTTTCTTGCAAAACTGGACTTTGCTTTATGAAATATAGTCCTAATTAATAATTTAAATAATATCGCTGCCTCTGTATCTAGTACCCACCAATCTGTCTTGCAGCGAGCTTTAATTTGTCTTTTATTGCGTCTTCATTTCAGATGTATTCCCCTTCATGTGATTATAATCTTTATATAAATATGTGTTTACAAGAGCCTCTTTTCATATCCTTTGAGACTTCCATTCCAAACACAAGGCATGGCCAATGCATTCTGCTATTCCCATCTCCTTCTTCCTCTGTTATTCTCCTTCTCCTCCTTGTTTCTTTCTGTGAATTCACTTTACTTTCAAAAGTCTGGATTTGCATCTAATGATGCCGACATTCTCTACATGGGATCTGCAGGATCTCTAGTTGGTACTGTTCGATTCAACACGTATGATAAGTATACTTGTCAAGTAGGATGGGCTATTTATGCTAGAAGGCTAAAACTTTGGGACAAAAGTACTGGACACATCACTGACTTCACTTCTCATTATACTTTCACAATTGACACTCAAGGTCAAACTACTTATGGCGATGGACTTTGCTTCTTCCTCGCTCCTTTTGGTTTTGAAATCCCTCCAAATTCTGCTGGTGGCTTTCTAGGCCTATTCAATACCACAACCAGTTTTTCATCTCAGAGCCAGATTGTTCATGTGGAGTTTGACTCTCACCCAAATTCTGAATGGGGTGAGACCACAAGACATGTGGGAATCAACAATCATTCTATTGTTTCATCAGTGTCTACATTTTGGAATACTAGCCTACACAGTGATGATGTTGCAGATGTATGGATCACCTACAACTCTGCATCGAAGAACTTGAGTGTAACATGGAAATATCACAGCACACAGAGTTCTCAAGAGAACAATACTCTTTCTTATCTAATTGATTTATCCAATGCTTTGCCTGAATGGGTTACAGTTGGATTTTCTGCTACAACAGGGTCAGTTTTAGAACTTCATACTCTTATCTCTTGGGAGTTCAACTCAACTTTGGATGATACTGAACAAGTCAAAAACAAGACAACACTTAAAGTGGTTCTGAGCACTGTTTTAGGGAGTGTTGTTTTGATAGTTGGAGGAGCAATAGTAGCATATGCATTACTTAGGAGGAAGAAGAAAATGAAAAGCAAAAAGGTACAAGGTGTGAACTTAACATCAATGAATGATGATCTTGAAAGAGGAGCAGGACCAAGAAGATTCTCTCACAGAGAGCTTGCTAAAGCTACCAATAATTTCTCGAATGACAGGAAACTTGGTCAAGGTGGGTTTGGAGCTGTTTACAGAGGTTATTTTCCTCATATGGACTTAACCGTTGCGGTGAAGAAAATATCAAAAGGATCTAGGCAAGGGAAAAGAGAGTATGTAACCGAGGTTAAGATCATTAGTCAGCTAAGACACAGGAATCTTGTGCAGCTAATCGGTTGGTGTCATGAAAAAGGCAACTTCCTACTTGTTTATGAGCTCATGCCAAATGGTAGCCTTGATGCTCATTTGTCAGGGAAGAAGCCTCCTCTTCCATGGAACATGAGGCACAAGATAGCTCTAGGATTAGCCTCAGGAGTGCTCTACCTTCATGAAGAATGGCAACAATGTGTGGTTCACAGAGATATCAAATCAAGCAACGTGATGCTTGATTCCAATTTCAATGTAAAACTTGGAGACTTCGGGTTGGCAAAGCTCGTGGACTACGATCTGGCTCCCCAAACAACAGGATTGGCAGGCACAATGGGCTATATGGCTCAAGAATACGTGACTACAGGAAGGGCCAGTAAGGAGTCAGATGTTTATAGTTTTGGGGTAGTTGTCTTAGAGATAGCCACAAGAAGAAAGGCGAATGACCTTATGAAACATGGAGACACAGAAATAGGATTGATTGAGTGGGTTTGGGATCATTATGGGAGAGGAGAGCTAACATTGGCCATGGATGAAATTTTGCACAAGGAATATAATGAGAGAGAAGTGGAGTGTTTGATGATTGTAGGGTTATGGTGTGCCCACCCAGAAAAGAATTTAAGGCCAACTATTAGGCAAGCAATTCAAGTTTTATGCTTTGAGGCTGTCCTGCCAGATCTTCCATCAAAGAAGCCTATTCCTATGTATCATATTCCCGCACCAAACGTTGTCTCCGAAGGTGCTTCCTTGACCACAACTCTGCAAACAGGTCGTTGATTATATTCATTATGGGTCAACAATGTCTTTTGTTCAATCACGTGTGTATGTACAACATTGCAAATTGCTATAAACAGATCTTGCACTTGATTCTTCATTGTGTTGCTGTGTGTATTCTTCTAATTAAGATGTTGTGATTAGTATCATGAATGTTGGTGTAAGTTATAGTGTCTCTACTTATGTGACAATGATCTATGCTGTGTTACTTGAGACAACAAAATTTGTTTCTTTGGAAAACTATTATGCAACTGATTCTTTTGTCAATGAAACAGAAATACTTCATACTAGTTCTCTACATGAACTCATAACTAAAACGTGGGGTACATGTGGTATTAAAATTTGGAGCTGTGGTTAAAATGAGAGGGCTTTATGTGAACAGATAACGGGAAAGTCAGCTTCTGACCTCTGAGGAAATTTCTTAATCCGATGAATTCTTTGCAATATTTTTAGGGTAAAGGTGCAATTTTACACATGAAGTTTACCCCCGGGAGCGTTTAGCACCACGAAGTTTTTTCTGGAGCAAAAGTACAACGAAGTTATGTTTTGGGAGCGCCCAGCACCACGGGCGTTAGTTGACCGTTAACTTTGATGGAAGTGAACAGTAACACGGGTAAAATTACACTTTTGCCCTTAGTTTTAGGTGAAATTACCCTTTTGCTCCAAAGTTTTTTTAAAAAAAAAACTAAAAATACCCCCCGGTGGGCCCCACCCCCGGCCACCCCACCGCCGCCGGGCCGGCGGTGGGGCGGCTGGTCGCCGGCAGTGGGGGCCGGTGGTGGGGCCCACCGGGGGGTAATTTTAATTTTAGTTTTTTTAAAAAAAACTTAGAGCAAAAGGGTAATTTCACCTAAAACGAAGGGCAAAAGTATAATTTTACCCGCGTTACTGTTCACTTCCATCCAAGTTAACGGTCAACTAACGCCCGTGGTACTGGGTGCTCCCAAAACGTAACTTCATGTGTACTTTTGCTCCAGAAAAAACTTCGTGGTGCTAGACTCTCCCGGGGGTAAACTTCATGTGTAAAATTGTACATTTACCCTATATTTTTAATATACTACCTTCGGTCTTAAATAAAAAATCCAGTTGATTTTTTTTGGGAAGGTTAAAGAAGCTAAATATATTATTTAATCTTAGTATATGTTGTATATCATTAGATTATACACTAGTTTAAAAATGACTTTTCTTCAATGTTACAATAAATATTTGAATCGGTTTGAACCACTAAAACACCACCCTCATGGGAAAACATGTTTTCCGTCGGATGACAGCGAAGAACGCCTCATGAACTAAGCTTATGATAGCTGAACAAACACTTGTTGAATAATGTTTTCACAGGTCAATCCAATGCCGACACATACATACATACATATGTGCATGTTTTTTGCAACTGCATAACAATATTCTGATGCTGAACTGTTAATCGATGATAATAATTGTCCCTTGAGATTATTTAGACCCAGTGTTTGTTCTATTTAAGGATCTCTGTCTGTCAGGCTGTCCACTGGAATATTTTATACATGCTTATTTTCTGCAACAACCAGAACTGTTGCACCATATCTGGAACAAACTGAATTGAAAATAAGCACACAAGAAAAGCCATATCTGTACGTTTTGGTCAAGGCTTTCATTAATGTTGCTTTTAAAATCCTTGACCTGCTGCGTTGATTGTGCTTCAATTCATGAGTCATTTGATTCTTAATTAGTCACCTCTTTAATTATACTTTTGAGTTGATTAATTTGGTCTACACTATAATATTACTTTAATATTTAGATTATATTTTGTTGGAAGCTTAGGAGAGTCAATGGCGGACCGAGGTTGATGATTAGGCGGCCAAGTGCCCCCCTTGATTTTTTTTTTTAATTTTAAAATTTTAAATAAATACTAATTAATATCTGATAAATTCTGACACCTAAAGAAAGTAAAACAAGGGAAGGTGCAGAGTATATGTAGTAACTTTAAACTCTGCCAATGCCTTAACGCCTATTACCTACTAATTCAGGATGATCTTTCTAGAGTGTTTTAAGAAAAATCCAATAACAAATAAAAGAGTTGCTCTAAGATTATTATATCATAGCACTCAATTGTAAGTGGAAATGATATATAAACAAACAACAAAAGGAACTCCGAGGTATTCCAACTTGCAAGACTTCATTCCAGGAGAGAAATCTTGGTATGAGCTCATTGGAATGAGAAAAATCACTAAAAACATGAAAGTTGTAATACCCGATTTTTCGACTTACCGAAAACCCTGTATTTTTGGAATATGTTACCATATTAAATTGGTTAACATAAGTGACTTAGAGTCACATAAAATAATGGCTATTTTAAGTTCAAATGAGCCATGAAAAAGCTATAAAAACACTTAATTAAATTAAGTGTCAATTAGCAAATAATGGGCAAATTAGCTTGCAATTAATTAAGATGAATGGCATAAATCTTCTAATTAATTAGAGAAAAGTTAAAATAATCAAGAGAGGGATAATTATATTTGGAAATAATTAGGCCAAAGAAAATGAAATAATACTTGTCTAAATAATCCTTAATTGCCATGATTAGCTAACAAACCAATGATACAATGAAACATGTAATTAGTTGGCATTTAAGCACTTGATTAGAGAGTTAATTAGAGCTTATTAAATCTGCCCCAAATCCATAGAAAAACGTCCAGCATAAAGGAAGGAAGAGAAAAGATGAAAAACTTTGTGACATTGTGTTGAAGAGTCAACAAAAACAACTAACCAATGGGAAGCTTGAACAAGGAACCAAGGAACCTTTTGCTAAATGAAAAAGCATGTTTAATGGTCATTAAAGGAGTGCATGTCGGCACACAAATTGAAGAAAGTTTGGATGGAATGTATTATTAAATAATCAAAGCTTTTGGCAATTAAAAAGCAACATAAATGATTAAAGAAAGGGGAGTATGTCGACCAAGGTTGAGAGGTGGAGATTGAATGTCATAAAGTGGTTTTTAGATCCAATGGCTAAGGGGGAATATGGGAAAATTCTAATGCCAATTGGGTCCTAGAGCTTTTGCTATAAATAGGGGCTTGGGTCCTCTTCAATTTCTCACACCAAAACACAAATCACTTCTAATCCTTTGGGATAGGGAGTGAGATGTGAGTTCTTTTTGGAGGTGAGGAGCAAGAAGGAGGTGAGGAGCAAGAAGGATGAAGGAGTTATGCTTCAAGAGGTAAGCAAGCTTTTAGTTTCTAGTCTTTAGTTTTTGGTAGTTCTTAGAGTTCTAGGTTAAGTTCATAGTTAGTTTATGCTTTGATCTTAAATATTCAAGAGCAATGTTGTTTTCATGTTTTTATGGTTAAAAAAGTTAGTTTAATCTAGGAAATTGTTAGGAAATTCTTTTTACTTGTTTTTAGGCCTCCTTGCATTGAGAAATGCCTAATGAGGAAGAAACTTGTGAGGGAATAAGTTTTGGAAAGTTATAGATCAAGATTGTGAAAATTGTAGGATTTTTGGTTGTGAATCCTGTTCTGGCAGCCGACGTTTAGAATATTATTTTATGTATCAAATAATCTTAAAAAATCATGATATTTTACATGAATAAATTAGACATGTAGGGATTTCTAAATATATAAAATATGTATCATTCTGAGTTCTACATCAGGAGATACAAATCCTTGAAGTTAGGCTACTTTTCCAGACGAAAATCTGGGCAGAGGTTGAAGAACATTAATCTGGGAATGATATATTAAATATGGGTAAAAACCAGTATTTTTCCTCCAAATTATACATGATAATGATTTCAAGAAATTTTACGGATCCTCGTTTCGATTTTTTTAGAATTAATTATGAATTATCAAAGTTAGGCAAAAATCAGCCAGCAATGCTGAAAACCACGTTTCTGAGAAAATAAAGGGATATAATTGGAATAATAAATCTACCAAGGGTAGAAAAGTCAAACAAGGTGAAAATATCCTTTTTGATATTATTTTAGGGAATATGGTATTAATTACGATATCACATGCTATATGAAAAAGGAAATAATCCGACGATAATGTATAGGATATCCGGAAAGTCCGGAGTCGGGATCAAAGGTCGGGCAAGATAGCCATTACACGGTGAAAGGTACGTTCGCGTACTGTAACACTGACTCTAATGCTTATGGTATGCTTGTATATGTTGTGGATACCATGAACAGGACTCTGTCCTGGACATGCACTGTGACTAGGGAACCGTATCTAGATCACTACTAAATACAGCTTTACACGGGTTATAGTCATGATGATGCCGTTTTGTTTTCCTAGCGCTGAGGACACAATCGTACATCGTGGCACTGGATATGTGCAGACCAGGGATAACTTTGCATGATGGTGTAGTTGTTATCAAATGATCATATGACGTACTGGCTTGATCATTGCTGTAATGTTAGAAATATTTGTTATGCATATGATGATAATATAAGCATGAGGTTAACCGTTACCTGAGGTCCAATGTGTATTGGACCTCAGTCTTGAATGATAGTATAGGTAAGGACTAGGAACAGAGGAGGCATCGGTAGATGGAGCCATAGATATGAACCAAGGGGCAGAGACGTAGTAATGCACCGGTCAAGGCTAGAGCCGGAAGAAGATCATCAGAGCCTATTGTCAGGCATGAGACTAATGAAGTTATTTCGAATAGTTTGGTGCCGAAGGCAAGGCTAGTCTATGTGGGTCAGCCAATCAGTCACCGTGAACTCGGTGAGGCCCCCATGATAGACACTTACCTGGCCATTCTGTTCGGTTAACGGAGTTAGGTTCATTGCCCCATGTCTAGTCAAGGATTGATTTAAGTTGTATAGTTACTTTTTGAGAAATGTAATTGTACAAAACTCTGTATATTATATCACATGAATATTCCTTCGGGATTTTTAATATATCAGCATACGCCTGGCATCATCATATGTCGGGGTATTTTTATATCAGCTACTCATATATATTGTTCAATTTTTAGTGCATTGCTCTCCGTTTCCGCAGTACTCTGATGTAGCATCTCAATCTCTGTCAAATTTTATAAAACAAAGTGTCAATCGGCACTATTTGAGGTATGGAAGTTGGGATGTTACAAAAAGTGAATATGTAAAACTTATTTCTTGAGCACCAAACAAGCAGACGTACGTGTGGGTACCAAGCAAGTATATATAGGTTTTAGCTCTTAGTCAGCATTTTTTGCAGCATCGGCTATCACTTATCTGAAATAAGATTGTTGCCATACATGTGACGATCACGCGTAAAATCCTAGAAATAATCTCTCTACTAGCTTACGGAGTAAGGCTGCGTACATCTATCTCTCCCTTGACTTCACTTGGTGTAACATTCCAAATTTTGAGACAAGGAGTTTAAGAACATGACTGATGTAAGAAGGTTGTTAAGCCAGAAGGTCTAAAGTCTTAAGCTTATCATGAAGAAAAGTTTAAAATAATTATTTAAGTTATTTTTTGCCTTGAAAATTTAGGGAAAAATTATAAAATATTATTTTAAGGATCTTGAATTATTCTGAAGGGATTAGTTACAAAAAATTGACTTAAATAGTTTTAAAGCCGTTATTTGGAAGTGAGGACCTACTTTTCCGAAAACTTTGAGGAAAAATAGATAGAAGATAAATTTTGGCTAGTAAGTTTTAGAGTCGATATTTTAAGGCTAGAGAAGCTAATTAAGGAAGAAAAAATTTATATGAATTAAGGATTAATTTCTAACACTTTTCCAATATTTACAACCAAATGAATAAAAGATTAAGTTTGCAAATAAAAGTTTTGTATAGGGTCAAATGGGATTATTTTGTGGAGCGGACCCCACATAAATTTACAAACACTCTACTCTCTTCATTGTTATTTCTCCAGCGCATTAGAGAAGCCAAGGCGACAGCTCATTGATGATTTCCCATTTCACGTTGGGCTCCACTCAAACTCATTTCGGTCAAACACTCCCTCTCCCCCAATTATTCATTTCTCATTTGGCCTCAACACCAAGAACAGAGAAAAAAAAAAAAAACCTGAGAGCGAGAGATGTAATACCCGGATATTTATTATCTGGAAAATTATAAATAATGGATATTTCTGATAAGTGAAATAAAGGACTCAAGACTTGTGTGTAATTATAGTCTATTTTTCTAAGTTAAATTCTGTAGGAAATCAGGGAATTTAAGGGTCAAAGTGTCAAAATGACCAAAATGCCCTAGGATTTGTAATTGACTTAGGAAATTATGGAAAAATACCAAAAGGTGGTAAAGTGACCAAGTGAATTAGGAGATTATATTATCCCTAATTATGGTAATTTAATAAATTATGAACTTGGAGAAATAGTATAAGAGTGTTCAAAAAGTAGTAAAAGACCAAAATACCCTTGTAGTTATGAAATGATGCAAGAGGCATGAAAATACTAATGTTAATACAAGTGTATGAAGGTAATGAGGCATTGTAATTAAGAAAATTATCAAGTTATGATAATTAAGTAATTAAGTAATATTGGGCTAATTACTTAAGCATAAGTGAAGGAAATTCACAAGTAATTATATGAAACCCTAAAATTGGTGGTTTTTGTTTTAAAATTAGTAAAAACATGTTTACTAATTAAATGGAAATTTTGGAGAAAAATAGTTGGGTTTAGGTATTTTTGAGCCTAAATACAAGAATGGACCAATTAGGGATTTTTGTGAAATTTTGGGAAAATTGGAATAAATAAATAATTAAATAATTGATTAATTAAAAAATAAATATATATTATAATTAAAATTTGGGCCAGCCGAAATGTGCAAAGGAGATTGAAGATAGAATTTGGAAAAATATCTTACAACTTGCACATATTATATTATTATAATTAATTAAAGCATAAAAGTGTGAATAGTAATTTAAAATTAGGAATGGATCCTATCTAGAAATCTAGGAATGGGATTTCCAAAGTCAAGGTAGAATATTGATCGGTGGAATTTTATCTTCCATTAGACTCTTCCGGAAGTTAATTAGAGGCCGTTTGTGCATTTTCCTAATAAGACGAAATAGGGAAAAATGCATATAGGCATATTTTTGGAAATGAAGAAAATAAATTCTAACTCAATATCTAGGAATGAGTTTGAATTTATCTGGACATATTTGGAATCAGTGAATTTTTCGAAGAGATTGATGGTTAGAAAACAAGTTTCGACACAGGACGCGTTCGGACACGTTTTTCGAGAAAGACTCAACTGGACTGTTGGAGCCCTATATGGAATCAAAATATAGGTTAACTTGGACATTTCTACTAAGTGAGAATATGTTTTCAGAGTTATGAATCCAGAATTTTGAGATTTCTCCGAAATTACGCAAATCGGGTACCGATCGGAGAAATTCAACCGGAAGGCTTCTGGAAGGAGACACTTGGCCTCCTCCCATTGGCCAATCCCTTGGCTGTTGGAGCATGGGCAGGTCGGCAAGGAGGAAAGAAGAAGGAAGAAAGCTTTTGAAAAAGTTGTTTTGGACGGTCCGGATCGATTCTCACAAAGTTGATCCGACAGCCGAAATCCTACACCTTTTTCTATAAATACCCACCCCTCCCCTTTGGTTTTTCTCACATTTGAGAAGCAAGAGCTGATTTAGAGAGAGAAAGAAGAGAGAGGAGCTCGGGAAATTCTCGGCGAAGCTCGGGTAAGTTTTCCGTGCAGAGCTTTTAGTCTTCGTAGTTCTTTCAATAGTTAGAGTAGTAATGCTAGAGTAGCCTTTATTTTTCAAGTATGATTGGGTATCATATGGGAGGGCTATTTTAGTCATTATTTTCGAAAATCATAATTGCGTCGAAAGAATTGCCGACGTTCGTCAACGAAGGTACGTCCGCGTACTGTAACACTAATCTGATGTTCATGGTATGCATGTATGTGCTATGTGTATTGTTATGGTATGTTTATTGAATGCAAATATGTTAGAACAGTTTGGTGCCGAAGGAAAGGCTAGTCTATGTGGGTAAGCCATTAAGTCGCCGTGAACTCGGTGAGGCCCCCATGATAGACACTTACATGGCCATTCATTCGGTTTACGAAAGTATGTACGTGCGCGTCTTGGTAACCTTACAGAATCATGGTTCCGACTGAAGACTTTCCGATGTCTTTCTTTTACTTTTTGAAAACTCTCGGTTACTATACCGTTTCTGTAACTAGCCAGTGGGCATTTTATATCAATATATCAGTTACACTCTTGTTCCATTGCCCTACTCTGATAAAAAAAAAAAAAAATTATACTGCTTTTGGTAAATTGGGATGTTACAAGAGATCACAGTGCACTTCCTCATTTCTAACGTAAAGATACCTGGTTCATGCATTTTGAGACAACTCATCTTTCTTGCAGCACCCTACTCCCTCAAATTCTCAATTGTTTCGGCCTTTTCAAAGAAGAGAAACAGAGACCGAGAGTGTCAGAGGTTTTGAGAGGGAAGAAGAGGAAGGAAGAGATCATCACACCACATGCAACTGGATATTTAAGGTAAGGTAAATTGCGACAGAAAATAATTGTATTGCAAATTGTGACGGAAATAAATTCCATTGTAAATTGCAACATACACAGATTCCATTTCAAATTGTGACGGATAAAAATTCCATTGTAAATTGTGACGGATTAACATTCCGTTGTAAATTGCGACGAATTTAAACTCCATCGCAATTTGCGAAAAATTTAAATTCTGTCGTAATTTGCAATGGGTTATGAAAAAAATTAGTCACAAATTGAGGAATTAGAAAAAAAAAAGTATTAATAATTATTAGACTCTTCAATAGCAACGACACAAATACATTACAAAAATATTATAACTATTAGTGCTCTTCTACAGCAACCATTTAAATACATAAAAAAAATTATAATTATTAGTACTCTTCCACAACAGCCACTCAAATACATGACATATTATGAAATATAAAATATTGAGTATTGTATTAAGAAAAATGTATATGAAGAAGTATATACCGTAACAATCCTAAAAAATTATATATAAACAATTTTATGTATTTGAGTAAAAGACCAAGTTTGCAAAACGAAATATAAACAACAAAGCTGCCAACAAAATGAACTAAAAAACACAAAAATCATATCTAAGTTATACACCAAGTAGCTATAGAATCAACAAATTAAAGCTTTACATTCCACAGTACAAAAAACAACATAATAACATCTCCATGCCTAAGTGTTCTTTGCAACAAGTGCAGCTCCAAGCACTACACTAGGATTTGAGGTATTTGTACGGCTGGTGATAGCAACAATAGCAACATCTCCATGCCTAAGTTGTGCTTGTTCCCATGGAAAGTGAAGCCAACAACATTATTCTAAGATTCATTTGGTACAACAATATCCTACAAATAGTGTATAACATCCCAAATTTTGGGATTTGAAATTAGGAATATTGAATGGGAAATTATTATGATTTTTTTTTTGGAGTTAATTATTGGAATTAAGGCCTATTCTTTTTTTTTTTCCGCTTGAATTTTGTAGAAAATAATAAATTTAAGGAAACTAAGTAAGGGAATTGTTGAAGTCTAATGGCCAATGTTTGAAAGAATAGAAGAATAAAGAATTAGTGGTATTATCTTATATGCGCAACACTTCTTCAATTTCTCTAATATACCATTTCGGACATGAGAGTTTTTAACAGAAGCAACAAAGCCCATATGATATATCATTCCTATTTCTTATTACTTCTATATCGCATGTACAATGCTCTCTTTATGTTTTTTTTTTATACGAAAATTTTAGGAAAGGGGTCGGGTTCATCCACAATTCAAGAGCAGGGCGAAATCTCCCTTCCTCCTAGGTAATACCGATGTTGGGCAGGGTGAGCCGTCTATTACCCTAGAGCGTTAACCTAGGCACCTAGGAGCTAGGATGCCTCCCCCAGCGCCTTAATCAACTTCAGGATCGAACCCCCTCCCTTTGGTGAGAGTGTCCGACCCCTTTGCCAGTTGTCTTTATGTTTTTTTTTTTGGTTACATCAGTTGTCTTTATGTTGAACCAACACCTCACCTAGAGCACGAGAGTTTGAGCGAGAGAGTTGAGAATATGAAAATAGAGGCAGAGACGGAGTGAAAGACGAGGAAGGAGAGTTCAAACGTGCAAGCTAGAAACTAACCGAAGTGAGTATTCGAGCTTCTCTCCTTCTAGTTCTGTAAGTTTTCCAACGTAAGCTCTTGAATATAATGTAGTTAGGATTCCATATGGATGCTTTGCTAAAAGGATCCTAAAACAGGGGAGGTTCTTGGTATGTATCCATGGGCGGACCCAAGTATATGACTTGGGGGGCAAGTGCCCCCCTTAAAATGACATGGTTTCTATTTTAAAAAAAAAATTAGGGTTATATCAAAATATTAGAGAATCCTTTCGCATCGTAGAATCAAACTTCATTTTCACAGAATCAAATAGTCAGCTTCTTTGAATCAAACTTTCGCCATTTGTTTAATATCTTATATTGAAAAAGATGTATTTGATAGCATTGACAATAAGACAATTACTATGGAATTCCAAAAAATAAGGCTTAGAAGGATGACATTGTAATTATTTTTATTGTAATATACTTTTGTTATTAAAATATATGTGCTTGAACTTATTTAGTGTCCAGCCTTACTATTTTTAACAGCATTTTTGCTATTTCTAACCGTACTTAGCCTTGTTTTTTCATTTATATTCTTTTATTTTTTAATATATTTAAAAAATTTCTTTTTAAAAAAATTCGGGGGCGCTGCCCCCGTATGCCCTCGCAAATTGTGCCCCCCTTCCGTAAATTTCTGGATCCGCCCCTGTATGTATCTCGTTGGAAAACTCCCAAAACAGCCACATGAACCTAAGGAATAAAAGAGGTTGCTGATGTATATATGTACATCATTAAACTAAAAGGAAAGCTTGCTGTCATAAAAAAAAAATATATATATACGCTGCATATATATAAAAAGTGAAGGAAAACTTGCTGAGCGTTGTATATGTATATATGTATGCGTTGCATATGGTTTTGGATTCCAAACTGACCGCTGTATATGGTTTTGGATTCCAGGTCGTAGGAACAAGCCATAAATATGTATTCGTTGTATGTAGTTTTGGATTCCATATGTCAAGTTTTGGTTCCAAGCTGAGAATGTATATGTGTGTGTATTAACGTTGTATATATATATATAAAGAGAGAAGGAAACTTGACTTCCCTGTGAATGTCTATGTAGATATATATTTTCACTGCACACCTAAGAAATAAGAGAGGGAACTTGTTGTACCTGTGTCTATGTGTGAGTGTGTATTACTGCATAAGAAACTTTGCTGTCATGCTCCACATATATTTATATTGCTGCCTTTGGAAAAATATGAGAAAGCTTTGTTGTGTTGCGTATATACATAGATACATCGCTGCACATAGGAAGCCTAGCTGTTATATATATATATATATGAATATGATGAAGCATATTTTTCATGGTATTGGTATTTATTAAACTCCTGATTTAATTTTAAACTAATTGTATAATAATAATAACAATAATAATAATAATTAATAATATAATAGTAATAAAAATAAAGATAGATTTTTAGAGCTTTGAATAGAGATTTGTTTCATCCCAATCGGTATGATTTTCCAAAAATTTCATAGTAAATTGGCAAAAATTGGGCCTAAGAGTAAAAAAGAAAGTAAGGTCCAAAATATATAGTTTGGCCTTGAAAAATTAAAATGGACCTTGGAGGGTTAATATAGGCCCAATAGCCTTACATTAAGCCTAGTGCCATGAAATTAGATATTATATAGAGTTTGGACAAATAATAACCCGTCATCCGTAAATGTATGCTTATAGGGCTCGACCACTACCCGAGACAATTAAATGGACTTGGAGCCAGTTGAAGATTATAAAGCAATCAAGTAGTGACTTTAATCTCACATACTTGGTATGACTGTGTATGTGTTTGAATCATATACGTAAATGTCCCATCCCGTATGGGCCATCACCACTCGTGGCTCGATTGAGCGAAGGGCTAATCATGGAGTACCTTCCCAGTGGATAGAATTAAGGTAGGGCCTATTGGAAGGAAGTCCTTAGATGGCTAACCTAGTTGCATTCAGAGGACTTGGATGCTTTCGACTGAGAACCCTGGCGCTACTTGGGAGCTCTTGGTAGGTCCTAGTCTACTATTCCTAGTTGGGTGTTCCGATTGAGAACTCTGGTGTACAGAAGGACTCTCGGTACATGCCATATGGTATACCTAGCGCTATGGTTATGAGATATGTATATGTTGTTTTGGCTATATGTGATCTACATTATGGATTTCGAATGCTTTATGTTGTGTGGACTGCTATGTTATGTTGGTTGACTTTTATATACTGCTTATATTCTGTTTGAGATTAACTTGTTACTCTAGGATCCTTCAGGATTCCAGCTCCTATTACTACCTATGAAAAGGACAGTGTATTGGGCACGACTCCCAAGGCAAAGCGGCGGATATCGACAAGTGGAGATTCCGAATCAAGGCAACGACAACTATTAGCCATCTTTGATCGAATTTTTTTGACTTGGAAATAGTTACTTTTAGAAGTTGTAGATAATCTATATAATCCTTCGAAATTTTCTGTTGTTATCAAGTAATATTAGTCCCTCTGGTCCTAATTATAGGAACACTTTTATAGTGTAAATTGCATTATAAAGTGTTACTTTAATTAGGACAGGAGGTAGTATATCAGTATGTTATCCTATTTCTATTCGCCTATTATGTTGCGTATTGTTGCTCTAATTATTGTTTGTATATTAGTAGGGTGTTACACAATGCAATACTATATAGCTCATACCTTGGGAAATTATTGATAATAAGAATATAATGAATAGCAGCATGGCAAAATCACCATTAATAGAAAATGAGAAATTTGAATGAGTTGATGTGCACAGAGAGATATGTAGAGACATAATTCATTTTGCATCATTGGAAGAAAAAGTAAATAATTAAATCAAATAATCAAATAATACTTAAATAGTTACAACGCAAAAATTAGTTTTGCTAAATATGGAAAGACATAATTCATTTTCCATCGCAAATAATTGCAACAAAATTTGTTTTCCGTTGCAAAGTTTTCCAGCAAATTTGTTTTCACCGTCGCAAATTGCAATGGAATTTATTTTCCTTGGCAAATTTTTGCAATGGATTTGTTTTTTCCAGCGCAAATTGCAATGGAATTTGTTTTCCATCCAAAGTCTTACAATGGATTTGTTTTTCTGTCGCAAATTGCAACGGAATTTGTTTTACATGGCAAAGTTTTGCAACGGATTTGTTTTTTTGTCACAATTTACGACGGATTTTGTTTTCCGTCGCAAATTTTTGCTATGGATTTGTTTTTCCGTCGCAAATTGCGACAGATTTCCTTTTCCGCCACAAATCCCGTTGCAAATTGCAACGGAATTTTTCCCCTCGCAAATTCCGTCACTATTTTAGTATTTTCTAGTAGTGGCTTTCCAAGAGCAAATCCTAGCATTTTTCTTCCAATTTTAACCTCAAGATCAAGTGTCAATTGTCTCTTTTGCCCTTGATTATGATAGTATTATTTCTCGTGCCATTAGCTCTTTTAGTTCTCTATATTATTTCTTTAGAGACACCATTTTATTCCATTTAATCGTACAATGAATTTTGGTGAATTAAATTTGGGAAAGGTACAAAGGGATTGGACCAAATGGACCCTAAATTTGTATGAGTACTATCTTTTATTTAAATTATTCAAATTTTCATATATTTTTTTAAGAAAATCATCCACATAAATTATAGTATAATTGTCACATTCACCCAACAAGTTGTATTATCCATAATTTTGTTTTCAACAAGAATTTTTAACATGTTTATATTCTTAATAATAGGATAATCAAGGAGGGTTGTGAGGGAAATTCTACGAAGAACATAGATATGTTAGCTGAAAAAAAAGCACTTCATTTATGATGAAAAACAAGCACACAAATTGACTTAAATAAGCTTACACCAAAACTAAAAATTTCTACCATACCTTAGGTACTTGTAACTGCTAAAAACATACTCCCTCCATTTTTCTTTATAAAGACAGAATTATTGGGTATGCCATATTCCTTTTTATAAGATATATTTAGGGGTGGTCTCAAAAGCTTCCCCTTTGTAAACATCTCATTTTACCTCCACTTTATTATAAAAGTTACTTATGCCACTATTGTATTTGATTCTCATGTTTCACTGCTAAAGCACTTAATATAACATATTCTCTCTCTTCCACATAAATGAGGACCTTTTAGGAAAACAAAATTCATTTCTTACATGTTTATTGCACCTAACTTACTTCAACTAACTTTTCCATCTTTGCAATTTGATTAAGGGATAGGATATTGTCATTACCAATTTTATGTCACTACCAAATCACTACCACTTTTTCACCGTTAGATCAGAATCTCAATATGAGAGAGAAATGATAAAGGTAGATAAGATTATGATCTAACGGTGAAAAAGTGGTAGTGACTTGGTAGTGACATAAAATTGGTAGTGATAATATCCTACCCCTTTGATTAATTCTATCTTATAAAAAGTCATATATGGCAATTAACCAACCCAAGACACATAACATGGCTCACATGTAGATATAAAACATAAAACATAAATATCACAATATCTATTTCTAAAATTAGTCTAAATCTGAAATGGGACCGTTATATGTATGTGCGTGCGCGTGTGAGTGCGCACCTTTTCTTGGAATTACAGTAATAAAGGGCCTTGGTTTCCAATCATACACACTAGCTAACATAAAATTGCTTCATCATATCAATTACAGGTCTCATTTTTACCTAACTTGTCATGCCACATTATCTTTATTCCTTACGAACAATGAACTTGGGACAATGACCTCTCTGAACCATTCTAAAAAGGAGAGTCTCTCCGGCCTAAAACCGATTCTTCCGGGTGAATTCAAACCAACCCCTGCTAAACCTTGCAAACATTTGTCCTCTTTTCAAGTGGGGAAGTGATGTCACTTTCCATATTCCTTTGACTGTCTCCATCTCCACCTCCTGTTTCTTCTTTCTCATGTACTTTTTGAAGTAGTCAGTTGGAATGCACTGCACCAAAATTACTCAAACTTATGTTACAAACAACAAAACAACTTGCAAAACATCAGTGTTCTCTCCTATAGAAACCTCATTGTATAATATTGTTCTCCTAACATCACTTTTTCTTTCTTGCTAGTCTATTATCATATTCAAACTTTGATAGATATCCATAATAAGCACAAGTCCTCCAACAAATCACACTCCAAAACCTAACTGCTAGTGTTAGGGCCTTATAAGACCCCTCTTTGATGTGGAACTCATGATAGTGATTTAAAAGAATCAGGTTTAGTACAAATTGTGCAGTTCAGAGGTCTCCTAGTCTTGTCCTAACAAGATGTTAACTGTCTATTAATTCTGGCACAAAACGAAACATCACTATCATGATACCCTCACATGACATGGCACAACCAATGGAAACAAGTAAGGAAGCTAAGGAGGAGAAGATTTTTTTTTTAATGAAATATGATGTAGAGAAAAATTTATGCTTCAATAGAAAGCTATCATATGATTAACTTGGTTGTTTTCATAGGCATTTTAAGGAATAAAATATTTGAGTGATCTCAACTCTCAAGAGAACTAATCATGCATGACACCCCTTTTTGCGGAGGCAAGCTGGAGCTTTATTCTGAATGAAGGAATAATGCCAAGCTGCTTCCTTCCCATAATTATTAATCAAAAAGTGAGCTTGTAAAACCCTAAAAATCGTATTTATGATAAATATCATAAATTAGTAAAAATACCTATTGGAAATAGGTGAATATGTGGTCTCAAAACTAATGTAGAATTTATCTTATTTCCTAAGGTAATTTCTCATGAAATTGGGACGAATAAAGAGCTAAAAATCTCTAAATGCAATTGTGGGTCATAAAATGCCCTGAGAATATCATGATAAATCCTAAGAGGCAAGTAAATATTTATTAAAAATAGGAAAGTATGTTGTCTCTAATTTAGGTAATTTTTGGGATTAATTTCCTTGGAAAATAATCAGGGAAAATTAAATATTATTTTGGGAACCCTAGCTAAATGACTCTGTGATTTTTAATATTATGCATGGAGCATAAATTATCAATGTTAGTGCAATAGTTGTGAGAAAATGAGTAATCCTAATTAAGAAAATTGTCAACAATTAGTAAGTGATTAAATAAATAATTAATAGCTAATTATTTAAGCATGAATCAAGGGAAATGTCCAAATTTAATTGTGAACAACCCTTAATTAAATATTTATGGCTAAGATTGAATCTCCTAAAGTAAGATTAAGGGCTTACAATATTCTAAAAGCCTAAATCCAAGTTATTTGTAAAGGACCAATGGGAGAATTTTGCAAATTTATATAAGGTAATTAAAGCTTAATATGAGTTAATTGAATAACAAAATCAAATAGAAAGGGGAGGGGGAAACGTATAAGGGTGTATACATGTGGTGTGTTGTGAAACGTCCTCCCATTTTACTTAATATAATGACTAATTAAGGGTTGATTAACCACTAAGTAATGCTTCATTAATTACCAAAATATACCAAATAAATCAGAGTATGCAGAATGAGCCCTAACGTGGCAATATACAATCATCCAACATAAACCCAAAAGACAGAAGCACTACTTTTAGCGGAGTAGCTCAAGCTTCCGAGGTCTTCCCTGATGGACCCGCACGGGAACTATCACCTGAAAAATGTGGTAACCATCAATCCAGCTCATTACAAATACTAATATGTGCAAGTGAGGTGCCAAGTGGAACAATTTATATAACAGAGGATTAAAAATATATTTCACGAATATACATATTACCAATTTCATATCATGAAATCTGTGTCATAAATTCTGTATCACAGTTTCACAATTCCCAATATGCCTCCCACCAATCCAACTAAACCGCCTTATTTCCTCCGACTAGACCCATGGGCTAAGTTACATCCATGTTATTGGCTACTCAAAAGCTCACTGGTCATGTGATGAGATTCGGCCAAAATCTTCAGAGCACATGTCCCAGACCATGGGCCTTTTCCCCTCATTGAACTAGTGGGGTGTCGTAAGCCCTCATTGAACTAGTGGGCTAGTCCCTCATTGAACAGGTGGGACAATAGAAAGCCAACCATTGTGCACCAATGGAGGCCTCACCACGTGGTGGAATAAACTACTCCATCTCTTCCCAATTCAACCCTTTCCATAATTATCATAATAAATAACTCAACAGGAATTTTTCTAAGATTCATAAATAAATATATGTATATATCTCACAATTCAGATCATAAGGTTCCACAAGGCAATTTCTATTAAGATATTAATAATCATTTCACAAAATACTCACAAACAACATACTAATATACATAACAAGTGGAAAGTGGTTACCTCTCGCCGAAGCTAACTATTATCACACTGCTCCTAATCCAAGAGCTCAAATACACTCCAAAAATCAATCTACCACAACCAATTTACCAACCATTAATAACTCTTTAATACTCTACGTACTCAAAATTTATAACTTATAATTTCATAAAATAAAAAATATACAAATTTTAATAATAAATTTGGAATGCTTGAAGTTGACAAATTATGACGGGACTGAAAAATTAGGGGAAACCATTGTAACTGTTTATTCTCTTTCTATTTATTACTAATTAATAATACCCTTTTCTATTCATTATTAACTAATAATTTCCTTTATTGTTTATTCCCTTTTCCTAAAAATAATATCTATTTATTATTATTGTTATTTTACTATCTATTCTTATTTCACTATAATTAGTTAAAACCCCCCAAAGGCTATTCCGATAAGAGTTGAAGTTGATAGTTGTAAAATACATGAGGAAAGAAAGTCTAGGGCCAGGTGTGAGTAAATGTTATAAATAAGAGCAATACAAGTATGCATTAGATATCCTGATCTCTTTAATGTTTGAAAACAGTTCCACTATTAGTCTTAGCGAAGGAAAATTGTATTTTGGTTTATACCTTTTTATAATCTATAATAAACTTATTTTTATGCACACAAATGAACATTTGGGCCATCTTTATGCGATTAACTCAGCCCAACACTCCTAATCCAACATATCCTATTATACATACTCTAATAAGTAAGGATATTATATATACATACTATACATGACAACATTTACATATATATAATATCCCATTTATTTTCCAAGCAAGTTCTTTCTCAATTAATTGCCCTAAACATGAACAGCTTTCCACAAGGCAATTTTTTGTACAATCACGTCAACTTAAAAAAAAAAAAAAAACTAGCTCAATATATATCAGCAAGGTTTTATTTTATTTATTTATTTTTTTTTAGACCTGCAACGTTAAATATAACAACACTTTCTTATTCTCCTTCCTTCAATGTGCAAGGCAACATGTACATATGCTTATAAGTTTTCCTTCTCTTTTATTCAATTGCAGAAATATATATAGCAACGTTTTTTTTTTTTTTTGACAGCTAGAACCCTTCTTGCAGCAATATACTTTCGTTATGCATATATATATTTACTATACGACATGAAAGCAAGCTACCCATTATTCTCCCATGCATACGATACATTTATAAGAACGAAGCTTTGGGTGGTTGTTTAGAATTTTCTAACATGAGACACTTGTTAAATCTCCTCTGTTTTTAACTCCTAAAAACAGAGGTCTATATGCAGATTTAATCTCCGATACACAAGCAAGATGAAAAGCTTACCTTATTCAAAACTAAGACTTGCTTCCTTTTTGCTCTCCCTTTACGTTTCTGAAGGTGAACGACGGAAGGAAAGAATGAGAAGGAAAAACTCACACTCTCTCTATCTCTTGTTCTCACTCTCATTTTCCTCTGATCGAAAGAATAAGAATGAGAACTCTCTCTCTCAGACCCTCTCTTGATCTCTGCTGGTTCTGGGTGTGGTTACGGGAGCAACGAGAGCCAAAGACATGAATATATAATGAATCCATGAACCGGTCAGACCTGAGAAAGAACGGACCGAAGAAGAATGAAATGTTGGGTTCGAGGGGTATGGGAAGAGCTGTCGCTTTTTGGTGATCTCACTCTGACACCGTGTTTGACCGAGATTATTTGGGATACTGGGTTATTAACATGGTTTTGTGTTTCCGTATTTGAAGCTGTGGTTTTCTCTTTTTTTTTTTTTTTTTGAAAATAAAGGCAAGCCGAAGCTTGAGAAGTGGAGAGGCTAGTCTATGAGACTAGCACCAAAATACAACCAAAGAATAATAGAACTAGGATCTACAGACCAATTGGTATTGTAAAGCTATATCCAGGCATCCTGGAGGAATTGTCGGGACTAATAACAAGCCTGCATCAGCAGGAGCATTATGACCCTCCTTGGCCATATAGTCAGCACAAGAGATGTTATCCCTAGGAGTATGTCGGAGTGTCACGTCCCAGTCCTGGTAGAGAAGGTCTCTAGTCTCCCTAATAAGGTCTCGCAATGGATGGTCAGCATAACAGCAGTCTCTCATGAGGATGTTGATCGCATCCAAGGAGTCAAAATAAAGGAGGATCTTTTGAAATCTCATCTGAAGTCCCAAATTCAATCCCAGCTTGATGATGGCATAGAGCTCCGCTTCAATAACAGTATGGAGACCAAGGGATTTGCAAAACCCCATCAGCCAGTGCCCTTCAGAATTCCTGATTACTCCTCCGCAAGCCGCTTGAAAGTTGTGGAGAAGCGATCCGTCTACATCAATTCGGACCGCATCGTCGGAGGGGGTCCAGGATCTCTCCTCATACTGTCAAGTTGAAAAATTTGATGAGATAAGTTGTGATTAACATGATTTTCCATAAGAAGATAGTTACACAAGTGGAGCAACTCCCTGGTATCTTTGTGTTCGCCTTGAAATAGAAAGCTGCATCTGGATGTCCAAAGAATCCAACATCCCAAACTGAAGACTCGTGGCCAAGAGAATCCGTGAAACCTTCCCTTACCAGGGTTATGATTGGTGTTCCACTCGAGCCATACCTGCAAATTACCTGCAAAGAACTGGGAAAAGTAGTTAGGTTTTAAGATTTCGGCCCAAAAATTTCTCGCTTTCTCACAGTCTCTGATTATGTGGAGCACGCTCTCCTCCTGATTGCATTGAAATGGGCAGAGGCTTTCACCAGTAAGCCCTATTTTAGCTCTGAGAGAATTGGTGACAAGCCTTTCATGACCAACCTGCCACATGAAATATTTAACTTTTTCAGGAATCTGTCATTTCCACATTAGGGACCAGAAATTACTTCTACTCCTTCTTGCTTGATTGGAGATATATAGGTAAGCAGCTTTAACAGAGAAGCAACCATCTTTCGCGTTTCTCCAGGTGAAGCAATCCGAGGAGCCACTACCAGGTGGGTTCATTCGAGAAATACTATTAATGATATGGGAGGGAAGGATCCCACGCCATCTGTTTGTGTCCCAACTTCCATTCAAAAGATGATCACGTACAGACTTATCTTCGTTGATTAAGGAAGGATCAACAACATAGGTAAGAGCTGTGGTTTTCTCTGCATTATGTGTTTGACTGATATAGGATCAAGTAAGAGTTGTGATGTCATATTCCTCTTATTTTATATATCTTTTATGCTCTCATACGTTGGGCCTACGAGATGAGAAGTTCATTGTTGTAGCAACCTAATAGGTTGAATCTCATCTGATGCATTTTGGTGTTTGGACTTGGGAATCCAAATGGGTTGAAGGTGTTAATAAGGATAATGGTTTTTTTTTTTTGGGTTTTAAACGTATGGGCTGTAGGTTGGAGTTGTTAAAAGAACACGTACATATGTGTCACTTGGATTTTATTATTTATTTATTATTTATTATTTTCCTTCCTTTTTTTTTATTGCAAGGAAAAATAATTTCCTAATCTTCCAAATAGTTAATTTAATTGCTTAGCCAAATTCAACCATTTAACTCTCACATATTATTTCTAAAATTTTTAGGCATAATTAACTCCTTATATGAACTATTCCTTTCCCAAAATAAATTAAGGAAAAAAAATAAGCCTAAACTTCCCATAATTAATTCTCACAATTATTTTAAACCAAAATCACATAATTCATTTCCATAAAATATCCAAATCTCAAATCCCAAAATTTGGGATGTTACATGTTGTGATGGTTAAATATAGGCCAAGTATTGAAAGAGGATATTTTGCAAATGAATAAAGCAAGAGTTGAAAAGTCAAGGTTTACAAAAAACCAATAAGAACACACGAACATGGGATATCTTGTGCAAGTGGGAAGTATATTCCTTGGGCAAGAAAATCTCCATGAATCTCGAAAATAAGAAAGAAGGAAAGAGAAAAAGATGTGTAGTGTGAACACAAATGCAAGTTGGAAGAAAGTAGAAAGATATTTGTGAAAAAGCAAATAGGATAAATGAGAACCAATAGAAATTAAATCCTACCTTGAAATCCTTGGATTAAGTAGTAAACAATTGGACATATTATGAATCAGTGTAATTTTGTCCCGAAGTTTACATTAGCCGAAGTCATTTCCGTAACCAACGGCGTTTATCCGAAATCTTCAGCAAGCTATGAAATACCCTTAATGAGATCATAAATTTTGTTAATCCAAACATTTCTCAAGAGAAAGAATAGATCTCCAAGGTGACATCGAGGATTTTTTGAGATTATCTAAGATTACGCGATTAGAACACCGAACATGAGATTTTATCGGTTAAATCCATAAAGTAGAAGGGGTGACATCATGGGGATGATTTCATATGGAGGAAAGAGAAAAGGATGAATGGTTGAGATCAAAACTTCTTCACTAAGTTAGATCCGACGGTCGAGAATCAAGCAGAAGAAGTTCAAAGGAACTACCAAATGCCATAGACTTTTTCTATAAATAGCCTTCACCTCTCTTCATAATTCTTCACCAATTCACAAGAAGCATTTCGAAATCTTGGAGAAATAAGAGAGAAGGAAGAGCTTGGAGAAAGTAGTAGCGAAGTCCTGGGTAATTTCTTCGGTCCCTAGTCTTAAGTTCTAGTTTTCGATTCGGTAGTATAGTAGAAATGTTAGTTTGATCTTTAATCTTCCAATTAGTTTAGATATCATGTTTTAAGGTTAAATATGATATATATTTCGAAAATATGCTGGGGATAGAGATATGGAAAATTTTTGGAAGATTAGGGAAGTCAGGGGTAAAATGGTAATTTGGGACTAAAGTGTTCGTTATAATGATTGATCATTAATGAATACACTGTTATCCCTATAGGATATCTGTGATCACGTACCGACCGACAGACGTACCGACGTTTACCGTCAACGAAGGTACGTTCGCGTACTAGTAACACTAACTCTAATGGTTATTGTATGCGTATATGTATTATGTGTATTGTAAGCGTAGAGATAGTATGTGTATTGAATGTATATGGGTGTTAGAAGATATCTGTATGCATGCTGGGAGCGATACATCTGATATGCTGGGAGCGATACATTTGCATTGGTTAGGTGTGATTCATTTGTTGTGTTTATGTACTGTTAAGGTGGTGATTATCTGTAATCCATATGTGTGTATATAAACATGAGGTTAACCGTTACCTGAGGTCCGTATGCATTGGACCTCAGCCCTTAACATAGCTTCAGGGTCGGGAGGACCGAGGACCGAGGAGAGAGGCAAGCAGCACGCTTAGCTTAGAGACTCGGCTGAAGACTATCTTTTGCTGTCACGGCGTGGGAATCGCCAGGGAGACACTTCTGTTGTTGTTTACATTTGAAAACACTCGGATCAATGTACCGTTACTACAGTTAGCCAGTTGGCATTTTGAATATATATCAGTTACTCTTGTGCTCCGATGCTCTACTCTGATGTTTTAATGAAAAAAAATATACTGCTTTTGAAAATGGGATGTTACAGAGCTCAAATTTACACACTACATATTAAATTACATGGACAGTAACTTCAAAAGCCTAACTGAATTATAATTGGTGTACAAGCTTTAAAACATGACAAAACATACACTTTCAATTCAAGTTTAACACTGAGCCATAATTCTGCAATTAAACTTTATAAGTTCAGAGAAATTAAAGTATGCCTTTGAGCAGAATGATCTATCAAGGGAAAAATGCTAGCTTTTGAATTAGCTTACCAATATTCATGATACTATCATGAGATTTAGAATTAATATCACCAAACTTGTCAATTTGTTCTTCTCGTTGTTCTTCTTCTTCTTTTTCATCCCACGTTTCTTGGCTAGAATTTCCTGAATCAACGGAATCTAATTTCTCCTCCTTTATCTCAATAAGAATTGGATCTTTTCCTTTCCAATGCTCTCCACGATCTCGAGTTGATGATGCTCTCCTTTTATTATTATGACGGCTTTGTTTGTGGGTTTTTTTATGCTTCATTTGTGTTCTTGTCTGGCTCTCAAGCATTTTTTCGCAGGAAGATTTACCACAGATAACAACTTTGAAAGTTGAATTCCCATCAAACTTGAAAATGAGAAAATCTGCAGCCATTAAAGTGTTGTCTTTTAAAAATTTAGACCAACCCCTTTTGAAGTATAATTCTATGGGATCTTCTTCTTCTTGCTCCATATTGACCTTCCATAGATTTTTTGAAGAAGCATCTATGAGAATTACTGTCTTAGGTGTGAGACTAAAACTGGAGACAAACAGCTTAGGGATTCGCTGCAACAAAAAAGAAAAAGAAAAAAGAAAATGTGTGAGAAAATTTTTAAGACTAATTAAAGAGAAGTGTGTGAGTTATATATACTTGTTTAAGAATAATAAAGAAAACATCTATCTAACCAAAGAGTAAGAGGGGGAAAAATAAAACAGCCAATAATAGAAGTTTCAAATTCTGTATTTGGGGAATTTTAATCAAGAAAAAGGGGGGGGGGGGGAAGGAAGTTTAATTTGTATTCGGCATAGTTGGAAAGTATAAATTAGAATATATGGTACTAGGTGTGTTTTTTATTTGTTTTTTGCCAGAAATATGCTAGGTGCGTTATTTTCTGGTACTCAGCAAATAAATATATGGTAGGTGTACTTGTATTTGATATATTTAATGTGGGAATTGTTGAATTAAATTAATATTAATATTCTATCGTAAAATAAAAATAAAAGTGAAATGGCAGATTTATCCTTAACCATTGTCTACCCCTTGTCCTCCTCCTTCATTGTTCTTGAGCAGTGAGGACACAGCAAAAGCATACACAAAGTCACAAAGACAGATCCATGAAGACAACCAGGAACAAAAAGCAAAAGGAAAAGAAAAGGCACAAGCAAACCAAATGAACCGAACCTCAAACTGAAAAGGAAAAGGAAGAGAGAAAAGAAAAGAAAAATACCAGTTTAGTCTTCCATTCCCCGATGAGGATTTTGAAGAAATAACGAGACATTGTCACTGAACTTTCTTCTCTGCAATTTTCAAATAGAACTCAACAAATTTAACTGAATCAGGCAAATGAGCTTTAACTTCTTTGACTGCTTCAAAGGTTCCTTCCTTTTCTTCGTCAGAGAATTAAATACAAACGCAAAACTTGTCCAGCTGGCTGAAGAAGAAGAAGAAGAAAATGGAAGAGCTTGTTTTAATGGGCTTGTTTCAATTTCTTCGTACGAAAGGGACGCCTTTGTGAGTTCTGGTGCAAGGAGCCACTACTAGGCATGCACAACGTATGTATATGTGGCCCACGTGGTGGACCCCACACCTGGCAAATGGGAGAAATACAAAGAAAACAAAACGAGAATTTAGTCTGAAAAATAAAGGAAATTGTATCTTTCTTTTTTCTTTTTTCCCCCCACAAAATAGTCCTTGATAACGTGACTATGTGAGAGCTATATAACTAATATGGGCATATCACTATATTGAAAAAGTTGAATAAATTGGTTAATTTCTATCTCTGATTGTTAATATATATAAGATCTCGTTTGTAGTATAATTTATGGGAAATATATTTTTCATGTTGCAGGAGAAATGTATCATCATGTCATAGATACGTCGATTTCCGTGTTTGAGTTTTTTTTTTTTTTTTAAAGATGTGGGTCACACCATTTCATGTGTGTGTAGGAATCTTCTTCTTCTCATGCAACATGAAAAGTTTAAACCCCATAAATGAAATGTTATATTAGGAATGAAGGTGGTATAAGAAATATTATAAATTAATCTTCTCAAAGTGCCCTTGTGTAATAAATGTCTTGTAGCTATTTGAATTTGATTGTTGTTATTATTGATGGAGTATGAATATGAGGTAGTTTGGGGAAAATTGGGAAGTAAATTGGATTATTGAGCCGTCTTTAATTTCATTAATACCAACCTCCAAGTAGCTTCTACATCTATGACTGAAGGAGTATTAAATAGTAACATATTCGCTACTTGAAACTATCCAAAGATTTATAATTAAATTTTTATTATTTTAGTTATTTGTAACTTTTATTTTAATTATCAATATTCAATATTAATTAATAATTATTAAGCATATCAATATTCAATTTCAATTCTTATCATCAATATTAATTATCAAGCAATGAAAATAAAAATAAAAAGCAGCATCGTTAATCAATTATGGATATATGTAGATTGGTTTTGTATATTACATGGAATCTAATAAATTAATATAAGTAAGTATGGTTGAATTTATACTTTGTCCTCACTGGCTAATGTCAATATTTTGCTCGACTAATACATGAGTGTTAATTTAGCGTAAGGTCAATCCATTAAACTCAAGCTCAAATTTTTCAAGTCATTTAAACCCAATCTCCGAAATGATTATTAGAAAAATATCTTTATTTCTATATTATTCTTACTATTATAATTTCAAGTAAAAGTATTATGGCAAAATTACCCAGAAGTCCAAAAGTCCTAAGAAATTTGATTTTTTTTATAAGTTTGACTTGTAAATGGAAAATGTTAACTTGTAAAATATGAAAATTTAAATACTAAATATAAATTTTTTAAGTTTGATTTGAAAAGATGAATTTTTAAAATATTTTTTATATTTAATTCGTAGTTAGCAATTTTTAAAGTTTTTCTTAGTCAGTATGAAACATGTTGGTTTCATTAAATTATGTGCTAACTCCCGAAATCTAAAATTTTAGAACGGTTTATCTTATTCAAGAGATACCATCACTCAATTTTTTCAAAGGTTTTCCACCTAGTTTTTTAATTTCAGTCTTTAGTTAAACAGTTTCTTTTAAAAAGTAATTTTTCTTAATCCTAAATTAATTATAAAAAAAAAGGGGGAAAGGGGTCTCTCCACTAGCTTTCCTCTCTTTTTTCCCTCTATTTAGTGTGTTAGCCATTGGATAATGTTTTAATGGGTGAGATTTAATTATAGATTTTTATTATATTATTATAATATTATTTAATACATAGAATTAAATCATACTGATTAAAACATGACTCAATGATTGAGACATTAAGCGGAGAGTATGAGCCTGCATGCATTCCTAATTATAAAAACAATTTAACTTTAAAATCAGTAAATTTGATAAACACTTTTCATCACCATTTTTTCTTGAATTTTCCTTGAAATATGAAGGATTTATAAGAAGGGATAAAACACTTGACCAGAAAAAAGGAAAGACAGTAACAGAAATTAAAGCAACTTGTCATACGGACAATGTTTTGCCCAGTCAAAGGCCCATCCGATGATTAAACTCTTAAAAAAACAAGAATAAAGATTTCCTCGTCCAGGAACTATTCAAAAACAAACACACAGAAAGTAATAAGAGGAATAACATCAGATGATTAAACTTTTGTCTTTAATCAATTGGTATAATACAATTTATATTTGGATATTCTTTTATTTAAAAAAAAAAAAAAACAGGTTTTGTAACCTTAGAAGCTCTTGATGTTGCTTTAGATCTAACTTAGTTTTTCTGGAAAAAATTATTTAACTTTTAAGCTTTTAAAGTGGCTATGAACATTATGAAAGCCAATACAAATTAACGTACTCGATGAATTAAAGTATGAGAGGGACACCTCTGTGAGTTCTGGAGCAATAATGAGCCACTAGCTACTAGACATGCACTACGTATGTGTGTGCCCCACGTGTGTGGACCCCACACATGGCAAACGGGAGAAATACAAAGAAAACAAAACGTATGGTTGAAGGCTAATGTCAATATTTTGGCCGACTAATTCTGATTGAAATATATTTTCAATTTTTCGGAAAATAAATATTTTCAATTTGTTTAGAGGCTGTTTGGGATGGCTGTGGAAGCTCAAATAAGCACATTGAACGTACAGCGAAAGGAGAAGCAAAATAAATGAGTGTTTGACATGACTGTAAACTTGATGTGCTTCAAGGTTTGATGTGGTTTTTTTTATGAAGCTATATTTTGTTACTTATTATCCCATCACCAAAAGTCACATCCATTTTATTATGCCCAATGACCATTTCACCCTTCAACTAATCTTTATTTACAACTTTATCTATTACTTATTATACCAATTTCATGAAATAATTTCTAGAAATTAATCATTAACACCATATAAATTCCAGAAAATAGCTGTAAAATTTATTTAAGCCAATTTTCGTAATTAATTTCTTCATAATATTTCTAGATCACCACAATAATATTTCATAATTTTTTTCTAAATTTTCAAGGTCCAAAAATAATTTTCAATATTTATCTTAAACTCTTTCTCATTTATCTGATTTTCTTTTTGAATATCAGATAGCTTCTTAGCCAGTCTAGTATAACCCTTTTCGGTAACGGAAATAACTTCGGAGGTAACCTACTCCGAGCTAAAAATTCACTTGTTTATAATAAGCCCTGACCTTAGAAACCTAGTTCATGGTTTTCTAGATAGGATTTAATTTCTATCGGTGGTCATTTATCCTATTTGCTTTTCACGAATATTCTTTTTCCTTAGAATATTCTTCAAACCACAACCTTGTTCACACTACACATTCTTTTTCTTCCTTTTCTTTCTATTTTTTTCGAAAATTGAAGGCTACTTCTTGGCTAAGTTTTTGACTTTTCAACTCTTTTTAATCACTTAGATTATGCCTTAATTATCTTAATTAGTAATTATCTTATTGCTTAATCCTTTGTTAGTTAATTAAGCCTTAGGAATTTTATGTAATTTACCTTATACACTCCTTAATTATGCCAAATTACTTAACAATATTCTTTATACTAATCTTGACCCTTCATTGGTCATTAATCTCCACTTAGGGGTTGTATATAATTATTTTTGAATATCTCATTTTCTCATGCTTAAACAATTAGCCAATAATTATCTATTTAATCACCTACTAATTGTTGACAATTTTATTAATTAGAATTAAACATTATCTCACAACTATTTTACTTACATTGGTATATTATGTCCCATAAAAAATATTAAAAATCATGGGGTTGTTTCGGTCCTCCAAATACTTTTTGATTTTTGCCCTTTAATTTTTCCAAGGTTGTAATTTAATAAATTACCAAAATTAGAGACAATATACTCTCTAATTTTTAATAATTATTTTTACTGCCTCTTATGATTTATCACAATATTTTCAGGGCATTTTATGGCCCATAATTGCATTTTTCGGGATTTTTGACACTTTATTCCCTCAAATTTCACTAGAAATTTCCCTAGAAAAAATACCTAATTTTGAGACAACATATTCACCTATTTTCAATAGGTATTATTCACCAAATTATGATACTTATCATAAATGAGATTTTTAGGGTATTACATTTGTGGAACAAGTGAGTGACATCATATTGGTGACAAATGATGACATAGGGGACGAAATTTGTGGAGGAAAAGAAGGGAAATTGTGTGATTCAAGTGAAGCCACATCTTCTTCATCTCGACTGTTGATGAAAAGTTGATCCAAGGGTTGATATCCATAGGTTTTTTCTATAAATAGGCACCATCCTCCATTTGAAATAGAGAGAGAAAGTAGAGAGAAGGAGGAGCTTTGGAGAAGTGAGAGCAATAAGGAAGAGGAGGTTCTGCAGGGGTAAGTTCTTCGGTTCTTAGTTTTTAGTTCGGTAGTTCTTGAAGTTCTAGGGTAGAGGTTGTTTTGATCTTTAATCTTCCAGTATATTTTAGATATCATGTTTTAGGATTAAATATGATATCTATTTTGGAAAATATGTTGGAGTAAGAGATATGTTGAAATTTTGGAAGATTAGAGTCAAAGTAACGAAGTTCTGGCGAAATTTCGCCGATTAGTGAAGTCACGGGCAAAATGGTAATTTGTAACTAAAATGCCTATTATGATGTTGGACGTTGATATATGTGATATTATCCTTATAGGATATCTGTGAGCACGTACTGCTGTCGTATCGCTGTCAATTTACCGTATTCCGCCAGAAATACCGTATAACGTCAACGAAGGTACGTTCGCGTACTGTAACACTAAGGCTGATGTTTATTGTATGCATATATGTGATATGTGTATTGTATGTGATAGCTGATAGCTCTGTGATATGTTCATGTACTGTTGTTATGCTTGTTGGGTATTGGGATACGATTACTAGGTGTGAAATGCTAGGTGTGCAACGATTGCTAGGTGTGACACGATAGCTAGGTGTGACACATCTGCCAAGGGGGTTATGTGCTGTTGGGATATGCTTATTTGTTGTGTAATATGAATATATGTAATGCATATGTAGTGTATGTAAGCATGAGGTTAACCGTTACCTGAGGTGCGGTGCCACTACAAAAAAAATGTCACTTTGTGGCGGTTAATTTGTAACGGTCAAAATAAACCGCTACAAATATGCGAATTTGTAGCGGTTTATACTGAAACCGCTACAAATTTGTAGCGGTATGACTCGCGCTGGTTCGTGAACGACATTTGTAACGGTTATCATAAACTAACCGCTACAAAATATGGCGCGAAGTTGGCGCCAAATTTAGCGGTTATTTTGTAGCGGTTTATTTATATAAACCGTTACAAAATGCAAAAAAGCCTCTACAAATGTGAACCGTTACAAAAACTGTTACATCAACCGTTACAAAGTGTGTAATATTGAAATTTGAATATTTCGAATCCCGCCAAGTTTATTTTTTAAAAAAAATATGTTCATATTTGTAGCGGTTATCCTATGTGATATATTGAATTTTTTTTTTAAAAAAAATACCAATCAATTTTTGTAGAGGTTTTGAAACCGCTACAAAACGAAAAAAAAAACCGTTACAAATGTGAACCGTTACATCAACCGCTACAAAGTGTGTTATTTTGAAATTTGAATATTTCGAATTCCGCCAAGTTTATTTTTTTTTTAAAAATATGTTCATATTTGTAGCGGTTGTTAGTATAACCGTTACAAAATTTGATATTTTGATTTTTTTTTTTTAAATGCCAATGAATTTTTGTAGAGGTTTTGAAACCGCTACAAAACGAAAAAAAAAACCCGCTACAAATGTGAACCGCTACAAAAACTGTTACATCAACCGCTACAAAGTGTGTAATATTGAAATTTGAATATTTTGAATCCCGCCTAACGTTCATTCATTTGTAGCGGTTGTTAGTGTAACCGTTACAAAATTTGAAAATTATATATTTTTTTAAATACTAATGAATTTTGTAGCGGTTTTTAACCGCTACAAAACATTAAACCGTTACAAAACCGTCACATCAACCGCTACAAATGTTACGTATATCCCTATAAATATCCCCACCACACCTCATCTCACACACTCATTCATTTCTTCCCACTCACTTCTCTCTCGTTTTCTCTCATTTCTTCCTCTCCTTCTAAAATCTTTGATTTCAATGTTTTATTTTTTACTTCTTATAATACCGATACTATTTTTTTCCTTATCCGAACTTTAAGTATATTTCCTCAATATTCCTTCTATCATCATCAACTTTCTTTATATAATCAAATATCATCTAATGCACAACATAATTTTTTTGCTCGAGAGGTGGACAACACAATAAATCCTTATTATCTACATATTCTCAATATTATACCTACATAATATTTATACTTATCTAACTTAAGTTAATCAGTTTTTAAATATTAACTATTATCATTTAATTTGTCACTTAAATAATAAAAATATTCAATATAATATTGTAACAATGGACACAAATTACGATTTTTTTTTCAATTTTTCAATATTTTGTAGCGGTTGTAAAACCGCTACAACAACCGTTACAAATTTTAATTTAAATTCGGATTAAATATTTGTAGCGGTTTTACAACCGTTACAAAATTTGGGCGCCATTTTTTTCAATATTTTGTAGCGGTTTATCATAACCGCAATGTATATAGTAGCGGTTTATATATATGTAGTATCGCTTTTTTTAACCGTTACAAATCGGCTTGCCACAGGCGTTTTTGTCGCGGTTCCTCTAACCGCTACAAATGTCGTTTGTCACGTCAAAAACCGTTACAAATAGGTCATTTTAACCGCTACTAATTGTCGTTTTTTTTGTAGTGTGCGGACCTCAGCTCTTAACATAGCGTCAGGGTCAGGAGAACCGAGGATGGAAGAGAAGGGAAAGCAACAAGCTTAAAGGTTCGACTGAAGACTATCTTTTTATGCCACAGTGTGGGAATCGTCAGGGAGACACTTCTGTTGATATCTACTTTAAAAACTATCGGTTATTGTACCGCTTTTGTAATTTACCAGACTTACGGCATTTTGAATATATATATATCAGTTACTCTTATGCTCCGATGCTCGACTCTGATGAAAAAAAAAAATTATACTGCTTTTGAAAAACGGAATGTTACAGTTGAGGTCAGTAATACACCATATACGAACAACTTGTCATTTATCTTCAGATAAAATGGTTCCAACAACTCTATATGAGGATAATGCTGCATGTATTGCCCAACTTAAGGAAGGTTATATCAAGGGCGATAGAACGAAGCATATTTCACCAAAATTCTTCTTCACTCGTGAACTTATAAAGAATGGTGAAATAAATATCCAGCAAATCAATTCAAGTGAAAATCTAGCAGATTTATTCACCAAGTCACTTTCAGGTACAATCTTTGAAAAGCTTGTCTATAGCATTGGTCTTCGAAGACTCAAAGATCTCAACTGATGTTGTTAAGAGGGGGAGTCGATACACGCTGTACTCTTTTTCCCTTATCTAGGTTTTATCCCACTGGGTTTTCCTAGAAAGGTTTTTAATGAGGTAGCACTAGAAAGTGTATCAATGAATTGTGTACTCTTTTGTTTAGCTAGGTTTTTGTCCCACTGGGTTTTTCCTAGTTAAAGTTTTTAATGAGGCACATTTATAATGGACATCCAAGGGGAAGTGTTATGAATATATTAAAAATGTGGATGTCCATTGACTCTTAACTGTCCACAATTCATGAAAATCATTTGGCTGTAATATATTATATTTTATATATAATATATTGTAGGCATATAGGCTGCACTTAGCCACCCATTAGCCCATGTAAGACATGCAATTTGTATTCATTGTTTTCTTGTACGTGTAGGCTATTCAAATTCAATTTGTATTGTAGGCTCATTAAATGTGGTGCTTGTTTCCTCTGGCTATAAATAGCCTCTCCCACAACGCACAGAATGATTGGTGTTTTTGTAAGAGGAGTGAATGAAGAACATTATAAATTTTCTCTCTAATTCCTACGTCTTTTACCTTATTGTAATTTTAGTTTCATAACATTTATCATATTATATACAGAAACACATTGGACCCCAGGTAACGGTTAACCTCATATTTACATATACAGTACATGGACTACAGTCAATCACAACATAACAGCATAATAGCACGCAACCCAATGCAAATGTACCGCTCCCCGCGAATGCAGATGTACCACTCCCAGTGAATCAGGACATACCACTCCCAGTGAATACAGATATACCACTCCCAGTGAATACAGATATACCACTCCCAGTGCATGCATATGTTCAATCATCTTCTAATATCATAACAACTCTACTCATACAATACACCTAACAGTATACATGCATACCATAAATATCAGAGTTAGTGTTACAGTATGCGAACGTACCTTCGTTGACGTTATACGGTATTTCTGGCGGAATACGGTAAATTGACAGCGTTACGACAGCGGTACGTGTTCACAGATATCCTATAAGGACAATATCACTTATATCAACGTCTAACATCATAACAGGCATTTTAGGTACAAATTACCTTTTTGCCCCTGACTCCCTAATCGGCGGAATTTCGCTAGCACTTCGTTATTTTGACTCTAATCTTCCAAAATTTCAACATAACTCCTACTCCAACATAATTTTCGAAATATATATCATATTCAACCTTAAAACATGATATCTAAACTAACTTGGAAGATTAAGAATCAAAACAACATTTCTACTATAACTACCGAATCGAAAACTAGAACTTAAGACTCGGTACCGAAAAATTACCCAGAGTTTTGCTGCTTCTTCCTCCGGACTCCTCCTTCTTTCTAGACTCTCTCTCTAATTCGAAACTTTGCTCTTGAATTGTGAGAAAAGAAGTGAAGATGGCATGGCTATTTATAGAAGAAAAGGTGAGGGTAAAACGGTAATCTTCCAACTCATTCTCCTTCAATTTAGACCATGGAATTTAGGGTTTCTAGAAGCTTCATTCTTGGCCACACAATCCACCTCCTTACATCATCTTTCAACCAAGTGACATCATCAAGGTGATGTCACTCCCTTGCTCTAGAAGTTTTCTATCGATAAAGTCCCGGTTCGGTGTCCTAATCGCGTAATCTTGGAGAAACTAAAAAATCCGGCTACATAGCCCTGAAGGTCTCTTCTTCCTCTTTCAAAATATTTGGGTTAGCCAAATTTTTGATTCCATTCAGAACATTTCGTTGCCTGTCGAACATTTTCGGATTAACGTCATCGGTTACGGAAATCACTTTCGGTAACACCAACTTCTGGATAAAAATTCACTGATTCCTAATATATCCAGATGTTTCCTACTTATCTCAAGGATTTTGAGATAGGATTTATTTTCCATTGGTTTTCATTTCCTCAACTGCTCCTTTTTCTTTTTCGTCTTATTCCCTAACTGTTCCGTCGGTTACGGAAATGACTTCGGAGACAGTCCACTCCGGGATAAAATTACACTTGTTCATAATATGCTCTGACCTTAGAAACCTAGTTCATGGTTTTCTAGATAGGATTTAATTTCTATTGGTGGTCATTTATCCTATTTGCTTTTTCACAAAATATCACAATTATATTAATATTAAAATGTTGAATACCATCATAATTTTTTGTCAAATTCTTATCCACTTGACTCACAAATTTCGGACAGCATTCTTGGATTTTTAATTCTTTTATTTTTTCCTGTTTTAATTATTTAATATTATATTTTATTATCTTATATTAATTTTTCCCAAAATTCCCTCATTGGTCCATTTCTTTTAACATGGATTTAGGCTTTAAAATTACTAAAATAAATTCTAGGCCTTTGATTTTACTTTTCAAGATTACATCTTAACCCTTAGTAATTATTTAATTTATCCCATTTGATTAACAAATCTAATTAGTGCCCTAATCATGAGATTAGCAATCTTTTAGGATTTGGGATTTTCATACACTTAATCTCACACATTTTACTTAATCTTTTCCCAATAATTAGCACATATATTTTATGCTAATTTTATCAATTAATATTTAATTAAAGGGTTTCACATAATTTACTTGAATATTCTCTTGATTCTTGCTTAAATGATTAGCCAATAATTATTTAATTAATCCCTTACTAATTATTGATAATTTTCTTATTTAGGATTAATTATTTTCTCACAACTATTTGACTTCCATTGGTATTTTATGCCTCACATAAAATATTAAAAATCATGGGGTCAATTATGGCCCCACAATACTTTTTGATTTTTCTTTCTTTTATTTCCAAAGGAAATAATTTAATAAATTGTCTAAATTAGAGACAACCTACTCTCTGATTTTTAATAATTATTCTATTGCCTCTTAGGATTTATCACAATATTTTATGAATCTTAGTTCATTTAGGGCAGTTTAGCTCTTTATTTCTTCTAATTTCACTAGAAATTGCCCTAGAAATTATGATAAATCCCTTCCCATATTTGAGACCTCATATTCACCTATTTTCAATAGGTATATTTTACTAAATTATGATATGGATTTTTAGGGTATTACACGGGACCACTAAAAGATTCATTATCCATGTGGATTGACACAGTTGGCTAAGGCGTCGACCTCCATCCCAAAAGATGAGGTCCGATACCCGCTGGTCGATGTGAAGACCTTATTGGTGGGCAATCTGTCGTAAGTACCTCTGTAAGCGCTCTTTGAGCCTAGAAGCATGCCCTGGCTCTGGTGGGGTACTGGTGTCTACCCCACCTAAACTTTTTTCCACAAAAAAGAAAAAGATTCATTATCTATTTATAGTAATTAATCAGTTAAACATGCTTTGAAAAGTATAAAGATGCCCTGCTTAATTTGTTAACTCGCAAAATTTAAGATTTCAGAACGGCTTATCTTATTCAAGAGATACCTTCTCTCAATTTTTTCAAAGGTTTTCCACCTAAATTGTTAATTTCAGTCATTAGTGAAACAGTTTCTTTTAAAAACTATTTTTCCTTAATCCTAAATAAAATTAACTCTATTTGGTTATGTACAAGGAGGGGGTATACAGAAATGTGATTTATTTATTTATTTTAAAAAATGGGAAAGACGTCTTTCCACTAACTTTCCTCTCCATTTTCCCTCCACTTAGTATCTTAAGCATTGGATCTTGTTTTAATGGGTGTGATTTAATTATAGATTTTTATTATATTTAATATTATAATACTATTTAATACATAGTATTACATCACATCCATTAAAACATGATCCAATGCATGCATTCCTAATTATAAAAACATTTTAACTTTAAAATCAGTAAATTTGTTGAGCACTTTTCATCACCATTTTTTCTTGAAATATGAAGGATATATAAGAACGGATAAATGCTTAGCCTTAAAGCATGATTAGAGAAAATGCCCAAAAAAAAGTATAATTAGAAAACATGTTAATTAATAAACCAAAAGAAAGCAGCAACAAAAGTCGATAATAAGAAAGCCATTATATAAATGGAATGATATATGAATGAGACACACAAACCTGAAGAGAATGGAGATGATGATGAGCAATACCCAGCTAGCACTGCTTCAGTAATGGCGAGCACACTGAACACAAATATACATGAGAAGAATATTATGAACAACATAAAACAAATAAGAACAAAACACATTATAATAATTTACGTATATAAAATCACTTTCCTTAATAACCTATTTCTTAAAAGCTAATCCAAACACATTAGGGTTTCATATGCCATAAACAGCGTTAAATACGCACGATGAGATGAGATATCTGACCTTTCCTCCCATGGTGACTGAAGCTGCTGAGCTTTATGTTCTGAAATTCCTTCTTCTCCATGTCGTCGTTTCAAAGCTTCATCCAAGTCTTCGTCTTCTGTATTGATTTTGAAGTCTTCTGTAGCGTTTTCTTTCGAAGTCGTCGTCTTCTTTGATAGGGTGTACGTACACTTCGTGCTAACCCAAAAGTATAGTATACGAGTCACATTCCATACGAAGACACTGAAGTTTTGGAGCTTCATTGATAATAGATGGTATAGTCATAGACCATTAATTCAAACTCGAATTTGTAATCCAGACCTTAAACTTTCAAATGGTTGAATATAAGAGAGATGCCATGGGACTCGGATATTGTCATTTGATCAATGAAATCCAAAACGCCTACCCGAATTTTTTTTATTTTTTGTCAACAAAAGCCGACATAAAATGAAATTCATCTGGCTAACAAAAGTTGGTCTAGTTGGTAAAAGAGTTGGCTCACAATTATAAGACTGTAAGTTCAAATCTCACCGATATGAAAACTTTATTAATTAACTGGCGAGTGATCTGTAAATACCTCTAAGCGTTCATTAAGCCTAGAGACATACTCTAGCTCTAACCTTGGTGAGCTCTTGGACATAACTCACCTAGACTTTCTTACCCCATAAAAAATCATCACATGGCATTATTTACTAATTAAGACTTAAATATGATAATACGGACACATTGATGAAGATAATTAGTATTCTAACAAAACCACATGGCATTGGCTTGGATCTTGAATGTTGATTATTTAACGTAACATTTTGTATATATGATGCTAGCAAAACGATAAAAAAAAATTTAAGAATCCAATAAAGAGAAAACAAAATGCAAAGACCTGACAAAAAATCAAGTAAAAGTGTAGGGAATAGAAAATTAGAGCTTTTCCTAATTATAAGTTAAACTACATTATAATCTCTAGATCAAATACGTGTAAATTACCAAATTTACATCCCATTAGTAGGTCATAAATTAATCCTACACTTGTTACATGACTTATCATCCTGAAACTTCTCTTTGCCTTTGAACAATGAACTTGGGATACATACCTCTCCGGATCATCTTAAAAAGAAGAACATCTCTGACCTTAAGTCGATGGCTTTGAGCGAATGCCGTCCAACCCCTAGTGAACCTTGCAAATGTGCTTCTTCTTTTCTTGTGGGTAAGTAATGTCACTTTCCATGCTCCTTTCCCTGTCTCAAGCTCCACTTCATGTTTCTCATTTCTCATGTACTCCTTGAAGAACTTTGTTGGAACGCACTGCACATATTACTCAAACATATATTAGTCTGAATATCCACTTGATCAATCATCTCATCAATATGAAGCATTTAAGGAATCAAGTATTCGAGTGATCCCAAGGACTGACCATGCAACCCTTTTTGGTTGAGGCAAGTAGTTGTACTGTGAAAGAAGGAGGCATAGAGCCCAAGTTGCTTCCTTCCCCTAATTCATCAAAATGTGAACGCAAATATTAAACTAAACAATAAATATTAAACAGCGAGTAACATCAAAAGCCTAACTGCTTTATATATAATTGGTGTCAGCTTTAAGAATTCGAAATAAAAAGGATATATATTTGTTGCAAGTTCAACATTAAACTATAATTATAATAGTACTCACTAATTCTGTACTTAGACATTAATTAGTGCATCAGAGTAATATAAAATTATGAGATTTAATTAGCAGAATTATCAATAAGGGAAGGCTAGCTTTTGAATAGCTTACCAATGTGATGAGACTTGTCACTCTCTTCATATTCTTCATCATCTTCTTCTTCATCTTCATAAGAGTCAGACGTCCAAGTTTCATCATCTTCATGATTCATATCTGCCTTTGCCTGGCCCTCAAGCATCTTATCGCAGGCAGATTTGCCACAGATAACAACTTCAAATGTTGACTTCCCATCAAACTTGAAGATTAAGAAATCTGCAGCTTCTAAAGTGTTGTCCTTCACAAATTTATCCCAATTCTTTTTGAAATACAATGCTTTGGGATCTTCTTCTTCTTTTTCCATCTCAACCATCCATAGCCTTTTTGAAGTATTGATGAGTTTTACTGTCTTTGGGGTAAGACTGAAGCTGGAGACAAACAGCTTTGGGATCCGCTGCATAGAAATAATTGGAAATTAAAAAGAGAGGCGTGAGTTACTTGTTTAAGAATCATAAAGAAAACAGCCAATAGAAGTTTCGAATTCTGTATTTGGAGAGTTTGTATGAAAAAAGGAAAAGCTTAAAAAGGTTTTGTTTTGCTAATCCGTCACACACACATAAATATAATATGAGAATAGAATGGTACGTAGGTTGTAAATGGCATCCTATGGGAATTTTTAAGAAGAAAGAAAATTACCAGTTTAAACCTCCACTCCCCAATGAGGACTCTGATGAAATGAGACATTGTCTCCGAGTCCGCCTGAGCTTTAGCTTGAAGGAGAGAGGATAGCTGATGATAATCACCTTCTTTGACAGCTTCAAAACAATATTAATTATTAATCAATAAAATTTGAAAAAAAATAAACAGCACCATATATATGACGTCTACAAATTAGTTTTCTATATCACACGAACTCCGATAAACAAATATATATGCTTGAATTTATTATACTTTTCCCTCGCTAGCTAGCTAATTTCAATATTTGATTTGCCCCACTAAGACTGAAATATATTTTCCATTTTTAATTAATATTTAGTAATTTAACTTAAGCTCAATCCATTAAACTCAAGTGTTTTTTTTTTTTTTTTTGCTGTCATTAAAGCCAACCTCTGAAATACTTTTTATCAAAAGTCTGTTTATTTTATTATTTTTACTTTTTTAATTTGAAGTCAAATTAAGTATTGACGTAAAATTACCCATAAGTCCAAGAGAAGAAAATGAAATACAGAGAATCACAAGAAATTTATTTTTCTTATAAGTTTGAATTGGAAATGACACAATTTAACTTGTAAAATTTAAAAGTTTGTAATTTTAAATTTTTAAATTTGATTTATAAATATAAATTTTTGAAACATCTTCATCTTATCTAGGATTTATGGATACATTTTTAAAGTATGAAATCGATCCACAAAACAAAATTGAATGGCACCCTTTGAAAAAGGAGAGGTTTGTCTTGTAAAAATTATGAAAAATCGATCGCATAATTGAATGGAAAATGTACAGATGAATTTGATTGTATAATGACATATATTGGAAGAGTATTTTTAATACATTAAAAATTATAAATTATTTGTTCACATTCATAGTTTTAAACATGAAGCCACATGGGGTATAATTATAATAAACTAATTATTTAATGGTTAATGAAAAAAGTGAATGATGATTATATTGATGAGTAGTTGCAAATTATAAAAATATTTTAACTTTAAAACCAATACATGTGTGAAACACATTTTGCAAATTTTTAACTTGTAAAAAGAACCTATAGAACCCCCAGCTGGCCTTAAAAATCAAAATATGATTAAAAGATTTGAAAAATGCAAGAAACTCGAAGACATGAACATATATATACATAAACACACGCAACCAAATAAAGTGAAAGAAGGCAGCATCATTATAGTAAGTTTTAATTAAAGAAATAAAAAATGAGAGACACAAACCTGAAGAGAATGGAGGCGATTAATAACCAGCTAGCACTTCTTCAATAGTGGCGGAGCACGCTGAACCCAATAGCTAGTAGAAGAAACAAAGCAGGAGGTGCAAGAGGGAAATGATGAGTCTTAGAGTTTCACCGATGATACAGATGGCCAGATGAAGAGGGAAGAAGAAGAAGTGCCTGAAAATGGAAATCAAAGAGAAAAGAAAAAAGAAAAAAAAAAAAAAAAAACAGCCAAGCTTGAGGGCATATTCTGAAACCCATAGCATATACATATAGGTTTCAACTCAACATATAAATATATATAGGTCCGCCATTAGCAAACAGAACCAATGATTCCTATGTTTAACAGACTAAGGCGAGTGACAATACAAATTAAAGGTTATACAGTTGAAGCAAGTCGGAGAAGAAACAAGTAGGAGGTCGAAGACGGGAGTGATGAGGTTTACCGTCGAAGAGAGTAGATTGGAGACGGCTAAAAGAGCGACGGAGATGGATAAACTCTGTGCTTCGCCTTCAAAATAGAAAGCTCTCTCAACAACAGCAAAACTCCCTGAAATGAAATCTGGACACTCCTGGTAAGGAATATACTTGAATATTCAAAGGGCTTGACTACAACAGCCTGATGATCATGCTAATTGAAATTCAAATTCAAAGAGACGAAGACTCAATCAAACAGAAAAAAGATTGTCCATTTAAAAAATCTTTTAACCTTCTATTTCAGAACTAAACCAACCGGCAAGAAAGTAGGGACAACATGATAAATCAGTCCAACCCAGCGTCAAGAAACAGTAAATGAACAAAAAATCGAAATGGGAAAAAGCACAGAGAGCAGTCTATACCTGAGAGACAAAGACCAAAGCGATTTCGTGGCTGGCTTTTGTGGTTCAGAAGCTTGTGGAGTACATGAACAGAATTGCAGAGTACAAGAACCGAAACGTTATGTAGAGTAATTGAGAAAAACAACACAAGTTGGAAGTAAAGCTTAGAATATATGGTGATGCAACGAGGTGAAACAAGCGGGATTTTTGTATTTGGTGTTCTTGGCAGAGAAATAAGGAAAAAGAGGAGAGGTGCGAGATGGAGAGAGAAACGGACAAGAGAAATGTTGACGAATGAGGGCGGAGGGAAGGCCAGGGACAGGGGACCGTATTTAAGGCTCGCAAATGGAGTGTCCGTGTAGAGTGAAAATCTGAGGAAAGAGAATCTCTTTCGTTTATAATAAAAATGCTGAACCAGCTTGCTTTTATATTGAACCATTTGAAAGTTCATGATCTGGATTCTGGACTACAAATTCGAGTTTGAAGATCCAAAACTTTATTGTCTACGTATGGAATGTGACTCGTATACTATACTTTTGGGTTAGCACAAAGTGAAAGTGTACACCCTATGACTAGAGCAGAGATTATTTTTCGAGGTGCCGAGTGTAAAAGGTAGATTCTTGTCTCTGTTCTAAGACGAAGGGGAAACAGTAAAATCATCAGAGTCCGATGGAAGAAGAAGACAAAAGATCATTTCTCCTTCGATATAGACATGCCTAGAAATTATGTGTTTGAACAATATGCCTTTGAACATTTGCCATCATAATTTGCAATTATGTGTTTTCAAATTTTTTAACACATGTTGAAATTTTTTTTCTATTGCAATTAAACTAAACAAATTATTTAAATTCAAAATATAACACCGAATATTATGATTTAAATAGTGTAAATAAACATCTCACTTTTTTTATCTTGTCATTTTTAGTTTTTTACATTCGCTACAGATACAGGAAAAGCAATGATGCTTTTTTCTATAACTAGCAATAAAGCAGGCTTATCTTTCTCTGCCTAAGCTTCAGATTTCAGACCTGAATTTTCCAAAACTGGAACTCAGCAGACCTGCAAACCAAACGGGTGATAAATATTTGGAGGAAGTGGTGATGATGAATGATGATTTTTGGGATAAGACTTACTCTGTGAATTGTGAATATATTCTTATTTGTGTTGTGTCTTTTATTCGCGCTTGTGTGATTATGACACGATATCAATAAGACAAATAAAAAATGCAATCTTTCATGAAGGGTAGACGGAGAAAGGGGAAAGAAAGAGTGAAGAACACAAAAGTCCCATGTTGTTTAATACGTAGCACTACTATTTAATAATGTGAAAACAGCATCTCGATCAGGGATTCCTATGCGCTTGCACTTAAAGCAGAAAATTAAAGTAAGAAGCACCACTCAGATGCAAAGATCGATGAGAGATTAGAGAAAATCAGAAGCTCACGGCGTTTCAAGCAAAACAAGATAAAACAGATTAATAAAATCAGATGCTAAAGATGAGAGAAGAAGCAGGCAAAATTGGGAGCTCACCGTTAGAAGAACAAAAGCAGCGAGATCGAAGAGAGAAAGACGTATATGACGATGACACTGATCCATTTCAGCAAAAGCAACGCCTCTCTCTCTCTCAATTTAATTTCTTCTGCAAGTCGCTTTTGCTGAAATGGATGTAGAAGAAATTAAATTGAGAGAGAGAGAGAAGCAAGCAATAGAAATGGGACAGGCTAGGGTTTAAAAAACCCTACACAGAACACACGCAATTATTTAACATGAAAGTTAATTTGCAAACAACTATTTCATGATTTTTTTTTTTTTTTTTTTTTTTTTGCGGAAAAAGTAAAATAAGTTTTCCTCGAACAATAATTATACATTTTAATTCCGATTTCACCATCCACCTACTTTAGTTTCACGGCACAGGTACAAGTTGCTCCATATTGTAATGGATATGTAAACTTTTAAAATACTTGCTCGTAATATTATAGGGTTAAGGGTCTATTTTGTCATGGAAGTTTTTAGGGATGCAATATTAGCACGGAAGTTTCCAATCATTGCAATTTTACCTTGAGATAACCTTGACTGTTATCTTAATTAAGTTTGACTGTTAGTTGACTAAATATGCTAAGTTGGCAATCGATATATTGCCACATAATTTTTGTTATATTACAAATTTGCCTAGAAAGTTTTCACTTAGGACCAATTATATACCGAAAGTTTCCAAATTGTAGCAATGTTAACTTGACAGTTATTTAGGTTAAGTTTGAGGGTTAGTTAATCGAATATATTGAGTTAAGAATATGAATAACATTAAAGAAGTTACATATGGAGAATGAGCTCAAATTTTCCAGATACTAATTAAGAAAAATAATCAATCACTAGATGTATAACACACTTAGGATGATTGCCAAGAACAAGGCAATCAAACAAGTAACTTAACTTAGACAACAACTAGGATATTGTTACGATTTGGAAATTTCCAAAGCAACTTTGCTCATGATGACAATTTCTTGAGCAAATTTGCACCTAAACCCCAAACAAAAATGACAAGGCTAACACGTAGACTATCATTCCTGCATTTTAGTCAACTAACAATCAAACTTAGCTAGAATAACGACATGGACAAAATTGCTACGATTTGAAAATATTTGAATAAGAATAACATTGCACCCAGAAAAACATCTATTGTAAAATTGCTCCACGATGAAATTTGGTTAATTATGTCTTATAAAAAGTGAGGGAGTATATATAGTAATTAACCAACACAAGACACATAACATGGCTCATGGCTCAAATGTAGATATAAAACATAAAACATAAATATCACAATATCTATTTCTATAATTAGTCTTAATTTGAAATGGGACTGTTATATATATATATATATATATATATATATATATATATATATATATATATATATATATATATATAAAATCAACCTTCCATAGAATTTTTGAAGAAGCATTGATGAGTATTACTTTCTTTGGTGTGAGACTAAAACTGGAGACAAACAGCTGGGGGATTCGCTTCAACAAATAAAAAAAAAATGTACGAGTAAATTTTTATGACTAATTAAAGAGAAGTGTGAGAGTTATATATGTTTATTTTATTTTTACTTTTCTAATTTGAGGTCAAATTAAGTATCAAGGTAAATTACCCATAAGTCCAAGATAAGAAAATTAAATACAGAGAATCACAAGAAATTATTTTTCTTATAACTTTGAATTGTAAATGACACAATTGAACTTGTAAAATATAAAAAGTTTAACTTATAAATATTGTTAAAGTATGAAATCTACAAAACAAAATTGAATGGCACCCTTTGGAAACAGAGAGTTTTGTTTTGTAAAAATTATAAAATAAAAAATAAAAATCGATCGCATAATTGAATGGCACCCTATAATGACATATATTGGAAGAGATATTTTTAATACATTAATCATTATAAATTATTTGTTCACTTTCACATTTTTAAAACATCACACCACATGGGGTAAAATTATAATAAACAAATTATTTAATGGTTAATGAAAAAAATGAATGATGATTATATTGATGAGTAGTTGCCTGGTTGTGTATATTAAATATTTATTACAAAATTTTTTTTTTATTTCTCGTACAAATTTATTTTGATTACAGTTTTTTTTAATATTAAATATAGTACTGGTAGTGATATCAGTATCACCGAATATAGAATACTATTTCGGGACCACTGAAAGATTCAGTAATCATTTGTAGTAATATAATTAATATGTGTCATGATGAGACTTGTTTGGTATCAGGCGGCTTATGTGTTCCCAAAAATTTAAAAGTCAAGATCGGTTTATCACATTTAAATACTTAAAGGTTTCCCTCGTTATTTTTTCTTTTTTTGCCAATTAAAACACCCGCTTAATTTTTTCCCCTTTATTTTGCCATCCCCCTTTTAATCTTTTCAATCATATATTGAACACATTTTTAAAGCAAAATAAAAAATCTTAATATTTTTCCTTGATCCTAAATGAAATTAACGGCTTATTTGGTTATTTATAAGGAGAAGGATTTAAGGAAATAGATGTAACTAATACTCTTCCGTTTCTAATTATAAAAACATATTAACTTTAAAACCAATAAATTTGTGAAACACATTTTGCAATTTTTTATTTTTTTTTTTAAAACTTGTCTCTTAAGATATCAAGGATGTAAAAAGAACATATAGAACACCGGCTGGCCTCAAAAATTAAAATATGATTAAAAAAATGTGAAAAATACAAGAAACTGGAAGAAATGAACATATATATACATACACACACGCAACCAGATAAAGCGAAAGAACGCAGCATGAATATAGTAAGTTTTGATTAAAGAAATAAAAAAAAATGAGAGACACAAACCTGGAGAATGGAGGCAATTAATAACCAGCTAGCACTACTTCAATAACGGCGGAGCACGCTGAACACAAAAGCTAGTAGAAGAAACAGAGCAGGAGGTGCAAGAGGGAAGTGATGAGTATTTGAGGTTCACAGAGGTCCGAGGATACAGATGACCAGATGAAGAGGGAAGAAGAAGATGTGCCTGAAAATGGAAATGAAAGAAAAAAGAAAAACAAACAACCAAGCATGAGGGCATATTCGGAAACCCATAGCATATACAAATAGGTTTCAACTCAACATATAAATATATATAGGTCCGCCATTAGCAAACAGAACCAATGATTCCTATATTTAACAGACTAAGGCGAGTGACAATACAAATTAAAGGTTATACAGTTGAAGCAAGTCGGAGAAGAAACATGTAGGAGGTCGAAGATGGGAGTGATGAGGTTTACCGTCGAAGCAAGTAGATCGGAGACGGCTAAAAGAGTGACGGAGATGGAGGGAAGAAGTTATGCGCCTGCAGTTAAAGCAGCAAATTAAAGCAAGAAGGACCACTCAGATGCAAAGATGATTGAGAGATTAGAGAAAATCAGAAGCTCACAGCGTTTCAAGCAAAACAAGAGATGAGAGAAGAAGCACACAAAATATGGAGCTCACCGTTTGAACAAAAGCAGTAGAAATGAGATAAAGACGTATATGACGATGACACTGATCCATTTCAGCAAAAGCAACGTATGTGATGATGGAACTGATCCATTTCAGCAAAAGCGACTTGCAGAAGAAATTAAATTGTGACTTGTGAGAGAGAGAGAGAGAGAGGAGCCAGCAATAGAAATGAGACAGGCTAGGGTTCAAAAAACCCATTTCGGTGAATACATGCAACACGTCCACTCCTTTCCTTCGCTATGTGGTTAAACTGTTAAAGTATCAAACATTAAAGTTTGACCTGTTCATTTTTCATGAGTAATTATATATGTACGGTTAAGTTCTGGGTTGCGAATAAAGTTATTTGCGAACAATTATTTAATTATTTTTTTGTTGCAGAAAAAGTAAAATAAGTTTTCCTCAAACAATAATTATAAATCTTAATTCCGATTTCGCCACCCACCTACTTTAGTTTCACGACACAGGTACAAGTTGATCCATATGATAATGGATGTAAACTTTTAAAATACTTGCTCCTAATATTATTGGGTTAAGGGTCTACTTTGCCATGAAAGTTTTTAGGGATGCAATATTAGCAAGGAAGTTTCCAAATCATTGCAATTTTTCCTTGACTATTATCTCAATTAAGTTTGACCGTTAGTTGACTAAATATACTAAGCTGACAATCCACATATTGTCACATAATTTTTGTGATATTACAAATTTGCCCAAAAAGTTTTCACTTAGAACCAATTATATTCAGGAAGTTTCCAAATCATAGCAATGTCACCCTCACAGTCATTGATGGGTGTTTGAGTTTCACCGAGAATACAGATGACCAGATGAAGAGGGAAGAAGAAGATGTGCCTGAAAATGGAAATGAAAGAAAAAAGAAAAACAAACAACCAAGCATGAGGGCATATTCGGAAACCCATAGCATATACAAATAGGTTTCAACTCAACATATAAATATATATAGGTCCGCCATTAGCAAACAGAACCAATGATTCCTATATTTAACAGACTAAGGCGAGTGACAATACAAATTAAAGGTTATACAGTTGAAGCAAGTCGGAGAAGAAACATGTAGGAGGTCGAAGATGGGAGTGATGAGGTTTACCGTCGAAGCAAGTAGATCGGAGACGGCTAAAAGAGTGACGGAGATGGAGGGAAGAAGTTATGCGCCTGCATTTAAAGCGGCAAATTAAAGCAAGAAGCACCACTCAGATGCAAAGATCGATGAGAGATTAGAGAAAATCAGAAGCTCACAGCGTTTCAAGCAAAACAAGACAAAACAGATTAAGAAAATCAGATGCTAAAGATGAGAGAAGAAGCACACAAAATTGGGAGCTCACCGTTTGAACAAAAGCAGCGAGATCGAAGAGATAAAGACGTATATGACGATGACACTGATCCATTTCAGCAAAAGCAATGTATGTGATGATGGCACTGATCCATTTCAGGAAAAGCAACTTGCAGAAGAAATTAAATTGAGAGAGAGGAGCCAGCAATAGAAATGAGACAGGCTAGGGTTCGAAAAACCCATTTCGGTGAAAGCGCTTAGCGTATAATCCTTGATTGTAATAAATACTTGTATCGTTTCTGTTAAATACATGCAACACGTCCACTCCTTTCCTTCGCTATGTGGTTAAAGTATCAAACATTAAAGTTTGGCTTTTTCATTTTTCATGAGTAATTATATATGTACGGTTAAGTTCTGGGTTGCGAATAAACTTATTTGAGAACAATCATTTCATTATTTTTTTGTTGCGGAAAAAGTAAAATAAGTTTTCCTCAAACAAAAATGGCGTGGCTGACATGTAAACTATCATTTCACCATTTTAGTCAACTAACAATCAAACTTAGTTAGGATACTGGCATGGGCAAAATTGCTACGATTTGAAAACTTTCGGGTATGAATAACATTGCACCCCAACAAAACTTCTAATGAAAATTGCTCCGCCATGACAATTTCTGTGGCAAATTTGTTAGAGCACCACCAGCCACTGGCTACTGAACCTCGAGCGTCGGTAGGCCCGCACCCTTCGACCACCGGACGCCGAAGCTCCACATTCGATGGCTGTGTTTTTTTTTTTTTTCCTTTTTGGGAGGGACAAGTTTTTTTTTTTTTTTTTTTTTTGGTTTGAAAAATGTAGAGCCAAAGGTGGTGAAGGTGGGATTTGAACCCATCCCACCATGGTTAGAGCTGTTAAAAATAGCTGACCCTTCATGGGTCAGGATCTAAACAAGACGGCCCATTTAGGCTCGACTAAAGAAAAGTAGTTAACCATTTTAACAACCATTTATTATTTTTTAGCCCTTTTTAAAGAAATAAAATTAGTAAATTACAACAATGAAAGTTCTAATTTAACATATAAATGTTGTCAAAATTAAGGTGTCAACAGTACGCATCAAGAAAAACTAGAACTAAAAATTTCTACCATGCCTTTGATATTTGTAACTGATAAAATCTACTTCCTCCATTTTTTTTAGGGAAAATTACGCACAGGTCCCAAGGAAGAGACTTTATTACAGTAAAGTCCCTTGAAATCATGAAATTACACAGAAGTCCCTAGGGACTTCTGTGTAATTAATTCATATTAGTAAAAGACCTTATTGCCCAGAGGCTATTTACAACAAGAAAAGTATTGATTTACAACAGATAAAGTATATATTTACAACAAAGTTTCAAAACCAGGGTTTTTTCCATTTCTGACTTCCAGAAGCTATTTACAACAGGAAAAGTATACATTTACAACAGACAAAGTATATATTTACAACAAAATTTCAAAATCAGGGTTTTTTCCATTTCTGACTTTTAGAGGCTTTTTACAACAGGAAAAGTATAAATTTACAACAGACAAAGTATATATTTACAACAAAATTTCAAAACTAGGATTTTTCCATTTCTGACTTCCAGAGGCTATTTACAACAGGAAAAATATTGATTTACAACAGACAAAGTATATATTTACAACAAAATTTCAAAACGTCAATCTTTCATGTCTGACTTCCAGAGGCTATTTACAACAGGAAAAGTATTGATTTATGTAACATCCCAATTTTTAAAGCGGAATTTTTTTTTTTTCAATCAGAGTAGAGCAATGGAGCGAAAGAGTAACTGATCATAACAAAACATGAACCATAGTGTAACATAGTATTGGCATTAAAGTGATCCTACTGTTCAAAAGGTAAGTACAGAAAGCGATAATATAACTTCGAATGAGATTCAATTCACCGCATTGAATCTCGGGTAACGGTTAACCTTATGCTCAAATATAACAAGTATATAGACAATGATATTCATAACATAACAAAGAAGATCTCATCGATAAGTGTGACACGCACGTAACATAAGCATGGAGCAAGATGTAAGGTCCTACACAACAACATTGTGACACGAGACGGGACATAAGCATTAAGCGGTATGTAAAGTCCTACACAAGTATAGCTCGCACATTACCCCGTGCCACGATCACGTGTCCTCGCCGCTAGGAAAACTTAAAACGGTATTATCATGTCTATAACCCGTACAAGGTCAGTATGTATAACGACGACCCTAAGCGAGCCCCGTATATGAACGTATCTATGACATATATGTATATGAGAACTATAGGATTAGTGTTAAGACGCTCCGTACCTTCGTTGACGTACGTAGATGTTTCGCGGAATCGTACTTTTCGACGAAAAACGGTTTGTCCGACAACGCACGTTGGACAACAGAACGGCAGCAGATCAGAGTTTCTGATGTCCTATAAGGGTAATATCACTTTCATTAGTGATTTGGCATTATAACTGGTATTTTAGGTAAAAATTACCATTTTGCCCCTATACCGCTAATTGGCGGAATTTCGCCAGCACTTCGTTACTCTTACAAATTTTCTTCCCGAAATTTTGCCAGAACTTCGACCCAATGATAATTTTTGAAATTCTAGACAAAGATAGCCCTATCATATGATATCTAATCATACTTGAAAAAATAAATATTACTCTAACATTACTACTCTAACTATTAAAAGAACTACGGAAATTAAAAGCTCGGTACCGAAAAACTTACCCAGAGCTTCGCTGCAGATTTCCCCGGACTTCTTCCCCAGAGCTTCTCTCTCTAAATTTCGGCTTACTTCTAGTGAGAAGTGGTGTGGAGAATTATGAAGTGAAGAGGGGTATTTATAGAAATCCGGGATGGCATTTTGGTAGTTAATTCAAACTTTACCGTAACGAACAGGGACACTTGTCCATTTCGTCCTTGAGCCCTTAGGTGGCATGTTGTGACATCATCCATGATGATGTCACATGGTACTTTCTGCTCCCGGCTGGATAAAATTTCCCCGATCGGTCTCCGTTTCGCGTAATCTCCGGAAATCTCAAAATTCTGGTTAACTAACTTTGAAGATCTTCTCTTACTTACTAGAAATGTCTATTCTAATCTAAATCTTGATTCCATACAGGGCATTTCGTGTTCAGCCGAAGTTTCTCGAAAAGCGTGCTGGCCACTTTAACAATTTCGGAATCATCAACTTACGGACAAAAATTCACCGATTCCAAATATGTCCAGATAATTTCAAACTCATTTCTAGATGTTGAGTTAGAATTTATTTTCTTCAGATCCAAAAATGTGCCTATCTGCATTTTTCCCTATTTCGTCTTATTAGGAAAATGCACAATCGGCTTCAGAATTAACTTCCGGAAAAGCCCAACGGAAGATAAAAACTCACTGATCAATATTTTACCTTGACTTTGGAATTCCCATTCCTGGTTCTCTAGATAGGATCCGTTTCCTATTTACTGAATTACTATTCATCATAATTAATTATATTATATAATAATATAACTTATAAGTTAAGTTTTCATTTTTTTTCTTTCTTGAGCCATAATTTTCGGCTGGCCCCTTTTTTTTTAATTAATATTTATTTTTTATTTATTTATTTATTTATTTAATTTTTCCCAGAAATTCCACAAAAATCCCTAATTGCTCCATTCTTGTACTTAGGCTTAAAAATACCTAAACTCAACTATTTTTCTCCAAAATTTCCAATTAATTAACAAATATGTTTTTACTAATTTTAGGCCAAAAACCACTAATTTTAGGGTTTTATATAATTATTCATGAATTTCCCTTGCTTATGCCTAAGTAATTAGCCAATAATTACCTAATTACCTTATCATCACTTGTTGATAATTTTCTTAATTAGAATGCCCTATTTCCTCATAAATTTTACACTGACATCTTTGTTTTCATATCTCCTCCATTATATTGGATTTTATGAGGGTATTTTAGTTATTGCAATACTTTTTGAATATTCCTTCTCAATTTTTTGAGACTTATAATTTATTAAATTACCACATTTAGAGATAATATATTCTCTCAATTTTAACAATTATTTTACTGCCTTTTAGAATTTTCCACAATTTTTCTAAGTCCTTTATGTCCCATAGGGGCATCTTCGTCATTTTGGCACTTTGGCCCTTAAATTCTCTAATTTCCTACAGAATGCAACCTAGAAAAATAGACTATAATTACACAAGTCTTAAGGTCAAAATTTCACTTATCAGAAATATCCAATTTATTTATAATATTCCAGATAATAAATATCCGGGTATTACATTTCTTCCCCCTTAAACAAAATTTCGCCCTCAAAATTTAGTCTATCGTAACTAAACTCCGGGCCATAAACTCTGGATACTTTTCTTCCATGTCTCTCTCGGTTTCCCAAGTCGCCTCCTCAGGTGACAAACCCTTCCAGACTACCTTCACTATTGGAATAGTCTTATTCCTGAGTCGTTTCTCTTTGTGATCAATGATCTGCTCCGGCTCAACTACGAAGGTATTATCATGCCGTACTTCAACGTCCTCGTATTCGATGACATGATCACGACCTGGTTGGTATTTCTTCAATTGCGACACGTGGAAAACGTCGTGGAGATTACTCAGATTCGGGGGTAAAGCTATCTGATAAGCTACTTCTCCGCGCTTCGCCAAAATCTCAAAGGGTCCTACGTATCGTGGACTCAGTTTCTTCCTCTTAAGCGTTCTGGCGACACCAGTTACTGGAGATAACTTTAGAAACACATGGTCGCCGACATAGAACGTCAAAGGTCTCCTCCTTTTGTCCGCATAGCTCTTCTGTCTACTATGTGCGGCTAGGAGTCTCTTCTTGATCAATGCGATCTGCTCAGAGGTCTGCTCAAGCATATCCGGCCCAAGTAACGACTTTTCGGACGAATCTGTCCAGCATAATGGTGATTGACACTTCCGCCCGTACAATGCCTCGAACTGGGCCATTTGTATACTAGCATGATAACTGTTGTTATATGCAAACTCAGCTAGCGAAAGATGTCGATCCCAACTTCCTTTGAAATCTAGGGCACATGCTCGCAGCATATCCTCCAGTGTCTGAATCGTCCTCTCAGATTGACCGTCGGTTTGAGGGTGATAAGCCGAACTGAACTTCAGCTTTGTACCCATATCTTCATGTATCGCCTGCCAGAAACGGGATTTGAAACGCGTATCCCGATCAGAGACAATGCTCTTAGGGACACCATGTAATCTCACTATCTCTTTGATATAAATCTCCGCCAATCGCTCCGGAGAATTGTGGATACTGATGGGAATGAAGTGTGCTGACTTGGTTAATCTGTCAACAACTACCCAAATTGTATCATGATTCCTGATTTTGGGCAGACCCACCACAAAATCCATGGTTATGTTCTCCCATTTCCATTCCGGAAGCTCTAGTCCTTGAAGAAGACCAGGGGGTCGACGGTGTTCAATCTTCACTTTCTGACAGGTCAAGCACTTGGCCACGTACTCTGCTACGTCTTTCTTCATTCCGGGCCACCAAAATTCATAACTAAATCTAGAAAAATCCTTTTGGGGTGGTTCAAAATCTCAATTGACCCTTATTATGTTTATTTTCAACCAAAAATACTCATTTGGGACTGACCAAGTCGAAAATCCAAAGATGGCCCAAAACCTTACTACTGGTCCGAAATTATCACTGGTTTTGGGGTCAGTTTTCAAAAACTATTTTCTCTTAGCACAAAATTCAGAAAAATACGTGTTACCTATGAAATAAATCCTTGGGATGTCTAATTTCTTAATGTAAAATTTCAAGTTCATTTACTAGGTCAAAAATCATGAAGAAGGCGACTGACTTCTTTGGCATTTCCGAAACCAACTAACCAACATTTTCAAGCTTTCATCTAGGGTTCCAAAATTTTGATTCAAGTTCACCCTTATACAAAATCTCATTTTAAACACCTTAAACCCATCAAAAACACCAAAATAAATTCATATCCTCATGAAAAACCAGCTGCACGAAAATAATTATTTAATCAACAAAATGCCAAGCTTTCATTCTAGTTTCATATCTTTCATATACTAAGTTTGATCTACCATTTTAGGCCATGAACCTTAACTTTAAACCTTTAATAATTCTTTTCATTGACCATTCAAACCCAAGGATATATCTATACTCAAGTCACTAGCTATTAGCAACCTCAAACAACCAAAAGAAATTATAAGAAGATTCAAAGGTGGCTTACTTGTCTTTGAGCTTAAGTAGTAACCTTGAATCCTTGCCTTCTTGACCACCACAACCTCTTGACCTTCACCTCAAAACACCAAGAAAAAGGTTGCTCTAGTGACAACACTACTTTAGAAAAGATAGAAGAGAGAGTAGATAAAGGTTCCATGGTCATAGAGCTTACCTTATCTTCAACCTTTTCTTCTTACTTGATCTTTCTTTTGCTCTCTTGTATGGAAACCCTTGTGTAACACCCCAAATTCCGTAGCATAAATCGTGCCGATTGACACTTGGTTTTAGAAAAATCGACAGAGTTTGAGGTGCTACATCAGAGTACTATGGAAATGGAGAGCATGTACTAACAATTGCACAATGAGTAACTGAAATAAAATACCCCGACATATGATGATGCCAGGCGTATGCTAGTTAAATTGAAAATCCCGAAGGAATATTTATGTGATACAATATACAGAGCTTCGTATAATTACATTTCTCAAAAAGTAACTATACAATCTAGACCAAGCCTTAACTAGACTTGGGGCAATGAACCTAACTCAGTTAACCAAACAGAATGGCCAGGTAGGTGTCTATCATGGGGGCCTCACCGAGTTCATGGTGACTTATTGGCTAACCCACATAGACTAGCCCTGCCTTCGGCACCAAACTGTTCGTAGTAACCTTATTAGATCCATGCCTGACAATAGGCTCTGATAATCTTCTTCCGGCTCTTGTCTCGACCGGTGCCTTTTCACGGCTCTGTCCCTCGGTGCCTTTTTACGACCCCGTCTACCGGTACCTTCTCTGATCTTTGATTATTTCCTGTACTATTAGTTAAGACTGAGGTCCAATGCCCATCGGACCTCAGGTAACGGTTAACCTCATGCTTATGTAAACAATATATGTATGACAAATATTCATGACATTTCAGCAAATATCACTACAAAAGCCCATAACAGATGTAGGAAATACATAATCACATATGTACAGTTTGCACTATTCACCAGTGCCACGATGTACGGTCGTGTCCTCAGCGCTAGGAAAACTTAACGGTATTAATATGACTATAACCCGTGTAAACTGAATGTATAAGTAGTGATCTAAGTCCCATACCTTAGTCACAGTGCATGACCCAAGACCAAGTCTTGTCCATGTCTTTATGAAATTATCTATCACATATAAGCATACAATAAGCATTAGAGTTAGTGTTACAGTACGCGTACGTACCTTTCACCATGTAATGGCCAAACGTCCGGCCTTTTGAACCCGACTCCAGACTTCCCGGATATCTTAAAGGGTAATATTGTATCCATTAATTTATAAACAATATCCTAACAGACATTTTAGTCACAAATGACTATTTTACCCTTTACTTCGAAAATCGCTAACCGATAAAATTTCGCCAGAGCTTCACTACTTTGACTCTAATCTTCCAAAATTTTGTTATATCACTTTCTCCATCCATTTTTTGAAATAAAACCATATTTAACCATAAAAAACACGATAACAACAATATATTGGAAGATTAAAGATCAAAACAACATCTAAGCTATGAACTTAACCTAGAACTTCAAGAACTACAAAACTAAAAACTCAAAGCTTGCTTACCTGTTGAAGAGCCTCCTTCCACTTCTCCATGCCTCTCACTTCTCTCTAGCTTCTATCTATATTTCAAATTGCCTATGCTTGCAATGGTGTGAGATTTTATGAAGGATGAAGGTGCCTATTTATAGGAGAACCTCTAGGACCCATTTGGAAATATATTTCCCCATCTATCTTCTTGGCCATGCGAAATACTTGGCTATTACTTGGCCAAGGATATGACCTTGGTGGCTTCCTCACCTTCTCTCTTTAGTTTGTAGGTTTTGTGGCTTCTAATGAAGCCTTGGTGGCTCCTCCACCATCATTCATTTCCCAACTTTATGTTTCTAATTTCTAGTTACACTAAGTGTCTTTGTAAGTTAGACAAAAAATGATAATTGGTTGCTAACTAAGCAAAAATACATTTAGGGATTTTTACTAGCCTTTTAGTCATCTTAGGATAAATCCAAAAGTTAAGGAAATGACTTTGGAGATAACCCACTTCAAGCTAAAAATACATTTGTTCATAATAAGTCCTTATATTTGATCTATGATTAACATATTCCAAGATACGATTTATTTTCTATCGGTTCTCATTTACTTATGTCTTGAATTAATCCCAATGGCTTTTGAAAATATCTCTAAAAAATGCTAGGCTCACAACACAACACACATACACACACAATTTCGTCCCCCTCCCCTTTTTGCTCTTTCTCTTCTATTTTCTTCCCAAACCTTCTTGCATTGTTGGCCACCTTGTTCTCCACTACTTTCACAAACCAAGGGATGTGGCCTCTTGTGGATCAAGGGCTTCCTTTGTTGACTTTTCAAAGTAATTAGCAAAGCTTCATTAATCCCTAACTATCATATTAATCAAGTGTTTGCATGCTTCTTAATTATATTTTTCCATTGGTTAACTTAATGAAGATTTAAGACTAACCCTTTAGCAAATATCTTAAAATCACTTGGCTCATATTCATCCACATATGCTAAACTACAATTATCCCATGTGTTTGATTTAATTAAAGTATCTTAGCCAAATCACAAAAATCCTCCCTCTTCATTTCGAAATTTATGGTCTTCATTTGTCCATGGATGTTGCTTTTCTATTCACAAAATATCTCAAGGTTCATGTGTTTCCATTGGCTAATGCATTTTGCTAAGGATTAAGGCTTTATTTAATTAGGACCATTAGATTTACTTTATTAGATTAAATCTTGGCCATTGGATCTAGTTGCAATTGTTGACTTTTCAATCTTGATTAACAAAGTTTAATTAACATCTTAATCATGTGCTTAAGTGCCCTTGCATTGCATCTTTCATTGCTTAATTAGTTTACTCTATAATCCTAGTCATTAGAGTATCATTAGTAAACTAAATCTCATCTCCCATTAGCCTTCTCATTTTCGAAAATAAGGGCCTTCCATTGATAATCCTAATTTTCCTCTAAAACATTTAATTAATTATGAAAGTTATTGGAATTAATCCAATTAATGAAGATTTAATTATCTACTAATTGTTGGTAATTTTCTTTAATTGGATTAATTACTTTCTCACAACTTTTGGGTTTACTTTGGTCATTTATGCACCATGCATTATTTTAAAAATCATAGGGCAACTTATGTTCCCTAAAATAAATTTGGATTTTTGCCTCTTTAAATTCCAAGGAAAATAAGCAAATAAATTACTAAAATTTGAGACAACATGTTTTCCTATTTTAAATAGGTATTTGCCAAAATATAAATTTTGGGGTATTACACCTTGTGCTCTCTCTTCTCCCTTCCCAAAACCGAAATGGGAAGCCAAAAATGAAGGGAAAATGGCCTTTTAAAATGCTCCACCCTTATGTTTTGGTAGATTACCCTTATGCCCTTATTTCCTCTTCACATACCTTCGAGTTTCCTTGAAAATTCCAATTTTCTCCTCACTCCCTCTCTTCGCCGAAATTTAGAGGGTATTTTGGGGAAATAAAATGTTTTCATTTCACTTAAATTTCATGTCCAATTGTAACATCCCGTTTTCACAAGCAGTAAAATTTTTTTTTTCATCATAGTAAAGCATCGGAGCAAGAGCGTAACTGATATATATATTAAAAAGGCCCACAGGCTAAATACAGAAGCGGTTCAATAACCGAGAGTTTTCAAAAGTAAAGGACAACATCAGAAAGTCTTCAGCCGGACCTCTCAGCTTGCTGCTTCCCTCTCTCCTCAGTCCTCGGTCCTCCGACCCTGATGCTATGTTAAGAGCTGAGATCCGCACCGGATCTCAGGTAACGGTTAACCTCATATTTACATACACAAAATATGGACTACAAACAATCATATCAACAACAATATATGTGCACTCATCGCCCAAAAGCATGCATACATATATCGCCCAAAAGCATGTATACATATATCGCCCAAAAGCATGCAGATATATCGCCCATGGCAAACGTAAACATATGAAAAGTACATAAACATATCACAGAGCTATCAACTACCACATACAGTACACCTAGCAAATACATGCATACCATAAACATATCTGATCTGCTTTTTTATTACATTTTACCCCTGACTACTGACCTACTGTCGTACCGTATTCCGACAGAAATTTCGTATTCCGTCAACGAAGGTACGTCCGCGTACTGTAACACTAATATGATGTTTATGGTATGCATGTATGTGCTAGGTGTACTGTATGTGGTAGTTGATAGCTCTGTGATATGTTTATGTACTGTTGATATGTTTACATTTGCCATGGGCGATATATCTGCATGCTTTTGGGCGATATATGTATACATGCTTTTGGGCGATATATGTATGCATGCTTTTGGGCTATGAGTACACATATACTATTGTTTATATGATTGTCTGTAGTCCATATGTTGTGTATGTAAATATGAGGTTAACCGTTACCTGAGATCTGGTGCGGATCTCAGCTCTTAACATAGCATCAGGGTCGGGAGGACCAGGACCGAGGAGAGAGGGAAGCAGCAAGCTGAGAGGTCCGGCTGAAGACTTTCTGATGTTGTCCTTTACTTTTGAAAACTCTCGGTTATTGAACCGCTTCTATATTTAGCCTGTGGGCCTTTTGAATATATATATCAGTTACGCTCTTGCTCCGATGCTCTACTCTGATGAAAAAAAAATTTACTGCTTGTGAAAACGGGATGTTACACCAATCTCCCCCTTTTCTTGTGATAAGATCATGTCCTTCTAGTAATAATTCTTCTAAATAGGTTAGTTGAGCTAATATGTACTTGTAATTGCTTGATTTATGGAATCTCATCATCTTTTTTTCCCCTCTTCTTCACCCTTGTAAAAACCGAAAATGAGAGAGAGAGAGAGAGAGAGAGAGAGAGTTGATGAGATTTTCCCTTTCCAATGCTCTTACATGCTTCTTTATGATGTACTTACATGTTATGATAGCATTTGTTTTCTTTCCTTCTCTTTCTTTGCCATATTTTGAAATTTAAGAAGGAAAAAAAAGATTATAAGTCATTTCCATATCTAACTTAATGTCCTTTAGTACTTGCCCAAAGTGGCCATCATTTCCAAGGTTATTAAAACAGGACAAGTCAGTGAACCGGTCGGGATACTGGGTTAAGGGTCAATGGGTCAGACCGAAATCAAATCGGTTACGAAGTGAAAATTATAAGTTATTAATATGAAATAAAAAATAAAAAAATAAGGGAAGGCAGAAAAGGGATTCAAACTTCAAACTAAAAATGCAAGTAAACTGACACAAATGACTGTGAAATTGATGATTGACATGACCCAACACCCCAAAGGTCAATTTTATGGGCCCAATGCTTCTCCCCAACTCAGTTTCCTTAGAATTTATATTAAAATTTATTACTAAAATCATTTTAAAATTTATATTAAAATTTATTACTAAAATCATTATAAAACATACAAAGGTACAAAAGAAGAGAAATCATATGCGTGTACTGTTTAGTGATGAGACCTTGGAGTTTTTATTTGTTCATATTCATTCTTTGTCCTTTCTTCACAACAGAGAAAGAGAGAGAGCGGAGAGTGAGAAAGAGCGAGAACTTAGAAATCAGAGGAAGCAAATCAACGAGAGTGAACACAGACAAGAACACTCTGATCGTTGATGATATGGTGCAGAAAGCGTAACTCCGATCTTCGACGAGGACCTCAAATCCCTCCACCAAACCAGATCGCGACGAAACGCAGTGCTAAAGCCTCGCACAAAACCCAGATCATGATCTGGGTCGATTGTGGTTCCTCTCTATCTTCCGCCTTTTTTTTAAATAGGCTAATGACCTTGGTTTCTATCATTTTCCGGACCGGCTTCACGGCCGGTTCTCCGGTTTCCGGTCTGAACCGGCCGGTCCGGTCCGGGTTTGATAACCATGATCATTTCCCTTTAGGTACTAGGTATATGACTTGTTACCATAAGTACATATTTTTTTTCATGAGCAAAATTTTGGTTCCCTCCATCCTTCTCATTTCGAGTTGGGCCTCCCTTTTGGGCTTCAAAACTTATTTTTCCCCACTTAGCCCAATAGCCCATAAATCTTGGTTAAGTCCATGCACTTACTTGGGCATTTTTGGAATTTTATGCACTTTTCTCTATTTCCTCCCTTATGCATTTTGCCCAAGGGTGAAAAAGGAAAATGAAATATGTTTTGACTTCCATTGTCATCTCTTCCTTAAAGTTGTATTTAACCATAATCATTTAATTACACATAGACAAATAATTCAACATCTTAATCTTATTCTGATTATTTCATGCAATAACATATGTCATTAACACATGACTTCATTAAAATTCATGTATGTAAATAACGTCACATTGATGCACATGAAAAATGGGGATGTTACATAACATGACTCACATGTAGATATAAAACATAAATATCACTATATATATATATATATATATATATATATATATATATATGATGCTAGAGAGTAGTTAGAAGAGTGATCTTTCCAAACATTTGGATTGTCCACAAAATGTTATATATATATATATATATATATATATATATATATATATATATATATATATATATGGGATCTTCTTGTACTTGCTTCATATCAACCATCCATATAATTTTTGACGAAGCATTGATGAGTATTACTGTTTTGGTGTGAGACTAAAACTGGAGACTAACAGCTGAGGGATTCGCAGCAACAAATAAGAAAAAAAAATGTATTAGGAAATTTTTAAGACTAATTAAAGAGAAGTGTGTGAGTTATATATGTTTACTTTATTTTTACTTGTAACACCCCAAATTCCATACTACAAATTGTGTCGAATGACACTTGGTTTTAGAAAAATTCAACAGAACTTGAGGTGCTACATCAGAGTACTGCGGAAAACGGAGAGCAATGTACTAAAATTGGACAATATATGAGTAAGTGATATAAAAATACCCCGACATATGACGATGCCGAGCGTATGCTGGTACATTAAAAATTTCCCGAAGGAATAATCATGTGATACAATATACAGAGCTTTGTACAATTACATTTCACAAAAAGTAACTATACAACCTAGACCAAACCTTGATTAGACTTGGGACAATGAACCTAACTCCGTTAACCGAATGAATGGCCTGTAAGTGTCTATCATGGGGGCCTCACCAAGTTCACGGCGACTGATTGGCTGACCCACTTAGACTAGCCTTGCCTTCGGCACCAAACTATTCGAAATAACTTCATTAGACCCATGCCTGACAATAGGCTCTGATGATCTTCTTCCGGTTCTTGCCTCGACCGGTGCATTACTACGACTCGCCCTTGGTTCATATCTATGGCTCCATCTACGGTGCCTTCTCTCGTTCTGGTCCTTACTGTACTATCATTTAAGACCGAGGTCCAATGCACATTGGACCTCGTAACTGTTAACCTCATGCTTATATTAACAACATATGCATAATGAGATATCTCTAACATTACAAAGAATGATCAAGCCAAGATCGTCATATGATCATTTGATAACAACTACACTATCATGCAAAGTTATCCCTGGTCTGCACATATCTAGTGCCACGATGTACGGTCGTATCCTCAGCGCTAGGAAAACAAAACGGCATTATCATGACTATAACCCGTGTAAAGCTGTATTTAGTGATCTAGATACAATTCCCTAGTCACAGTGCATGTCCAGGATAGAGTCCTGTTCATGGTATCCACAACATATACAAGCATAACATAAGCATTAGAATTAGTGTTACAGTACGCGAACGTACCTTCTACCGTGTGTTTGGCCAATCGTCCGGCCTTTTGAACCTGACTCCGGACCTCCCGGATATCTTAACAGGGTAACATCATATCCATTAACTCATGAACAGTATTCTAACAGAGGTTCTAGTCATAAATTACTATTTTACCACTGACTTCGCTAATCGGCGAAATTTCGCCAGAGCTTCGCTACTTTGACTCTAATCTTCCAAAATTTTGACATATATCTTTTTCCAACATATTTTTGAAATAAATATCATATTTATCCCTCAAACATGATATCAAAACTAACTTGGAAGATTAAAGACTAAACTAGCATTTCTACTAAAACTACCGAAAGAACTACTAAAGCTTAAGACTAGGTACTGAAAAACTTACCCAACACTTCGCTACAACTTTCTCCAGACTCCTTCTCTCTACCTTCTCTCTAACTTTCGAAATGCTCAAGGAATTGGTGAGAAAATTAGAAGAGCATTGAAGGCTATTTATAGGAAAAGACCATGAATTTCAACCCTTGGATCAACTTTATGGGATTCAACATTGGCCTTCCATTCCTCCATTTTGCACCACAAATTTCGTCCCCCTATGTCATCCCATGTCACCAACATGATGTCACACTTTGCTTTATGGAGCTTCTACCGATAAAGTCCCCTGTTCGGTGTTCTAATCGCGTAATCTTAACAAATCTCAAAAACCCGAGAACATAGCCCTGAAGGTCTATTCTTCCTCTTTAGAAATGTCTGGGTTAACTAAATTTTTGATCCCATTCAGAACATTTCGTTGCCTGCCGAACATTTTCGGACAAACGCCGTCGGTTACAGAAATGACTTCCGGTAACATCAACTTCGAGACAAAAATTCACTGATTCATAATATGTCCAGTTGATTATCACCTAATCCAAGGATTTCAAGTTATGGCTTAGTTTCTATAGATTCTCGTTTATCTGATTTGCTTTTTGGATATCTGATAGCTTCTTAGCCAGTTTAGTATAACCCTTTTCGGTTACGGAAATAACTTCGGAGGTAACCTACTCCGAGCTAAAAATTCACTTGTTTATAATAAGTCCTGATGTTAGCTACCTAATTCAAGGATTTTGAGTTAGGATTTATTTTCTATCGGTTCTCATTTATCCTATATGCTTTTTCTACTTTTTCCAACAACTTCTTCACTAAGTTTCTATTTTAATTTCCATTCAATTTTCCTTTATTTTTCCCTTGTAATTTCGGCTGGCCCCTTTTTGTTTGACTTTTCAAACCTTGCTTTATTTCATTAATCCATGCTTTAAGTATTTAATTAGGTAGTTATCTTATTGCTTAATCCTTTGTTGCTTAATTAAGCCTTAGGGATTAATTGTAGTTCATCATATACCTTTTTAATTAAGTCAAATTACTTAGAAATATTCTTTATACCAATCTTGATCCCTTATTGGTCATTAATCTCAATTTAAGGGTTTTAAATAATTAACTTTGCATATCTCCTTTATCCATGTCTAAATAATTAGCCATTAATTATCTAATTAATCACTTACTAATTGTTCACAACTTTCTTAATTGAGATTAATTATTATCTCACAACTATTGGACTGACATTGGTAATTTATGCTCCATGTAAAATATTAAAAATCACGGGGTCATTTTGGTCCTCAAAATACTTTTTGATTTTTGCCCTTTAATTTTTCCAAGGTTATAATTTAATAAATTACCAAAATTAGAGACAATATACTCTCTAATTTTTAATAAATATTTAATTGTCTCTAAGGATTTTATCATAATTTTTCTCAAGGTATTATATGACCCATAAATGCATTTTAGGGATTTTCGCCCCCTTTATGCCTTTTAATTTCAATAGAAATTTCCATCAAATAAGATAAGTATATCCTAAGGGTTGATACCACATATTCACCTATTTCCAATAGGTATTATTTACAAATTTATGATTCTTATCATAATCGAGATTTTTAGGGTATTACATTACTTTTCTAATTTGAAGTCAAATTAAGTATTAAGGTAAAATTACCCCCATAAGTCCAAGAGAAGAAAATTAAATACAGAGAATCGCATTGAATTATTTTTCTTATAAGTTTGAATTTTAAATGACACAATTTAACTTGTAAAATATAAAAGTTTAACTTATAAATATAGGACAAAGTTCATTGTGCAAATCGCACTAAAAACATTGTCGTATATGTATGACTAGAGGAGTATATTGGAGGAGATATTTTTAATACATTAATAATTATAAATTATTTGTTTACATTCACAGTTTTAAAACATTAAACCACATGGAGTATAATTATAATAAACTAAACATTTAATGGTCAATGAAAAAATGAATGATGATTATATTGATGCGTAGTTGCCTGGTTGCGTATATTAAATATTTATTACAAAATATTTTTTATTTCTCATACAAATTAATTTTGATTACAGTATTGTTTTTTATATATTTTATTAAATATAGTACTGGGAGTGATATCAGTATCACCGAATATAGAATACTGTTTCGGGACCATGAAAGATTCACTAATCATTTGTAGTAATATAAATTAAGCATGCCTAGAAGAATAAATAGATAACCTGCTTATGTGTTCCCAAAATTTAAAATTTAAGATCGGTTTATCGCATTTAAGTACTTAAAGGTTTCCCTCTGAATTTTTTCTATGTTGGCCAATTAAAACCCCCCGCTTAAGTTTTTTTTCAATAATATATATTGAACACATTTTCAAAGAAAAAGAAAAATCTTAATATTTTTCCTTGATCCTAAATAAAATGTAGGGTTTATTTGGTTATGTATAAGGAGAAGGATTTAAGGAAATAGATGTAATTAATACTCTTCCGTTTCTAATTACAAAAATTCACTGATCCATAATTTGTCCAGTTGATTACCAACACATCCCCAGATATTGAGTTATGATTTATTTTCTACAGGTTTTCATTTCCTCAACTGCTCCTTTGTCCTTTTCGTCTTATTCCCTTATTGTTCCGTCGGTTTCGGAAATGACTTCAGAGACAGCCCACTCCGAGATAAAAATTCACTTGTCTATAAAATACTCTGACCTTAGAAACCTTGTTCATGGTTTTCTAGATAGGATTTAATCTCTATCGGTGGTCATTTATCCTATTTGCTTTTTACAGAATATTCCATAGAATATTCCTTTGTATTAATATTTTATTTCAAAAATCTTATCTCCTTATCCAATTTGATATTTTTCGGTCCTTTTATTATTATTTTTATTTATTTTTGTTTTTAAAATTATTTAATTAATTAATATTATATAAAATAATTATTAAATAATTTTTTTATATAATTTTTTTACAAAATTTTTCATAATTTTTCCACAAAGTTTCCTATTGGTCCATACTTTGATTTAGGCTTAAAATTACTTAACCTCACCAATTTTTCTTCATATTTTTCAATTAATTAGAAAATATATTTTATGCTAATTTTAGCCATAAACCACTAATTATAGGGTTTTACATAATTATCTTTGGATTTTCCTTTGTTTAAGCCCAAATAATTAGCCAATAATTATTTAATTAATTACTCACTAATTGTCACTAATTTTATTAATTATAATAACTCATTTCCTCACAACAATTGCACTGACATTAGTATTTTATGTCCCATGCATTATATCATAATTCACGGGGTAATTTTGGTCATTATAATACTTTTTAACTTTTCCCCCTTTATTTTTCCAAGGTAATAATTTAATAAATTACCTAAATTAGGGACAATATTCTTCCCTATTTCAAATAAATATTTACTTGCCTCTTTATAATTTTCACAGGGTATTTTATAACCCGTAAATGCATTTTAGGGACCCGTTTGCAAACTTTAAAACGTTTTAGGGACCTAACTGCACATTATCTAATTTCAAGAGAAATTACCCTAATAACAAGATAAATTCAATACAAGGTGTTTGAGACCTCATATTCTCCTATTTTTACTAGGCATTACTTACTGAGATTTTTAGGGTTTTATATTTCTCCCCCCGTTAAATAAAATTTCGTCCTCGAAATTTGCACTTCACCATCTATACTTCGTACTATCAAAACTTCAGACTATACGCGTCGGATCTTTACTTTATCTGTCGGCTGCTCCTCTTGATGATCGAGAATTCGCTCCGGTTTGACTGTTACGATCTTGTCATATTGTACTTTGATATATAGTGTTTCCCGTGGTTCCCATACACCGCGGTCAACACCACAGATACCAAAATGTCTCCATGGAATATACCATGGCAACACAAGATACTTCAAATGTTCCCATGGCGCCCACACACCATGGTAACATAAGATACCGCTACTCAATGACATGATTGATAGCGACTTCGGCAAGTGCACCGATTTTTACAAGTAATAAAGTATGTGAGAAAGAGATCGTCCCACGAGGAATAGTACTCCAATCACTAATTCGTTATTTTAGATTTAGTTGGATAAATAGAGTGATATGGGGTGAGTTGTAACCAACCAGAATTTAAAGAATTAACTAAAGAATAAGAATTAAGAATTACGAATTTCAAGATGGAAAAGATACTCTAATCAAGAAAAGCACAGCTAGGGCTGAGAATCCCCCTATGTTCCTCCAAGTATTTAAATTAAATCCCTAATTGATTATTCTTCCCTAAATTGACGATCAATTCTCTATAGTTAGACTAAGTCCCAATGTCTTGATGCTACCTTAATCCGTTATCTTTGAAATCAACCTAATGTCTTAGTATTGTTTGGAAAAATCAATTTGTTTACCAGAATTATGCGATCGCATAAATTCGTAAGCCTATGTCTAGGTCATGCAATTCTACGATGAATTAACGGTTCTAGTTAAATGTACCAACATCTCTATTGTCATACACTAACCTATAAACGATCTGAAAGGCGATCACTCTTTTAAGAAAGCGTTAAGCACAGGTAATCCATTCAGTCAAGAAAACAATAATCAAATAAGAATCTAAATAAAAACTTGAAATTCACATAGGGTTCATCCTCGCCCTAACTACTAAAAGAAACCAGCCAAGCATGGCTAGGTTACCAAATTAATAAAAGATGAAAATCACAGTCGTTCTTGCGTCTCCGTTTTCTCCTTCTTTCCGTTCTTGAATTCTGCTCGTCCGTGTGTGCGTGTTCTCGTTCTCCGCGTCAATATCTCTGAATTTCCTCCTGTTGCGTCTGTGCCTTTTAATATATATAAGGGGGTGCTTTAATGCTATGGGGCCCACGCGTTTTTGTCTTCTTTCTTTTTTCCTTGCGCAGGTATCTCTGATCTCCTTCTAAATCATATAATAATATAACATTATATTATAATATAATATATATAATATTATAATATTATAATATATCTTTTCAATTTAATTTGCTGCTTCTCTCAGATCACATAATATCTCCAGCACAACAAAAATAGGATATCAATAGATTTTCTATTATGATATTCTTTTATCCTATATTTAATTAAAAGATAGATAAGTACATAAAGATAATTAAATAAGTACAAAATATCAATGAATTCAATCCAATATATCCTTAATCTACCCTTATTTAATTATAAAATATCTACTTATCAAACTCTCCCACACTTAAATCTTTGCTTGTCCTCAAGCAAAAGAAAGAGAATTAATTATCTGAAAGGAACATTGCATATGAAATTCCTAAACAGAGAGCAATAAACCACCACACTTAGATCATATCATCAAATCCTATTTGAGTTAATGTCTTATAAGAATAGGTCACTAAGTCAAATAGCCTTAAACAATTATAATAATCTCTTAACATCCCATAATCAAAGGATCAGTGAATAATAAGATCAACAATAAGATTAGTAGACGAATATTATGCTACTTAATTTTTTCCAGAAAAATTCAAATGCCCCCACTAAACCAAGCTTTTCATTTAATTTAATAAGGATCCTCAAGTAAGAAATGACTCATTCTTTTTTTTTTTTTTTTGTCTTGAGCCGTTGTAGGTCCCCTTTTGACGCGACCCTGCACATGGGTGATGCAGCACCGGTTACTCAGTTACTCCAACAGGCACCTCAAGAGGCTTTTAGCCCAACTCATAACTCTCTTGTGAAAACGAAAGGAAATCACCAAGAGGGGGGTGAATTGGGGATTTTAAAACTTTTATAATAACTTTGCACCCAAGCTGAAGCTAAACGTAAAGAGATAGGGAAGAAGAGCTTGACACAGAAAGTTTATCCTGGTTCGGTCTAAATTCTTGACCTACGTCCGGTCCCGGACTCTCGGGTTTTTCTACTATCACTTTAACTCGTATACACACTCGTACTCAAGGATTATCCTCTCTCTAGGATACACTCCCCTTACAAGTTGTAATCGAAATCCCAATCTCCAAGTCCCTTGACTTGAGATCTTTTACAATGAATGAATAATTTGTATAAAAGCTCTCTCACAGAGAAGATAATGATAAACACCGAGGCTCTTTGTATATCAAAATACAATACGTAAAGAAAACTGAATGTATAAGAACTCTTGAGCTTGCTTTTCGTTTCTGCTTAATCTTTTGTTGTTCTTCTAAGTTTGTAATCAACTCTTTATATAGTGGTGAGTTGCTATGTGACCGTTACTTCTCAACTTAGCATGTTCTTCATTTGAAATTCAGTTTGATGAGGATTATAGCCGTTGGGTCCTGAATTTCAGCCGATTCATTCCCGGACGCGTGAAATCATTCTCCCTTCGATTCTTCGCGTTTATTCAATGATTCGCTTGATCCAATTTAATACCTGAAACATTCTCAATATAGAGTAGTTAAATACGTTTGAATATACTAAATGAATGCAATCAATTCGTATAAACATGGTAAGTTTTGCAGTTCAAAAGAATCAGGATGAAATCAGTAACTATCATATTTTCCTCCGTCTTAAACTCGAGTTCTCTAAGTCGCTCGAGTTCGTAAGGCTTTTAGAGTATCCGGTTTATCTTCGAGAGAGCAAACTCGGAGTTTGATGTAAACTCGGAGTTTGTATTTTGTTTCACCATGTGAACTCGAGTTCACGAAGGTAGGCTCGAGTTCGAATACTCTCTAAGCTTTTGTCGAATGAACACTGGAGTAATATCTCACAAGATAAGGTGCTCGAGTCCATTAGTGATTAGGCTCGAGTTTAACACTATTCATGCCTAAGAGTTTTGGTTGCTCGATTAGAGTGGACTGGAGCATGAGTACAAACTCTGGAGTTTGTACACTTGCTTTTCTTTCTTCAGATGAAGGGCTCGAGTTCATTATATTATAGCCATAGAAACAAGTGAACTCTACTCAAAAAGAATAAACTCTGGAGTTTAAAGAGATACAATTTAATTAGAAAAAACTTCCCGCCATGGGAAAACTCGAGCTTGTCTATATGTGCTCGAGTTTACTTGTTTGTAAACTCTTTATTATTATATCATGAGGGTTTAGGCTCGAGTCTATTTACTCGTGCTCGAGTTCGTTATGCTGAAAATATCCCGACGAGCTCTCTGTTTGCGTAAAACTCGAGTTTGCTTAGTTAGGCTCGAGTTTTGCGGTGACAAAGTGATTTTGACTCTTTTGTCATTTTAAAAGCATTCGTACTTGTTTACAATTGTTATTAATCATCAAAAAACATAGAGAACTAACATCTTGGACTTTACCGTTTGACGCGACCCTGCACATGGGTGATGCAGCACCGGTTACTAAGTCAAGTCTAAAGATGTCAGCGGAGTTGTTGTTTTTTTTTAAAGTCATTTCCCTGAACAAAAGGTTTACTTAGCTAGCAAGGTCATCATCTAATTTTCTAAAGAAATCATGTAGCAAAATATTCAAAAACTAATAATCTGTTGATCCTATTACAAACTATTCCCTATTCTCATAGTCCGTCTCAAGACTGCTACAAAAATTCAAGGCTTAGAGACTTAATTGAAACATTCTTTTCTATTTTAATTTTTGACTTGATAATATTCACTAAGATGGGGAAAACTCAAAATTAAGGTCAATCCTATACAATAAAAAAATATTTTCGATTGTATAAGGACAAGCATAACCAACGAAATCATATCCCTCCCCCATACTTAAATCAAACATTGTCCTCAATGTTGCAAAAATATAAAGAGGGAAAGAAACTAGTACTCTTGGTTTAGGTCTTTAACTCCGATGTGGAGTTCTTCATCCGGTACCATCCATGATGTTTCAATTTTGAAGAGAGGAGCGAGTGCACACGCAAGACTTGGCAACAACAAGAGGAGTGATCATCTTTAAACCTAGAAAAATGAAAAAAAAAAACTAAATAATAATAATAATTGCAAGAAAAACTTATTGGGTTGCCTCCCAATCAGCGCTTGTTTACCGTCTCGAGCCTGACGGATGTCACATTAATTCTCAACTTCCAATGCCACAGAGGTTCTTCCTCTGTCAATGTCTCCACCGTGGTAAGGCTTTAATCTCTGCCCATTCACCTTAAAAGCTTCATTTGAACCTATAGGTGCAATGGCAATTGCACCAAAAGGTGTGACTTCTTTGACTACAAAAGGTCCTGACCATCTAGACTTCAATTTCCCTGGAAAAATTTTCAATCGAGACTTACCTCCTCCCACCAATGTGCGTAGCGTTCGCAGTTTTCTTGGTCACGCAGGTTTTTATCGGAGGTTTATCAAGGATTTTTCCAAGATAGCCAAACCACTTAGTCAGTTGTTGGTCAAAAATGAAGACTTTAACTTTAACAATAATTGTCTAAGGTGTGCAGATGGAGTGCTTCGGCGCTGCATTCCAGAGGAGGAAACTCATAAGGTCCTCTGGCATTGTCACAGTTCAGATTATGGTGGACATTTTGCTGGAGAACGCACTGCTGCTAAGGTATTACAAAGTGGTTTTTATTGGCCTACACTATACAAGGATGCTAGGAAGTTTGTGGAGCGTTGTGATCGTTGCCAAAGAACTGGAAATATCTCTAGGAGACATGAGATGCCCCTTAACAACATTCTTGTTATTGAGATATTTGATGTGTGGGGAATTGATTTTATGGGGCCATTCCCAAGTTCTTTTAACAACAAGTACATTCTTGTAGCTGTGGACTATGTCTAAAAGTGGGTGGAGGCAATTGCTCTTCCCACTAATGAAGCTAAGGTGGTGGTATCCTTTCTCAAAAAGAATATATTCAGCAGGGTTCTGGGTACCGAGGGCCATTATCGCTGACGGAGGCGCTCATTTTTGTAACCGACGCTTTCAATCATTGCTTAGCAAATATGGTGTCACTCATCGTGTCACTACTCCATATCACCCACAAACTAGTGGGCAAGTGGAGATTTCTAACAGGGAATTGAAGCAAATTCTGGAGAAGACTGTTGGGAAGTCAAGGAAGGATTGGTCTCAGAAGCTTGACGATTCCTTGTGGGCATACCGAACGGCATTCAAGACTCCTATCGGCATGTCACCGTTTCAGCTATTATATGGTAAATCTTGCCACCTTCCAGTGGAGCTTGAGCATAAGGCACTTTGGGCAACTAAGCTGCTGAATTTCGATGCTAAATCATTGATGAAAAAGGCTACTTCAATTGAATGAGCTTGATGAATTCAGAATTTTTGCATATGAGAGTGCTAGCCTCTACATGGAGAGAACCAAGAGATGGCATGACAGGAGGATTATTCCTAAAGAGTTTCATCCGGGACAACAAGTACTACTGTATAATTCTCGATTGAAACTTTTCCGTGGAAATTGAAGTCTAGATGGTCGACCTTTTGTAGTCAAAGAAGTCACACCTTTTGGTGCAATTGCCATTGCACCTATAGGTTCAAATGAAGCTTTTAAGGTGAATGGGCAGAGATTAAAGCCTTACCACTTGGAGACATTGACAGAGGAAGAACCTCTGTGGCATTGGAAGTTGAGAATTAATGTGACATCCGTCAGGCTCGAGACGGTAAACAAGCGCTGATTGGGAGGCAACCCAATAAGTTTTTCTTGCAGCTATTATTATTATTTTGTTTTTTTTTCATTTTTCTAGGTTTAAAGATCATCACTCCTCTTGTTGTTGCCAAGTCTTGCGTGTGCACTCGCTCCTCTCTTCAAAATTGAAACATCATGGATGGTACCGGATGAAGAACTCCACATCTGAGTTAAAGACCTAAACCAGGAGTACTAGTTTCTTTCCTCTTTATATTTTTGCAACATTGAGGACAATGTTTGATTTAAGTATGGGGGAGGGATATGATTTCGTTGGTTATGCTTGTCCTTATACAATCGAAAATATTTTTTTTTGTATAGGATTGACCTTAATTTTGAGTTTTCCCCATCTTAGTGAATATTATAAAGTCAAAAATTAAAATAGAAAAGAATGTTTCAATTAAGTCTCTAAGCCTTGAATTTTTGTAGCAGTCTTGAGACGGACTATGAGAATAGGGAATAGTTTGTAATAGGGTCAACAGATTATTAGTTTTTGAATATTTTGCTACATGATTTCTTTAGAAAATTAGATGATGACCTTGCTAGCTAAGTAAACCTTTTGTTCAGGGAAATGACTTTAAAAAAAACAACAACAACTCCGCTGACATCTTTAGACTTGACTTAGTAACCGGTGCTGCATCACCCATGTGTGTGGTCGCGTCAAACGGTAAAGTCCAAGAGAGTTATGAGTTGGGCTAAAAGCCTCTTGAGGTGCCTGTTGGAGTAACTGAGTAACCGGTGCTGCATCACCCATGTGCAGGGTCGCGTCAAAAGGGGACCTACAACGGCTCAAGACCCCAAAAAAAAAAAAAAGAATGAGTCATTTCCTACCTGAGGATCCTTATTAAATTAAATGAAAAGCTTGGTTTAGTGAGGGCATTTGAATTTTTCTCGAAAAATTAAGTAGCATAATATTCGTCTACTAATCTTATTGTTGATCTTATTATTCACTGATCCTTTGATTATGGGATGTTAAGAGATTATTATAATTGTTTAAGGCTATTTGACTTAGTGACCTATTCTTATAAGACATTAACTCAAATAGGATTTGATGATATGATCTAAGTGTGGTGGTTTATTGCTCTCTGTTTAGGAATTTCATATGCAATGTTCCTTTTCAGATAATTAATTCTCTTTCTTTTGCTTGAGGACAAGCAAAGATTTAAGTGTGGGAGAGTTTGATAAGTAGATATTTTATAATTAAATAAGGGTAGATTCTGGGATATATTGGATTGAATTCATTGATATTTTGTACTTATTTAATTATCTTTATGTACTTATCTATCTTTTAATTAAATATAGGATAAAAGAATATCATAATAGAAAATCTATTGATATCCTATTTTTGTTGTGCTGGAGATATTATGTGATCTGAGAGAAGCAAAGAAATTAAATTGAAAAGATATATTATAATATTATAATATTATATATATTATATTATAATATAATGTTATATTAATATATGATTTAGAAGGAGATCAGAGATACCTGCGCAAGGAAAAAAGAAAGAAGACAAAAACGCGTGGGCCCCATAGCATTAAAGCACCCCCCCTTATATATATTATAAGGCACAGACGCAACAGGAGGAAATTCAGAGATATTGACGCGGAGAACGAGAACACGCACACACGGACGAGCAGAATTCAAGAACGGAAAGAAGGAGAAAACGGAGACGCAAGAACGACTGTGATTTTCATCTTTTATTAATTTGGTAACCTAGCCATGCTTGGCTGGTTTCCTTTAGTAGTTAGGGCGAGGATGAACCCTATGTGAATTTCAAGTTTTTATTTAGATTCTTATTTGATTATTGTTTTCTTGACTGAATGGATTACCTGTGCTTAACGCTTTCTTAAAAGAGTGGTCGCCTTTCAGATCGTTTATAGGTTAGTGTATGACAATAGAGATGTTGGTACATTTAACTAGAACCGTTAATTCATCGTAGAATTGCATGACCTAGACATAGGCTTACGAATTTATGCGATCGCATAATTCCGTAAACAAATTGATTTTTCCAAACAATACTAAGACATTAGGTTGATTTCAAAGATAACGGATTAAGGTAGCATCAAGACATTGGGACTTAGTCTAACTATAGAGAATTGATCGTCAATTTAGGGAAGAATAATCAATTAGGGATTCAATTTAAATACTTGGAGGAACATAGGGGGATTCTCACCTAGCTATTGCGCTTTTCTTGATTAGAGTATCTTTTCCATCTTGAAATTCGTAATTTTAATTCTTATTCTTTAGTTAATTCTTTAAATTCTGGTTGGTTACAACTCACCCCATATCACTCTATTTATCCAACTAAATCTAAAATAACGAATTAGTGATTGGAGTACTATTCCTCGTGGGACGATCTCTTTCTCACATACTTTATTACTTGTAAAAATCGGTGCACTTGCCGAAGTCGCTATCAATCATGTCATTGAGTAGCAGGTATCTTATGTTACCATGGTGTGTGGGCGCCATGGGAACATTTGAAGTATCTTGTGTTGCCATGGTATACTCCATGGAGACATTTTGGTATCTGTGGTGTTGACCGCGGTGTATGGGAACCACGGGAAACACTATATATCAAAGTACGATATGACAAGATCGTAGCAGTCAAACCGGAGTGAATTCTCGATCATCAAGAGGAGCCGCCGACAGATAAAGTAAAGATCTGACGTGTATAGTCCGAAGTTTTGATAGTACGAAGTATAGATGGTGAAGTGCAAATTTCGAGGACGAAATTTTATTTAACGGGGGGAGAAATATAAAACCCTAAAAATCTCAGTAAGTAATGCCTAGTAAAAATAGGAGAATATGAGGTCCCAAACACCTTGTATTGAATTTATCTTGTTATTAGGGTAATTTCTCTTGAAATTAGATAATGTGCAGTTAGGTCCCTAAAACGTTTGAAAGTTTGCAAACAGGTCCCTAAAATGCATTTACGGGTTATAAAATACCCTGTGAAAATTATAAAGAGGCAAGTAAATATTTATTTGAAATAGGGAAGAATATTGTCCCTAATTTAGGTAATTTATTAAATTATTACCTTGTAAAAATAAAGGGGGAAAAGTTAAAAAGTATTATAATGACCAAAATGCCCCCGTGAATTATGATATAATGCATGGGACATAAAATACTAATGTCAGTGCAATTGTTGTGAGAAAATGAGTTATTATAATTAAGAAAATTAGTGACAATTAGTGAGTAATTAATTAAATAATTATTGGCTAATTATTTGGGCTTAAACAAAGGAAAATCCAAAGATAATTATGTAAAACCCTATAATTAGTGGTTTATGGCTAAAATTAGCATAAAATATATTTTATAATTAATTGAAAAATATGAAGAAAAATTGGTGAGGTTAAGTAATTTTAAGCCTAAATCAAAGTATGGACCAATAGGAAACTTTGTGGAAAAATTATGAAAAATTTTGTAAAAAAATTATTTAATAATTATTTTATATAATATTAATTAATTAAATAATTTTAAAAACAAAAATAAATAATAATAATAATAATAATAAAAGGACCAAAAAATATCAAATTGGATAAGGAGATAAGATTTTTGAAATAAAATATTAATACAAAGGAATATTCTATGGAATATTCTGTAAAAAGCAAATAGGATAAATGACCACCGATAGAGATTAAATCCTATCTAGAAAACCATGAACAAGGTTTCTAAGGTCAGAGTATTTTATAGACAAGTGAATTTTTATCTCAGAGTGGGCTGTCTCAGAAGTCATTTCCGAAACCGACGGAACAATAAGGGAATAAGACGAAAAGGACAAAGGAGCAGTTGAGGAAATGAAAACCTGTAGAAAATAAATCATAACTCAATATCTGGGGATGAGTTGGTAATCAACTGGACAAATTATGGATCAGTGAATTTTTGTCCCGAAGTTGATAATTCCGGAAGTTATTTCCGTAACCGACGCATTTTTCCGTAAATCTTCGGCAAGACCGGAGAAGACCTGAAAGAGATCAAATATTTAGTTAACCCAGACAATTCTAATGAGTAGGAAAAGAACTTCAAAGTTGTGATTCCGGATTTCTAAGATTTTACAAGATTACGCGATTCGAACACCGAACTGGGACTTTATCGGTATAAAACTTCTTGAGGAAGTAAGTGACATCATCAAAGTACATGGATGACATCATGGGGATGATGTCATATGGAGGAAAGAGAAAGGGATGGATGGATGAGATCGAAACTTCTTTACTAAGTAAGATCCTACGGTTGAGATTAAAGGAGAAAAGTGCAAATTTGCCTGGAATTCTCTATAAATAGCACCTCATTCCTCTTCACAATTCACACCAAAACCACTCTTAGAAAGTGTAGAGAGAAGTTAGAGAGAGAAGCTCTGGGGAAAGTTGTAGCGAAGTTCTTCAACGGGTAAGTTCTTCGGTTCTAGTCTTTAGTTCGGTAGTTCTTGAAGTTTTAGGGTAGATGTTGTTTTGATCCTTAATCTTCCAAGTATGATTAGATATCATATGTTAGGGGTATTTTAGTCATTAATTTTTTAAATCATGATGGGGTCGGAGTTATGGCAAAATTTTGGAAGATTAGAATCAAAGTAACGAAGTGCTGGCGAAATTCCGTCGATTAGGGGCATCAGGGGCAAAATGGTCATTTATGCCTAAAATGCCTGTTATGATGTCAAATGTTAATAAAATGTCATATTATCCTTATAGGATATGTGTAACCACAAACCGCTGTTGTACCGCTGTCAAACGTACCGTTTACCGTTTTCCGTCAGAAGTACCGATTACCGTCAACGAAGGTACGTCCGCGTACTGTAACACTAATCTGATGTTTATGGTATGCATGTATGTGCTAGGTGTATTGTATGTGGTAGTTGATAGCTCTGTGATATGTTTATGTACTGTTAATATATTTACGTTTGCTATGGGCGATATATCTGCATGCTTTTGGGCGATATATGTATACATGCTTTTGGGCAATATATGTATGCATGCTTTTGGGCGATGAGTGCTCATATACTTTTGTTGATATGATTGTCTGTAGTCCATATGCTGTATATGTAAATATGAGGTTAACCGTTACCTGAGATCCGGTGCGGATCTCAGCTCTTAATATAGCGTTAGGGTTGGGCGAACCAAGGACCGAGGAGAGAGGGAAGCAGCAAGCTTAGAGACCGGCTGAAGACTTACTGTTGTTCTTTACTTTTGAAAACTCTCGGTTACTATACTGCTTCTGTAATTTGCCAGTGGGCATTTTGAATATATATATCAGTTACTCTTCCGCTCCGATGCTCTAATCTGATGAAAAAAAAATTATACTGCTTTTGAAAAACGGGATGTTACACTCTATGCCAATCTTGGCCATTAATCTTTAATTAGGGTTACACCTAATTAACTTTGGACATTTCTTTGATTCATGCTTTAAATAATTAGCAATTAATTATTTATTTAATCACCTACTAATTGTTGACAATTTTCTTAATTAAAATTAATTATTTTCTCACAACTATTTTACTTACATTGGTAATTTATACACCATGTATTATTTTAAAAATCATGGGGCAACTTATGGTCCCCAAAATAATATTTGATTTTTGCCCCTTTAATTCCCAAGGAAATAATTTAGTAAATTACCAATATTAGAGATAACATACTTTCCTATTTTTAATAAATATTTAATTGCCTCTTAAGTCATATCATAATATTCTCAGGGTATTTTATGACCCATAAAGGCATTTAGGGATTTTTGGCACTTTATTTCTTCTAATTTCAATAGAAATTACCTTAGGAAAATAAGGTAAATATAACACAATATTTGAGACCATATATTCACCTATTAACAATAGGTATTATTTATCCCAATATAATATTTAAGATAAATAATTATTCGGGTATTACATTTCTCCCCCCGTCAAATAAAATTTCACCCTCGAAATTTGCTCTACACTAACTAGACTTTGTATTAACTAAACTCCGGACCTTATGCTCCGGCTTGACTACAAAGATTTTGTCATGTCATACTTTGATATATAGTGTTTCCGTGGCGCCCATACACAGCGGCAACACCAGATACCTCATACTCAATGATGTCATGTCGTACTTTGATACCATGTAGTGTTTCCATGGCGCCCATACACCGTGGCAACACAAGATACCTCTAGGGTAAATTTATTTTGGATATTTATTTTGGTTACCGGATGACTGTAGTATATTATTTTTACCTGTTTGGGCACCATTATCCGGATGACTATATATTAAACCCTCTAGGGTAAATTTATCTTTCTGTATCTTTATTTTATCAGTATATTATTGTCCAAACCAATGAATGCTCTACTGCTGATACTCTGATGTGTGACGTAAATTAACCTGGGATAAATAGTTTAAAATTGAATAAGAGTAAGGATCACACTACCCGCCACCTGAATGGGCGAGGCCGGTAGGTGTGTAACACAAACACTTGTTAAATAATGTTTTCACAGGTCAATCCAATGCTGACCTATATATATATGTGTGTGTGTGTATATATATATATATATATATATATATATATATATGTATGTATATATATATGTATGTATGTATGTATGTATGTATATATATATATATATATATATATATATATATATCTATATATATATATATATATATGTTTTTTTGTCAAGGCTTTCATTAATGTTGCTTTTATTAAAATCCTTTACCTGCTGCGTTGATTGTGCTCAATTCATGAGTCATTTGATTTTTAATTAGTCACCTCTTTAATTATACTTTTGAGTTCATGAATTTAGTCTACACTATAATATTACTCTAATATTTAGATTATATTTTGTTGTAAGCTTAGGAGAGTATTGTATTAAGGGAGCAAGAAGTCTAAGCTAGCACATACAAGAACAAGCTAATCAAATAATTGAGAGTTAAATACTTAAAATTGAAGGGAAATGAAACTTGCTGACTTCACAACTCATATATGAAATCTTTCAATATCAGGTTCTGATGTCCTGGAAAAAGGATTAGGGCCAAGAAGGTAATCAAATACAGAGCTTGCTTTGGCTACAAGCAACTTCTCATAAGATTATAATGCCACTAGTGCAAAAAAGGGATTTAAGACCGCCTCATTTAGAGCGAATCATCGACGCCCCGCTCTTAAAGGTGTGACCGGTGGCAGTTTTGTAAATAAAAAGAACTTCTAATAAGCTAAAGTGCTTTAAGACTGCCACATTAAGACCGGACTAAAGAAGGACCGCTCCTAAAAATATGACCGGTGGCAGATTTGTAAATATAAAGATCTTCTTACACTGGATCAGTTTTTCATAGGTCTTATCCAGACCTGTTAAAATAACAATCGGTCTTAAAAAATGTTATTAAAAAAATTGAAATATCAATTACTTTTGGAGAAATCTCATATAGCCAGACTTATATTTTCTACACTCCAAATTTAATACGGAAAAATTAAAATATAAATATATTAAAGTTTTAAGACCGAACATTTATAAAAGACGGTCTTAAAAGTTAGACCTTTAAGACCGGACATAAAAGTTGTCTGGTACTAAAGTTTAAATAAAAAATTAATAAATGTTAAGACCATAGTTCTGAGAATGACCGGTCTTAAAAGTTAGACTTTTAAGACCGGACAAAAAATTTGGCCGGTACTAAAGTTTGAATAAAAAATTAATTAATTTTAAGACCGGACATATAGAGAGATCGGTCTTAAAAGTTATCTTTTAAGACCGTATATGTGTATTTGTCCGGTCTTAAAAATGAAGCGCCAAACGTTAACTTCGCGCGGAAGCTTTTGTCACTCTCACTGAAGAACCCCTGTTCACGTTGCGAAACCCTTCCTGTTCCATTACCTCTCTTCCTCGCCCCGCGTACCGTTAGCCTCTGTTACTCCCTCATTTTCTCAGGCATTCCTCTCTTCTTGTCTTGAAAATGAACGGTGAAAACGATTCCACTCGTGTTCTTGAAACTCCGGATCTTGGTTTGGTGGTGAGGGTCGGACGAACGAACCTCTTCATCTCACATTGAGCCTCCTCGCCGTGCACGCCGTGGTAGAAGCGGCACACGAATGATGGAAGTATCCCTTAGTCGGAATTCTGGGACGAAGCTCGAGATTCTTTTTGATGAAAATTTGCAACCTTTCGGTCCTAATAAAAGCACATATACTAGTTTTGTCGGCGCTCTAGTACGGAGCAAGGTTACTCTTTTGACTGATGAGTGGAAAAATGTGGACCAAAAAACAATAAAGGATCCTATGTGGGACACTATCCGGCTTACATTCACCGTCCCTGAGTCTGAGAAGTTGAAAGCCTCAACATTGTCTTATTGTACTGAGCGGTTCAAGAAGTTTAAGACCTTTCTGGCTAACACTTATATTTTTGCCGAGGAGAAGGCTGACCATCAACCCTGGGACAAGTACAAATCTCTTGATGAACAAACTTGGCAACAATTTGTTCAGAAGCGGACAACTCTCGAAGCTCTGGTGAGTTTATATTTAGTTTTGTTTGCACTTTTGTTTGCTTATTAACCTGTGCGGATATGTGAATTGTTATTGTGTACATCTAATCCTGTTAGTTAAATGGTTTGGTGTGTGAATAGAAGTATACATTTGCTGCCTTTGTCCTGCATGAGAGGAGCATGTCCTAGTTCCATGCAAGTCTGATATGTAAAGCGTGTAATGGTCATGGTTAGACGTTGCTGTTAGTTAGTAAGTATGTTAACTGTGTAATGGTTTCGGTGCAAGTAGTTACTTAGTTATTCTAATATGTGTTGGAACCATTTATGTTGAATGAATGAATTGACTGAGTTGGCAGCATTTCTGCAACTCCCTTTCCTTTGGTTTTCCCAATTTCTTCTACAATGCTACATCTTCCTTAAGTAAAATGTTGAAACTTGATGAAGTGAATTTGACTAATGTTTGACGTTCATATCAAGCGAAGTTCTCTAATTTACGTTAGTGACATGGTGGAATTCATAATTGATATATAGTTGTTTTCAATCTGATTCACGAAAATAAGGGAAAAATATCGGGAGATTGGGAGAAAGAATGATTGCCCACACAGGCTTCTCGGCGGATATGAAAAGGCCGAAAAGATTTGATGGCGGCCAAACGGAAGAGATTGGAAGATGAAGCTGAATCCAATCCTTCTACGGTAGTTGACCGGCCACCATCTCCAATACGTCGCGAGGAGCCGTGGTTGTATATTCGGCAAAAGCCAGCGGCGCCTACACGAGTGAAAAACTCGTGTAGTTCTTGAACGAATTGTAAGTATCGATATTGTTATTTTTACTTACTAAACATGTTTCATCACTAAGCTTCTCGTTATACGTATCTTACGGGAAGATCTTAAAAAGAAAGAGGCAGAGGGATCTTTGCGTCGGACGGGAGGAATGATGTTCGACCGTGCGACCGGAAAACCCGATCACTCGGGCGTGTAAGGGCGATTGGAGGACGGGTAGGCCTAAAGCAATACTTTGGTAAATCCAAACGCCACGAGACAAAGTATGGTTACCCGGGAGGAGATGGATCGACGCTTGCCAAATTAAGTGAGGAATCGGCGGCGAAAGATGCTTCATTGAGGATGTTTCAATCGAGATGAGCAAGATGAAGGAGGAGATGGAGAAAATGAAGTCCCTCCCGAGCTCTCGGCCAGAGACCAGTGTGGATCCCTTGACACCTTCAGCTGCACCTATGCAGCAACAGAGCACTAGAGGGAGCTGCATTTTTGGACAGTCAGAGCAACATTGTCATCCGTATGTGAAGGATCGTGATGGTCATAGACAATTGGTTGCTAAAGGGTCTGTCCACAACTTGGGATCAATTGTACACCACGAACAAATGGCTGATGATGAAGTCAGAGTGTCAATTGAAGAGGTGATCTTTGATGCACCTGTCCTTCTCCCAACTGATGAGCTGAAGCTTGTGAGTGATGTCAAGGGAACCTTCATCTCTTGGCCAGTGAAGCTTGTAGATGTCTCTACTCCTCCTCAAGCTCCACCCCTCATCAAGCTTCACCCCTCCTCAATCTCCATCCCTCCTCAAGCTCCACCCCCTCCTCAAGTTCCATCCCTACTGCTAACTTGACGGCCAAGGAAAAAATAAAAGATTTGGTAGCCAAAAAATGGTTTAAAGATAAATCGTGGCCTGTCGATGAAGTAGTAGGCATCCCAAATCCTCAACCGGTTTACTTTGATAATGAAGATGTAGAGACCATGCTGCTTCCTGGAAAGCAGGTTACTAGTCCATGTGTTCAAATATTTATGAAGTAAGTATCTTCTTCCTTGATTACATAATTTAAATGCACCGTTTAGACACACATACATATATACTAATTCCCTGATCGATGTCATTCTTGTAGGTGCATGCATGAGAAACTGGTTCAAGAGGGCAGAATTTCGGATTTTGGATTCTTGTGCCCAATGTATGCAAGTACAACACAACCTCTGGAATTGAGACAGGAGTACATATCAAAGAGGTTGTGTCAAGTGCCAAGAAAGGTGTACTTGTTTCCATCTTGGCTCGGGTACATATATATCACAATTCTTGTCTGTGAATTTTCAGCAACCACTATCAGTTGGTCGTCATGAACATGGAGTCGCATTATGTTCTCTTCTTATGCTCCATTCACATGGATCCATCGCATGTGTTGAAGCAGATCATCAACGAGTAAGAATATCATTTTGAAAGATCTTGTCTGAAATCTCTGTTGTGAATTTTCAGTGAACAGTACTGATAAATTTGTGATTTTGATGATAGTGGCATGAAGACCTTCCAAGTTGATGTAAAAAAAAGCGTGGGGTTAAGATCACAGATCCTAAATGGCACAAAATTAAGGTTAGTACATATTTGGACATGGCATAATTGCCTTCGAAGTTGGTCAGTAAGCTATATATGCTCTTATATATATTTATTGTTATTTTTAGACCCGTCGACAACCGAATGAATCGAACTTATGTGGCCCGTACGTGATGAAACACATATATGATATTGTGACGGAGGGAAAGACTACATTCACTTTAAGGGTAAAATGTTATGGCTGAATTCAGTCACTGATGGCTTAATGTTACATATGAAATATGCACGTAATAATATGTTTTTTTTTTCTGTCTTTGATGTTACAGAGGTTTGCCTGTGAAGAGCCATTTGATGATGATGAAGTGGAGCATATACGCGAAGTGTTTTGTGAATATCTGTATAAACTGGTCTTAGAAAATCAAAGTCAGGACAATAATTAATGTCCTAAATTAATTCATTTGTAAATAATATATGTTGTAGCAACAATAGCCTTCAGTACATACATTTGTTTATTTTTTCGACTAGCTAATTCATTCTTTTGTTTATTTTTTCAACGCAATGCAATTCAATAATAAATTTGTTTATTTTTTCGAACAATTTGTGTGTGTCCATTTTGGGTTTCTGAATGAATGGATTGGTGGATAAAGCTATTTAGTGCTTGAAATTTGAGGTATAGGCGGATGTTGAAAATGAGCCATAAGAGGCTCTGAAAAGTATTCGCGACTTTTAGGACCGTATATTTGTTAAAAATACGGTCCTAAAGGTCTTCGTCCATTTTAAGACCGTATATTTAACAAATATCCGGTCCTAAAAGTCTTCGTCTAATTCTAAAAATATGGGTAGAGACTTTTAGGACCGTATATTTGTTAAAAGTACGGTCCTAAAAGTCTTCGTCCATTTTAAGACCGTATATTTAACAAATATCCGGTCCTAAAAGTCTTCGTCTAATTCTAAAAAATATGGGTTGAGACTTTTAGGACCGTATATATGTCAAATATCCGGTCCTAAAAGTCTAGAAAATATACAGCTAAAATATTAGGACCGTATATTTGTTAGTTGTCAAGTCTTAAAAGTCTTCGTTTTATTTACTAGATTGCCGAAACCTTTAGGACCGTATATTTGTTAGTTGTCCGCTCCTAACTTTAAATTTTAAAATAAGGCTTAATGTTTAGGACCGAGGATTTATTATACGTCCGGTCCTAATATTCTTCATTTAAATAGAGTTGGTGACTCGGTTTTCAGACATATCGTTAGGGTTCAAGGCAACCATGTTTCTGGCGTTCTTCTCAAGTTTTGTGCTTCGTTGTCCTCGTTTCTACTTTTCTGGATGTGAAGATCATCATCGGTGTCCCTTTTCTTTTGTCGGAAAAGAAAGAAGATAACGAAAAGGACACCGAAAATGTTCACATCGGGAAAAGTACGGGGACGACAACGATGGTCCAAACTTGAGAAGAGTTGTCACTCTGTTTGTTTTTATTCGAAAAAGGTAAATAATGTTTTTGTTTTGTTTTGTATGGTCGCAATTGTTAACTTTATTCGCAAATTTTTAAGATTGTTCACCACGAAGAGGACAATGTTTTGTTTGTTCTTGTTGTCGGAGAAAAAGAACATAAAGTTAAAGACAAACAAGGAAGGCGATTGGGAAATAAAAATTTTATTTAATAATATTTTTTTTTATGCTGCCTCGTAAGGCAGCAGTACAAAAAAAAAAATTAAAAATTCTAATCCTCCCCATCGTTGTCGGAGGGGAGGGAAGGGTCGGAGACGTCGTCATCAGAGGTATGGTACTCAACGTCATTGGCGTCGAGTACTGCTTTCAGCTTGTTGTTGACGGCGTGATAGACCTGAAACAGTTTGCCCAAGCTTCGGTCTATATGATCGACGCGGGCTATCAGGTGCTCCAGCATCTCGCCAGAAGTTCGGTTTCGGAGGCAACGGGGGAGGATATGGAGGTGCCTCAGGATTTCGCCCAGAAGGAGGACCTCGTCGTGGTGGAGAAGCCATTACGGTGGAGGTTCTAGGAGGAGATGGAGATGAATGTGAAGAAAGTAACAACGGGTTTAAATAGAGACCCCATCCTGAAGAATGTGAAACGCCTAGGAAACATTAACGAGGAGACACATATTTGCTCAGAATACGAGGAGACGCCTAGTTGGGAAGTTTATGTGGAAGCCGAAGAGACTCTGAGTCATTCATTTCAACATGGGGAAGGGACTCTTTGAAAAGAATGAACTTTTAATACCGGATACTGTGTAAGATCCGTTCTTAAAAGTAATATTTTTAACCAAAAATTCTTACTTGAAAAAATAAATTGAAATATATAATAATAAATGAGTTTTAGGACCGGATACAAAGTAAAATATCGGTCTTATGATTTTTAGGACCGGATATATGATAAAAGGACGGTCTTAAAAGTAATTGAATTAAAAATTAGTTTTAGGACCGGATACAAGATAAAAGTTCGGTCTTAAAAGTTTGTTAAAAGTAAATGACTATTAGGACCGGATATTTTGGACAAATACGCTCTTAAAGTAGAAACATTAAATTCATTATATTGACGAATTCATCATCGATGTTTATCTCTCCTGCTATCTGTCCTTATATACTCCACACACTACCTCTTTGTTCTGTTAACTCCTCACTTCATAGCTCTGCCCCAACTTCTCAAATCCTCAAACCATGGTTAGATACAAGCAAACTGCTCGTAGGGGTGCATACACGCCTCAAGCTCGTGCCATGGCTAGATCATTATATGGTGCGCCTCCTCCAGCGACAGTGCGTCGTATTGTTTCCGAAGACTCTCGGGTCAATGGACCCATTGTTATTTCTTCGGATGATGAAGAGATTGCTCATGCCGCACCCCCCCTCGATCCTTCTGCCAATCCTGTCCTTGCTGAGTCCATCCCTCATCTTGAAGCTGGCCATGCAGATGTTCGTAATCCCCTCTCCAACCTGTTGGCCCCGCCGCGCCTACCTCGACCCTCTCCGCTCTTCCCGTAATGATCCATTCATATTGCGGGTGGAGAGAATAAGACAACAACTTGCCGATCTCCGGCGGGAAATTAATGCTCTTCACGCCGAAATCACCGAGGTTGTTCAGTCAGATTCTTGTGGATGATATTATTCAGCTTGTTTTTCTTTTGTTTTTTGTTGTTGTTGTGTATATATTCTGAAGTAATGTAAGAAACATTAAGAACACTATGAATTTTTTGGATGTTCTCCAGTAATTCATTAAGATATTCTCAAATTTTCCTTAATTTTTTGTCCTAAAAAATATCCTTTATTTTATTTATTTAATATTGCTATCACCAAGGCCATTAAGACCGGACATTTTATAAGTAACGGATCTAAAGAGTATTTGAATTTTAGGACCGGATGTTTTGTAAACCTCCGGCCTTAAAACTTAAAAGACTAATAAAATTTTAGGACCGGATACTTTTAAAACTCCGGTCTTAAAATGTTAGTTGTATCTTTAGGACCGGACATTTAATTAATAACCGGTATTAATAAAATCCAAAAAGCTAAATAAGGTATCTTTGTCGCGGGGAAAAATTAAATTTCCTCTCTACTCTCTTGTCTTGCCCAAAGTGAATACTCGAGTTCCGACTCGAAATTTCCCTCTCGGCTTCGTCGCCGCTTCGCGTACCTCTCTCGACAATCACTCGGTTCCTTAGCTAAACGTCTATAGACGAAGGCCGTAAGAGATCTTTCGGTTAAAACTTTATTATTTTCCAGCTTATCGTTCTTTGTTTTTCATGGGTTTAACGAAATCGGTGTAATGTTGTTATGGGTATTCACTCGTTGTTAATGAATATTGTTTTTTGAAGATTATATTTGCACTTTAGACCTACCCAACTGTCCAACAAGTGTTTTTAGGTTACTCTTGCTGTCTTGTCTGCAACTTCAACGTTCGTGAGCGGAGAAGTAAGACGACTCAACTAACGCTTTTGAATTTATATGCTACAAGTTAGTCCACAAGACCTTCATCCCCTGCATTTAATTTCCTCATCTTGCATTTACTTTGGTTCTTGGATTCACTGTGATGCATTTATGACCAAAAGTGATTCTTAATTTGTTATGCATTTAATGGGAAAGTTCCTCTTGTGATGCATTTATGACCAAAAGTGATTCTTAATTTGTTATGCATTTAATGGGCAAGTTCCTCCGTAAAAGTGATTCTTTGAGACAATATTTGCAATTGGAGTTGGCTTATTTTATATGCAAGTTTCAATTTTCTCGAATTATGTATGATCAATGATTTTCGTCTATAATATATAGGAATTCTACTATGGATCACGGTTGGATGGATGCTTTACGAACGAGTGTTGAATATCAGAATGGGGTTAGGGAATTTATAGAATTTGCTACACAAAATGCCCATTATGATGGGGGGAAGTATTATTGCCCTTGTGTAAAATGTTTGAATGAGTGTCGACTATGTCCTGAAGTTATACGCTCACATTTAATTTGTCACGGATTTTGTAAGACTTATATAGTATGGGTATGGCATGGTGAACAAGTGCCATCAAGTGGGAAAAAACATGGGGAAGTGGCCTTTGATGATAATGACACGGATATGGATGATCGCATAGAGGACATTATCCGTGATGTAGGAGAAGAGGCTTTTGAGCGATCACATGCATATGGTAATATGTGCAGTGATGCAGAGACACCGCTATACCATGGGTGTAAAAAATACCAATTGTTGAACGCTGTATTGAAATTGGTAAGCTTGAAGGCACGTCATGGATGGAGCGACAAGAGTTTTTCAGAATTGCTTGAGTCTTTGAAGGACATGCTTCCGAATGATAACGTGTTTCCGCATCGCTACTATGATGCTAAGAAGATACTTTGTCCATTGGGGATGGAGTACAAAAAGATCCATGCATGCCCGAATGGAGTACATCATGCTGTCTATGTTGATTTCGGGACCAAAACAACCCGGAAATGACATAGATGTTTACCTAGAGCCCTTGATCGAAGACTTGAAGGAACTGTGGGAAGAAGGTGTCGATGTTTTTGACTCTTTCAAGAAGGAGGTCTTTAAAATGAGAGCCATGATATTTTGTACTATAAACGACTTCCCAGCATATGGGAACTTGTCAGGGTATAGTGTAAAAGGCCATAAAGCATGTCCGGTTTGTGAAGAAGGCACATGCTACCATCAACTTCAACATGGAAGAAAGACGGTGTATCTTGGACATAGGAGATTTCTTAGACGGGGCCACCCATATCGTCGATTAAAGAAGGCCTTTTTTGGTGGCCAAGAGTATGAAGAAGCTCCGGTGGCATTGGACTGGGAGCAAGTGTATGAAAAGGTTAAAAATATCGGTGTCATCTTCGGTAAGCCGGAAAGAGTAGAAAAGAAACAAATATATGGAAGAAGAGATCTGTATTCTTTGATCTTCCCTATTGGCGCAATCTTGATGTGAGACACTGTATTGATGTCATGCATGTGGAGAAGAACGTATGTGATAGTATTGTGGGCACGCTTCTCAACATACAAGGTAGTTGGAAGGATGGTGTGAAGGCAAGATTGGATTTGCAATCAATGGGAATACGCGAAGACTTGCATCCAAGGCCATATGGGAAGAGAACTTATTGTACCCCGGCTTCTCATACTTTGTCTAAGGATGAGAAATGAAGCTTTTGTGAGTGTTTACATGGCACAAAAGTTCCCTCGGGGTATTCTTCAGGGATCGCCGAATATGATCTTCGGGTCGTTTTGACTAGACTTTGTTTCTTCTTCAATGCGGTTTGTAGTAAAGTTTTCAAGATTGAAAATTTGGATGAATTGGAGAATGAAGGATATCTTATCTTGTGCCACCTTGAAAAGCTTTTTGTTCCTTCATTTTTTGACATCATGGTTCATCTCATTGTTCATCTAGTGAGGGAGATAAAGTTGTGTAGCCCTATCCATTTACGGTGGATGTACCCTATTGAAAGATCTATGAAATTCCTAAAAGGGTATGTGAAGAACGCGTCATCGGCCGGAAGCATCAATTGTTCGAAATATGTTTCTGAAGAGGCCATGGAATTTTGTCAAAATTATTTGGCCAAAGTAAGACATATTGGGCTTCCAAAACGTCAGCATGCTGAAGTGGGTAGATGTGGGGCTTCGGTAAAGAGTGTGGATCGTGATGAATTGTCACAAGTCCACTTATACATATTGAATAATGTTGATGAAGTTCAAGCCAGCATATCTGCACATAAAGAGGCTGTAAGGAAAGAAAACCATCGAATGACCGAACAAAGGTTGATTAGGGAGCATAACAGAACTTTTGCAAAATGGTTCAAACAAAAGGTCGAGGGATCTGAATGTGTTTCTGACACAATGAAATGGTTAGCACGTGGTCCTGAGGTTGAAGTCATAAGTTGGAATTCGTATGTGATCAATGGTTATACATTTTACACGAAGTCCCTAGATGATAGGAGCACAGTCGAACGGTGGTGTTATGTTAGAGGTGAATCTATGCACTTCTCCGATTCGAAAGACAAGAGGCCTAAATTGGCAGTCATGCCATATTATGGGGTTATTGAAGAGATTTGGGAGGTAGACTATGTCAAAATTAGATTTCCCATCTTCAAATGCAAGTGGGTTAATGTCAATAATGGTGTTCAGATCGATCGGCTAGGATTTACTTTAGTCGATGTCAATAGTAGAAGTTTTGGAGATGAACCTTTTATTATGGCGAGACCATGTGAAACAAGTGTTCTATATCACCGATCAAGATGTAGCTCTTCAAGGAAAGAGGGTCATTGATATTGATGAGGAAAGTCATTCAAATTATGGTCTTCCTGATAGTACTCTTTTTTCAAGGGGTCTACCGGACATGAACGAAGAAGATGAAGCGGATAATGAACCCGGCATAAGAAATGATCATCAAGAAGGGAAATGGGAGGATATCACTTTATAAAAGAGTCAATTCATAAGGTAATCTTCATATGCAGAATTCTTAGAAAACTTTAAGGTTTTAACTATATATATTATATATTCCTTCTATGTTACGTTCTTAATTAAACAATATAATGTCACGCTGACTATGAATTTGTTCTTGTTTTGTTTTTGTGGCAGGATCCGATTCAAAGGGGCTTGTTATAAAAGAGGATGCATGTTACGTTGTTGGGTGGGAATCAGATGAAGGCATGGTGAATAATATATTGGACTACATGTATGTTGATTTACGTGTTGTATTGTAACTCATTGTGATTGTAATTAGTTATATATCTTAGCTTATTGTATAAATTATTTTATCTGTTGTAGACTTAAGGCCACATAACTCATGGTGGATAATTAATTGTATTCTTTTTCCCAATTCAATTTATTCATGTTCATAGCTTGTAGCTTAAAGTATATCGACTTTTATGTGCTGTTTTGGATGGTGGATTTTTGTGTATTATATATGATCAGGAAGAACAGAACAGGAAAAAAATTCGGGAAAATTTAGAGCGCAAATAAATAAGACGGTCTTAAATGTTCAATTGTTAAGACCGGATGTATATCTATGACCGCTCTTAAAGGTATTAAGCCGGTCTTAAAAGTTGGTCTTTTAAGACCGGTCCATTTATAAGTGCGGTCTAAAAGTTCAATTTTTAAGACCGGATGTATATAACATCCGGTCTTCAAAGTCGATCTTTAAGACCGGGATCTGGTCTATTTTTAGGACCGGGTTTATTTTTGTCCGGTCTTAATATTCGGATCTTTTAAGAGCGGTCTAGTTTTTGTCCGGTCTTAAAGTTTGAGTTTTAGGACCGAACAAAAAATATTTCAGATGTATTTAGTACGAATTTTAAGACCGAAGGTTTAAAATGTCCGGTCTTAAAGAAAATCTTTAAGACCGGTTCTATGTGTCCGGTCTTAATAGGGAGACTTTTAATACCGCCTGGAACAAGACCTGTCGCGGGTCCGCTCCTAATATACCTATTTCGTCCGGTCTTAAAATCCTTTTTTCCACTAGTGTGCTTTAAGCAAACAATAAAACGAAACTCATACAGATATTGCAAGGCGTCATTCCGGTAGAGAAATGTTGGAAAATGTTTGAAAGATATAACTTTGAATGGCCCTTGTGAACAGCAAAAGGAAAACTACAAATGAAAACCAGCTTTGTAAAAATCAAAACAGAGCATCAGCTTCTTTGTTAAAATTAAGAGTAAACTACACCTACGTCCACTTTATTTACTCTAAATTATATATACATCCCTTTTATTTTAAAAACAAATATAAACCTTCCTTTTAATCAAACTCCCTCCAGATCTTAAATAATACATATTTACCTAATTTGATTAAATAAAGAAAGCTAGTTAGCTTAGTTGAAATGACATGTATTTCCTAAAATACCCTAATGATCTTCCTTAATTCTCTCATTCTCTTTCTTCCCTTTGATTATTATTGAAGGAGAAGTAAATTAGGAAAAGATTGAAAAATATAAAAACTATGTCTATATTTATGACCAAGATTAACTCCCCAAATATGTGTTATATTAAGGACCGAATATTACACACCTACCGGCCTCGCCCTTTCGGGTAGCGGGTAGTGTGATCCTTTACTTTTATACAATTCTAAATTATTTTTCCCAGGATAATCTACGTTGCACATTAGAGTTTAAGAAACAGAGCATGCATCGGTCTGGACAATAATATACTGATAAAAATACGGAAAGATAGATTCTTCCCCGAAGGAAACAAAACATACAGTCATCCTGATAATGGTGCCCAGACAGGCCAAAATAATAGTCTACAGTCATCCAGAAGTCAAAAGAAATATCCGAAAGAGAGTCACCAACATCCACTACTACACTAGCCCTGCTCCGGAGCCTTACCTCTGTCTCTCTGCTCTACTCCAGATGAGCTGCCATATGGCTTAAAAGGGGCTGGGATTCAAAATTTGAATCCCAGAGTAACCATTAATCTCATATAAAATGTATAAATAATGCATGTAGGAAAGCCATAAATAAACAACTACTACATAACATTCAGTATCAAGGCACACAGCCAAATCCGGAACTAGCAGTCCTAATAGCACACAGCACAGACTGCAGTGGTCCTAATAGCACACAGCACACACCACCGGCACAAGACACAAAGAAAGCCCTTTATGCACACAAGCATGTTCCGGTTCCATAGCACTCGAAAATAAATGATAATCAAATGTTTGCAATATATATGGTAAAACATACATACACACGTCGCACGTAGTATATGAGGATTAAGGTTACTACAGCGTCGACTACAGATAACAATAACCTTCGTGGTGCAAAATATCACAATTATCCCTAAAATAATAAAATATGAAAATATAATTAATTCCACCTCAATGAATATTTTCTTTGGTAAATTAAAATAATCCCAATTAATGTGTCCATACTCACTAAATTCCTTTTCTTATTAAGGAATTTAATTTGGGCCCATATATTCTTAATTTCCGTCCTAAATCTGAAATTTTGCTGAAGTAGAAGGCCAACTTCAAGAATTCATAATTAAATCTAGAAAACTCCTTTTGGGTTGATTCCAAAACCCAAATGACCCTTAATATGTCTATGTTCAACCACAAATACTCATTTGGTCCAGACCAAGTCGAAAATTTATCCATAGCCCAAAATACCCCTGCTGTCCCAAAATAATTCCCAGTGTTCAGTGGCTATTTTGAAACATTTATTTCTCTTAGCACAAAATTCATAAAACTACGAATTATATACCAAATTAATACTTGAGATGTATAATTTCTCCCCGTAAAATTTCATAATTTTTAGAGTCCATTTAATAACTCAAATATCATGAAGAAGGTGACTGATTCCACAGAAATTCCCAGAAACAGCAGTCCAACGTTTTTCACACTTCCATTTGTATTTCTAAAATTATGATCCTAGTTCAACCCCATACAAAATCTCATTTTAAACACTTTAGAACCCTCAAAAATGCCAAAATCAACTCAGATCCTCATCATAATTCAGCTGGACGAAAATCGCACTTTAAACACAAATACTCAAGTTTCCATTGTAACATCATAACCTAGTCCATAATCATTTCTAATTTGTTGTTTGAACCCTTAATCATACACTAACCCCATCTAAGAATTTGGGCAGCAACTCCCCATACATTTAGGGTTTCCAACATTTCAAGAATACAAGAAAATACCATCCCAAATCAATTCACCAACACAAATTCATTCCAAGGAGGTTCAAGAATCACTAACCTTGGCTTGACCTTTGAGGTTCTTGTAATTTCTTCTTCCTTGTTTACCAAAATTTTCGACCTCCCCTTCATGAACACCATAAGAAGACAGATTTTTGGGTCAAGAAGAGTTGCAAAAGGGAGCTTAGAAGAGATGAAAGAGATTACATGAGATTTACCTATTAGATTCTTGAGTTTTCCTTCCTATTTTCCCCAAGAAATTTCCGTCTCTTCCTCTTCTCCTTTTTCTGAGTTCTGGCCGAAACTAATGGGGGAGGAAGCATTGAATTATTGTCAATAAAAGGTCCAGTTCGGCAGATGAAAGAAGGGAAAAAAAAAATTAACCTCCAACTATCTCTATATTTACCAATTTGCCATAATGTTCAAATCCAACCACCAAGTTACATGTGTTGGCCATTTTCATTTTCTTTTTTTTTTTCCTCTTAGTTTGGGCCAAAAATTTAAGCCTCTATTAGGATGATTTTAGCCCACTTTGTTAACTTCTAACCCATGCTTATGTACCCATAAATTCTAAATAATTATGGGACATACGGCACAATTTTTGTGGAAATTGAAAATTTAACCTTGCTTCAATTTTTCTCCTAATTCCTAATAATACTTATACAACTTCTTCTCATTCCTTTTTTGCCAAATTTAATACACACAACAAGTAGTTTCACGACCACATCTTAATCTTATTCTGATTATTTTACGCAACAACCTATATTCATTAACACATAACTTCATAATAAAAAATCCATATATGCAAATGAATCCACATTGAGGCGCATGAAAAATGGGGATGTTACATTTCTTCCCCCGTAAAAATAAATTTCGTCCTCGAAATTGCTTATACGTGCCTCATGCTTCTAGACATAAACTCTGGATACTGTTCTCGCATATTCTCAACCGTCTCCCACGTAGCTTCTCTAGGAGATAATCCTCTCCAGACCACTTTTACAAAAGGAATACTTCTACGCCTGAGCTATTTCTATTGATGCTCAACGATTTGCTCGGGCTCGACTGCAAAAGTATGATCCTCTTGAAGATCAACATTTTCATACTCCAAAACATGCTTTGAGTTCGGTTGATATTTCTTCAGTTGAGAGACATGAAAAACATCATGCAATTTACTTAGATTCGGTGGCAATGCTAACTGATAAGCCACTGGTCCCCGCTTCTTCAATATTTCAAAGGGACCGATGTATCGGGGGCTCAATTTCTTTCTTTTAATGGCTCTACCCACTCCCGTGACAGGAGATACTTTTAGAAACACATGATCACCCTCATTGAACTGCAAAGGTCTCCTTCTCCTATCTGCATAACTTTTCTGTCGGCTCTGAGCTGCAAGGAGCCTCTTTTTGATAAGACTGATGTGCTCGGAAGTTTCATCTACCATTTCCGGCCCGAACAATTCACGCTCAGATAGTTCTGTCCAACAGAGAGGTGATCGACATTTTCGTCCGTATAAAGCTTCATAAGGAGCCATCTGGATACTAGCATGATAGCTATTATTATAGGCGAATTCGGGGAGAGGTAGATATTGATCCCAATTTCCTTTGAAGTCCAGTACACATGCACGCAACATGTCTTCCAGTGTCTGGATTGTCCTCTCAGATTGCCATCTGTCTGGGGATGGTAAGCAGTACTAAATTTCAACTTTGTCCCCAATGCTTGATGTAGAGCTTGCCAGAATCGCGAAGTGAATCGAGGTTCTCGGTCAGAGATAATACTTTTGGTGTACCATGGAGTCTGATGATTTCACGTATATAAATCTCTGCCAATTTCTCAGGAGAATAATTGACACTGACAGGAAGAAAATGTGCAGACTTAGTGAGTCGATCAACGATTACCCAGATTGCATCATGATGTCTGATCTTGTGTAGACCTACAACCAGATCCATGGTTACGTTCTCCCATTTCCACTCTGGAATCTCCAGACCCTTCAAGAGTCCTCCTGGTCTTTGATGCTCAATTTTTACCTTCTGGCAAGTTAAACATGTAGCCACATAATGAGTTATTTCCTTCTTCATGCCAGGCCACCAAAATTGCAACTTCAGATCTCGATACATTTTGACCACACCAGGATGAATGGTGTATTTGCTTTTATGAGCTTCATCAAGAATTTTCTGTCTCAAATCATCTTTAGGTGGCACATATATTCTTTTCTTATATTGAATCAATCCGCTTGGTGAGATATCATATTCTGTTGTTTCTCCCCTCTCAATCTTTCCTCGAATGGACTTAGCTAGATCATCTTCCATCTGAGCTTCTCCTATTTCAACACTCAGACTATTCTCTTCTTGGCTAACAAGGAGACTAGCAATGTAGGTTTCATGAGATGTATTCCTACTTGTGAAGATCTGATTTGATAAGTTCAAGTCACGAAAATCTTCTAGCAACTTTCGCTCCTTAATCATCATATATGCAACTTGCACCGTTTTTCTACTCAATGCATCTGCGACAACATTGGCTTTACCTGGATGATATTTGATCTCCAGGTTATAATCTTTCAGCAATTCCATCCATCTACGCTGCCTCATATTAAGTTCTTTCTGATCAAATAGATACTTGAGGCTTTTGTGGTCACAGTATAGCTCAACAGTAGCACCATAAAGATAGTGTCGCCATATTTTCAAAGCAAAGACAATAGCCGAAAGCTCTAGATCATGTGTAGGATAATTTAACTCATGAGGCTTCAACTGAAGAGAGGCATACGCTACAACTCTGCCCTGCTGCACTAAGACACATCCCAATCCCTGTAAACTAGCATCGTTGTAGACCACATAGGTCTGGCTCGGATCTGGGATAATCAACACAGGCATTGTCGTCAGCCTCTCCTTCAGTATCTGGAAGCTCTCCTCACAATGCTCATCCCACACAAATGCCTGGTTCTTTCTCAGGAGCTTCGTCAATGGCAACACAATCCGGGAAAAATTTTGTATGAATCGACGGTAATACCCCGCTAGACTGAGAAAACTGCGTATTTCTGTAACAGTCTCAAGCCTTTTCCAGTTCAATACTGCTTCCACTTTACTAGGGTCTACTGAAACACCACTATCAGAAACTACGTGGCCCAGAAATTTAACCTCAGAAAGCCAGAACTCACATTTACTGAGTTTAGCATAGAGTCACTTTTCTCTTAGAATATTTAATACAAGCCGCAAATGATTCTCATGTTCCTCCCTACTCTTTGAATAGATCAAGATGTCATCGATGAATACCACCACAAACTGATCTAGATACGGTCGAAAAATTCTGTTCATGTAATCCATGAAGATAGCAGGAGCATTTGTCAAGCCAAACGGCATTACTAGAAACTCATAATGCCCATACCTGGTTCTGAAAGCAGTCTTCGGAATATCCTCAGCTCTAACTCGTAGCTGATGGTACCCCGAACGTAAATCAATCTTCGAAAAGATACAAGAACCAGATAATTGATCTAGCAAGTCATCAATTCTAGGGAGAGGATATTTATTTTTCACGGTCACTTTGTTTAGTTCTCGATAATCAATACAGAGTCTCAAACTGCCGTCTTTCTTTTCACGAATAAGACCGGGCTCCCAAGGCGAAACACTAGGGCGAATAAACCCCTTTTCAAGTAATTCTTCTATCTGCTTCTTTAACTTAGCCATTTCATTTGGTGCCATACGGTAGGGTGCTTTAGAAATCGGTCCAGTACCAGGCGCAATGTCAATAGCAAACTCCACCTCTCTATCTGGTGGTAACCCGCTAATATCGTCAGGAAATACATCAGGAAATTCCCTCACCACCGATATTTCATCCAGAGAAGGTTCCGACTCTGCCTGTACTGAGAAGAAAACTACATACCCTTGGCACCCTTGCTTAATACATTGCTCTGCCTCAGTAGTGGTAAGAAAACTAAGACTTGCTTTAGCACTGAGATTTTGTTGTTGATAAGGACAGATAACCTTTCTATTGCCAAAGTCTAGTACCACATTATTAGCCGTCAACCAGTTTAATCCCAAAATTACATCAATATCATGCAACGGTAAACAAATCAAATCCACAGTGGACTCATGTCCGTCCACGATCACAATACAGTTCAGACATACATCAGCAGTTTCAGATTTAACTCCCAATGGAGTAGACACAATTAGATCATAAGGCAATTTGTGAACATTCAAATTCATACGCCTGACACAGTCATAAGCTATGAAAGAGTGACTAGCACCAGAATCAAATAAGGCATGTAATAAACAACCATGAAAAGAGATCATACCTTGTAGCAATTCAGGTGATTTACGAGCATCCTCCCGAGTCAAAGAAAATACCCGACCCTGACTCTGGGGTCTCCTCTCAGCAGTCCGCTGTGGACAGTCACGACTGATATGCCCTGGCTTACGGCAGACATAACAAATGATTCGTCCCTCACAATTAGATCCAGGGTGTGGTTTCCCACATTTATTACAGATCTGAGGCTCGACAGGCCTTTTTTCTCTGATTTCAAATTTAGATCCACGAATCAATACATCTGCGAGGTTACCCTCAGCATCTGGATTTCGGTGATAAGCAGAATACCGAGATAGACGAGTAAATCTCGCATAATAATCCTCAAAGGATTCATTAATTCCTTGCTGAATAGTCAAGAATTCAGATTCCTTTGCCATTTGAATTGAGCGAGGGAAATATTGTTCATTGAATTTTTCTCGAAAGATCTCCTAAGTAATAGGGATATTACGAGCACGGAGAGTTGTTTCAGTGTTTCTCCATCATTTGTCTGCATCGCCTTCTAATTTATAAATAGCCAACAAATGCCTTCTATCAACAGGGCATTCTAGAACTTGAAAAATTTTATCCAAACGCAATAACCAATCCTCTGCGCCATCAAATCTGCCTCTAAATACCGGAGGTTGATGTTTACAAAACCGCTAACCCAAGATCGAGGAGTCTCGGCCTCTGTTGTTGAATGGCTGATGTTGTTGCTCATCATTATTGTTGTTGTTATCAACAGTTTGTTCTTCTTCATGATCTCGAGCTTTCATTTCATTTATCTCAGCTCGCATATCTTGGATCATAATCCCTTCCTGGTCCTTTCCCTCTTGCCATTTTGAAAATTTAGCTTAACATAAGCAGAAGAAAATGTTATTTTCACAAAATAATATTAAATTATAACCATAACCATAAAATGATCAGCAACCCTGCTGATAACTCACATAATACACCATTTCACAATATATCATTGATTCAAGATATCCAAAACATTCATAATTCATATATTGTTCAACATAATCGTAAAATCAAGCTACTTTTTACAAGGCTATCATAATATACTACCATACACCGATAATCAGATCAGGATACCAAAATAAGTCTACAGAGACTGATCCATGTTATTTTAAAAGACTTGAAACTCCAAATTACACCCATGGTTCATAACACCACTCATATATTCTCCTAGCCGCGCTCCTTCTATCATAGTACTTCCCAAATCTCACACTTATCTTCTTTCTATTTCAATTAACCACAAGTATGTCAGTCTCATTTTTATTTATCAGTATCGTCCAAACCGTGCTCTGATACCACAATTGTTACACACCTACCGGCCTCGCCCTTTCGGGTAGCGGGTAGTGTGATCCTTTAATTTTATACAATTCTAAATTATTTTTCCCAGGATAATCTACGTTTCACATTAGAGTTTAAGAAACAGAGCATACATCGGTCTGGACAATAATATACTGATAAAAATACGGAAAAGATAGATTCTTCCCCGAAGGAAACAAAACATACAGTCATCCTGATAATGGTGCCCAGACAGGCCAAAATAATAGTCTACAGTCATCCAGAAGTCAAAAGAAATATCCGAAAGAGAGTCACCAACATCCACTACTACACTAGCCCTGCTCCGGAGCCTTACCTCTGTCTCTCTGCTCTACTCCAGATGAGCTTCCAGATGGCTTAAAAGGGGCTGGGATTCAAAATTTGAATCCCAGAGTAACCGAGTCGACTACAGATAACAATAACCTTCGTGGTGCAAAATATCACAATTATCCCTAAAATAATAAAATATGAAAATATAATTAATTCCACCACAATGAATATTTTCTTTGGTAAATTAAAATAATCCCAATTAATGTGTCCATACTCACTAAATTCCTTTTCTTATTAAGGAATTTAATTTGGGCCCATATATTCTTAATTTCCGTCCTAAATCTGAAATTTTACTGAAGTAGAAGGCCAACTTCAAGAATTCATAATTAAATCTAGAAAACTCCTTTTGGGTTGATTCCAAAACCCAAATGACCCTTAATATGTCTATGTTCAACCAAAAATACTCATTTGGGCCAGACCAAGTCGAAAATTTATCCATAGCCCAAAATACCCCTGCTGTCCGAAATAATTCCCAGTGTTCAGTGGCTATTTTGAAACATTTATTTCTCTTAGCAAAAAATTCATAAAACTACGAATTATATACCAAATTAATCCTTGAGATGTATAATTTCTCCCCGTAAAATTTCATAATTTTTAGAGTCCATTTAATAACTCAAATATCATGAAGAAGGTGACTGATTCCACAGAAATTCCCAGAAACAGCAGTCCAACGTTTTTCACACTTCCATTTGTATTTCTAAAATTATGATCCTAGTTCAACCCCATACAAAATCTCATTTTAAACACTTTAGAACCCTCAAAAATGCCAAAATCAACTCAGATCCTCATCATAATTCAGCTGGACGAAAATCGCATTTTAAACACAAATACTCAAGTTTCCATTGTAACATCATAACCTAGTCCATAATCATTTCTAATTTGTTGTTTGAACCCTTAATCATACACTAACCCCATCTAAGAATTTGGGCAGCAACTCCCCATACATTTAGGGTTTCCAACATTTCAAGAATACAAGAAAATACCATCCCAAATCAATTCACCAACACAAATTCATTCCAAGGAGGTTCAAGAATCACTAACCTTGGCTTGACCTTTGAGGTTCTTGTAATTTCTTCTTCCTTGTTTACCAAAATTTTCGACCTCCCCTTCATGAACACCATAAGAAGACAGATTTTTGGTCAAGAAGAGTTGCAAAAGGGAGCTTAGAAGAGATGAAAGAGATTACATGAGATTTACCTATTAGATTCTTGAGTTTTCCTTCCTATTTTCCCCAAGAAATTTTCGTCTCTTCCTCTTCTCCTTTTTCTGAGTTCTGGCCGAAACTAATGGGGGAGGAAGCATTGGATTATTGTCAATAAAAGGGTCCAGTTCGGCAGATGAAAGAAGGGAAAAAAAATTAACCTCCAACTATCTCTATATTTACCAATTTGCCATCATGTTAAAATCCAACCACCTAGTTACATGTGTTGGCCATTTTCTTTTTTTTTCTTTTTTCCTCTTAGTTTGGGCCAAAAATTTAAGCCTCTCTTAGGATGATTTTAGCCCACTTTGTTAACTTGTAACCCATGCTCATGTACCCATAAATTCTAAATAATTATGGGACATACGGCACAATTTTTGTGGAAATTGAAATTTTAACCTTGCTTCAATTTTTCTCCTAATTCCTAATAATACTTATACAACTTCTTCTCATTCCTTTTTGGCCAAATTTAATACACATAACAAGTAGTTTCACGACCACATCTTAATCTTATTCTGATTATTTCACGCAACAACCTATATTCATTAACACATAACTTCATAATAAAAAATCCATATATGCAAATGAATCCACATTGAGGCGCATGAAAAATGAGGATGTTACACCGAAGGAGTAATATATGTTGCCGAGACCTTCCTTCTAGTTTTAATATTTCAACTCCGATCCACCTAATTGTTAGTTGACTTTTAAATTATAGCATTGACCTATCATTTTGACTAAAATGTTCTTCCTTAACATACATATTACTTATAATAATTTAAATAAATAATAATTAATATCGATAAATTTTGACACCTAAAGAAAGGAAAACAAGGGAAGGTGCAGAATATATGTAATAACTTTAAACTCTGCCAATGCTTTAACGTTTATTACATACTAATGCAGGATGATCTTTCTAGAGTGTATTAAGAAAAATCCAATAACAAATAAAAGAGTTGCTCTAAGATTACTATATCATATAGCACTCAAGTTGTAAGTGGAAATGATATATAAACAAACAACAAGAGGAACTCCGAGGTATTGCAACTTGCAAGACTTCATTCCAGGAGAGAAATCTTGGTATGAGCTCATTGCAATGAGCAAAATCACTAAGAACATGAAAGTGAATATGCAAAACTTATTTCTTGTGCACCAAACAGGCAGACGTGTGGGTACCAAGCAAGTATATATAGGTTTAGCTCTTAGTCAACAATTTTTGCAGCATCAGCTATCTGAGATAAGATTGTTACCATGTGACTTAGAGATCATGTGTTAAATCTTAGAAATAATCTCTCTGCTAGCTTACGGGGTAAGGTTGTGTACATCTATCCTTCCCTTGACTTCACTTGGTGTAACATTCTAAATTTTGGAACAAAGAGTTTAGGAATGTGACTGAGATAAGAAAGCTACTAAGCCAAAAGGAATCCAAAGTCTTAAGCTTATCATGAAGAAAAACTTAAGATAACTAATGTTATTTTTGGACCTTGAAAATTTAGGGAAAAATTATAAAATATTATTTTGAGGATCTAGAAATATTATGAAGGGATTAGTTACAAAAATTTGACTTAAATAGTTTTAAAGCTGTTATTTGGAATTAAGGACCTACTTTCCCAAAAATTTTGAGGAAAAATAGTTAGATGATAAATTTTGGCTAGAGAATTTTAGAGTCAATATTTTAAGACCTAGAGAAGCTAATTGAAGAAGAAAGAATCTCTATATGAATTAGGGATTAATTTCTAACACTTTGTAGCTAAATGAGTAAAGGACCAAGTTTGCAAATAAGAGTTTTATAGAGGGTCAAATGGGATTATTTTGTGGAGTGGACCCACATAAGTTTAAAAACACTCTGCTCTCTCCATTGTTATTTCTCCAAAGCATAAGAGAAGCCGAGGCGACAGCTCATTGATGATGATAGAGAGAAACACTAAAATATGCCTATAGAAAACTGTAAGTTAAACATTGTTTTATAATTGCATTGCTATAAATAATTATGAGATTCGGTCATAATCGTAGCCTCTCTGTTTTTGTCTGTGCCTTAACAAATTGGTCAAACGGCTTGTAGCTTTTAAACTACCCCAGGTAAGAACTGGAACAGCAGTGTCATACATATATAATATTTTGAGATTAGCTTTTTAAATATGTTACAATTTTTTTTCCTTCATTAATTCATCAGAATCTTAACCACCACTGATATGGACATGGTAACTGTGAAGTAAGAACTGACATGATAAAGCTTTGCATATAAAATTCATTCCCAGGAAAAAAAGAAAGAAGAAAGAAAGCCCGCAAACTAAAAGGAAATGTTCGTGTGAGCCGAGCCGGTTCTTTATAGGGCCAATCGTAAATGGTGGAAAATCCCACTTACTTCCCCAAGTTTTCTTGGGTTCAGGCTAATGTTTCTGCACTCTATCTTGACAATCACAACAACAATAATAAATAATACAACATAATATATATAATAACTAGCAGTGCATTTTTAAATTGGAAAGTGGCATGAACTATCTCATAGAAATATCCACATTCCAACTTAGGGTGGGTCACATATATAGTAAGGATATGAGAAAAGAGGTATATATTTTATATTAATATTAATTTAGATATAAAATATATTTAACTTATAGTCTACTATATTATTGTGACATATCACTCGATCCAAGTCTCCAAACAAGTTGTTTCACACGGGGATAATGGGACATCAAAGTATAAATACAAAATTAAGAAGACAAAAAAAAGGAAAAAACGAGGGAAGTTGTCTCAAAGGTGTGTAATATTTTCCCTGATTTTTAATAATATTCTAATAAAACGTTTTATGTGGTAATTATATTATTTTGTAATTAAGTATTATTAGATTAAGTCAAGATCAGATCCTAGAATCTAGCAGGTAGTTAGATTAGTTTTTTAATTTTTGAATTCCCTAAGAGTCCTCAATCTGTTACAACAGATTGCCCTCCATGTATCTTATATATTTCACACGAAGCAATGAGAATAATCATCGGACTCAATTATCATAATCCTAAAACTCTACATGGTATCAGAGCAAACACTGTAGGTCTTCCACAGTCCGATCCAAGTCGCCACCCACTGTGACGGCTCCTCAACAAAAAAAAAAAAAAAAGTCTGAGACGATTGCCCACTGCGACGTCTCCTCCAAAAATCTGGTCCATCGTCATCCTCGGACTCACCTCTCCGCTGCAAATTCTTTTTCGGGCGTCCGACTCTTGTTCGATTACAGCAACTCATTCGACACTCCGCTGCAACTCCGATTACAGCAATTCGTTCGACACTCATCCGCTGCAACTCAAATTTTGCCCGTCATCATCTGTGGTCACAGCGTCGGTCCCTCAGCGTCGGTCTCTCCATCTCAGGTTCACAATCCCAGTGAGCTATCGGGTTTCCGATTCTGGTTTCCCAGTGTGTTGTCACTGAGCTATCGGGTTTCATCGTTGGCAAATATCCGATTATCGGGTTTCATTGTTTCGCAAATATCCTATTCTGGTTTGATTTTTGTCTCTTTCTGCTGGTCCATCTCAGCGTGTCACTTCTGCTGATTTTCTGCCCAAGCCCGTTACTGTTCAGTTAAGTGACGCTCAATTATTTGTTGGGCTCTTACTGTTCATTAGGTTCAGATTGTGTGCTTCACTTTCCTTGCACTGCGCCTTCATCAATGGCATCATTAAATGATACAACATCATTAAATGATACAACACCACTCCCCAAGACCAGAGATAATACAACTCCTCTTCACTCTTCTGATAACCAATTGATATCAAACCAATTGGTGTCAGAGAAACTGAATCTTCACAATTATCATGACTGGGCATGAGCCGTTTTGCTAGCTATCGGTGGACGGGGCAAACGGAAGTTTTTAACTGGAGAGATCAAGCCACCGTTGGATCAAACCTCCCTAGCATGGGTTCAATGGGACACTGATAATTCCCTTGTCTGCTCTTGGCTTATCAATGCCATGTCTCCATAGATTAAACGAAGCTTCATGTATCTTCCTACTGCCAAGGATATTTGGGATGCTGTTCGCGACTCTTACGTCGATGCCAAGGATTTATCTCAATTATTTAATCTCCGTCGTCGCATCTGGAAGTCATCTCAGGGCTCTAGGTGCATTGCTGAATTCTGGTTTGAGGCGTGCGCTCTCGGCAAGAAGAAGATCGCTGGCTTAAACTCAGAATTTGACGATGCTCGAGCAAGGATATTGAGTAATTCGTCTCTTCCTCCTCTCTTGGAAGTATATTCTGAGATTCGTCGTGAAGAGTCCCGAAGACAAACTATACTCCTCAAGGCCATCTCTTCAGGACCAGAAGCGTCCGGTTTAATCAGTAAGCACATTCCCTCTTCTGGTTCTGGCTCTACTAAATCTCGTCCAACGTGTGATCATTGCAAGAAGATTGGTCATACCAAAGACAAATCTTGGAAACTCCACGGTAAGCCATCGATTGGACACCTCGCAAACCACGATCACCTTCGCTCATCAAGCAGTCGGTGAGGCAGATACTACTTGAGAATCCGTGCCTCCTTCCCTCAATACAGAACGGATGAGTCAAATTCTCAACTTGCTGAAAAATTTACAGTCCTCTCAAGGATCTGTTGCCACTATCGCCAAACAAGGTAATGATCATCTTACTCTTATATCATCATCCTCTTTTCCAAAATGGATAGTAGACACCGGCGCCTCTGATCATATGACCTCAGAATCAAGAGTATTTACCTCCTACTCTCCTTTGGCTGGTAATAATCGAATTCGCACAGCCAATAATTCTAGTGCCCCATTCTTGATGCGTACCGTAACTCTTACAAGAGACTTCAAACTTGATTCTGTTCTTCATGTTCCTCATTTGGCATACAATCTCCTTTCAATCAGCAAATTGACAAAAAATACAAACTGTTCTGCTCACTTTTTTGCCACTCATTGTATATTTCAGGATCTCTCCTCGGGGAAGACGATTGGCACGACTAAGGAGCATGACGGCCTTTACTACCTTGATGATTCCTCTGCAAGTGCCTTGTCATCACAAATAAAGACCTATGTCTCCCTAGTTTAGACAATAATTTGATGTTATGGCATAGAAGGATGGGTCATCCTAGTTTTCAGTATTTACAAAAATTGTTTCCTCAATTTTCATTCAATAAAGATGTTAATTTCCATTGTGAAACGTGTGAACTAGCAAAGCATCATCGTACTACCTTCCCTCCCACCTCCTATCACTCTACTCGTCCCTTCTCCATCATCCACAGTGATTTATGGGGTCCCTCTAGAATACCTAACTGGACATGTTCGAAATATTTTGTCACTTTCATAGACGATCACTCTCGCATGTGTTGGGTGTACCTCTTAAAAGAAAAATCTGATGTGTTCAATATCTTTGTTGAATTCTTCCACTATGTTCAAACCCAGTTTAATTCTACCATTCAAGTCTTACACTCTGATAATGGCACCGAATATTTCAATCATACCTTCAGTCGTTTTCTAAAGTCTCACGGCATCATTCATAAAAGTAGTTGTCCTAACACCCCTCAGCAAAATGGCATTGCCGAACGTAAAAATCGCCATCTTCTTGACATTGCACGTGCCCTTATGTACACCTGCAATGTTCCCAAGTATTTCTGGGGAGATGCAATCCTTACTGCCACTCACCTTATCAATAGACTACCTACTCGTGTCCTTTCCCATATGTCCCCTCTTCATAAACTCCGTGAGACTCATGTGATTTCACACCTTGATCACTCTCTTCCTCTCCGTGTCTTTGGATGTACCGTATATGTCCACATTCACCATCCCCTTCTAAATTTGACCCTAGGTCCATCCCTTGCATCTTTCTTGGCTATTCCAATTGCCAAAAAGGTTACCGTTGTTATGACCCTAAATCCCAACGAATCTTTGTCAGCCGAGATGTCACATTTGCTGAAGCCATACCTTTCTATCCACAACCTTCGAGTCAGGGGGAGAATTGGAGTGACTCTCAGCCCACTATACCTGAACCTATACTACCTTCCTATCCTGTGGTCATACCCTCCACATCTGATTCACTCACAATGCCATCACAAACAGGGGGAGACAAAGGTGCCAAACAATATGACAAGGTTTACTCTAGGAGGAGCAAAAAGGTAGTAGAGTCTGTTATGCCTGAGGCTCAGCCACTCTCCCAACCGAGAGAGAATCCTGACGCCAACAAGGACCTAAACATGCCTATTGCATTGAGAAAGAAGCCACGTCTCTGTACTCAACATCCTATTCAAGACTACATGTCATATGGTAATCTCTCACAGAAATACTGTAATTTTGTCACTAATCTTGATCGGGTTGATTCCCACTAGTGTACATGAGGCACTTGAAATTCCTGAATGGAAAGATGCAGTATTGGATGAGATGAATGCTCTTGAGAAAAATCAAACTTGGAATGTCACTAACTTACCCCAAGGTAAAAAGGCAGTAGGGTGTAAGTGGGTATTTACCACCAAGTACAATGCTGATGGTACCTTAAACAAGTACAAAGCCAGATTAGTTGCCAAGGGTTTTCACAAACCTATGGTTTGGACTACAATGAAACTTTTGCTCCTGTAGCAAAGCTAAACACAGTCAGAATCCTTATTTCCATTGCTGTTAATCTCGACTGGCCTTTACAAACTAGACATCAAAACGCCTTCCTAAATGGGGACCTAAAAGAAGAAGTATATATGACACTTCCACTGGTTTTGAGAATGGTCATGGCAAACAGGTATGCAAGCTGAACAAATCCATTTACGGATTGAAGCAGTCTCCTAGAGCTTGGTTTGTGATTCTCACAAGTTCTAAAGGTGAAGGATATAACCAATGCTCTCTGATCACACTATGTTCACTATGAACCGTGAAGGTACGATTACTATCTTAATAGTATATGTGGATGACATAATACTTACAGGGAACAGTCCTCAAGAAATGAGCAGAATCAAACGGGCGCTAAACAAGGAGTTTGAAGTCAAAGACCTTGGTAACTTGAAATACTTCCTAGGAATGGAAGTGGCTAGGTCAAAAGAAGGAATTCACGTTTCACAAAGGAAGTATGTCCTTGATCTACTAAAGGAAACTGCATGCTTGGGTGTAAGCCGAGCAAGACTCCCATTAGTGTCAAAAAGAAGAAGAAAAAAGTAGAACAGCCAACAAACGAACAAGAGGTGGCAGAAAAAGAGAAACAAGAAGAGGAAGAAAAACCAGCAGACATAGGGCACTACCAGAGATTGGTCGGGAAGCTTATCTATCTCTCTCACACACGGCCTGACATCGCCTTTGCAGTAAATACGCAAGTCAACATATGCACTCGCCAAGGCGAAACACTTGAATGCAGCATATAAAATCTGAAATACCTCAAAGGAACTCCTGGCCGAGGTCTCTTCTTGAAAAACTAATCGAGGACTATTGAGATATACACCGATGCAGATTGGGCGGGAGACCAAGAGAACAGCAGGTCTACTTCGAGCTATTGCACGTTTGTGTGGGAAATCTAGTAACGTGGCAGAGTCACAAGCAACGAGTGGTATCCACAAGTAGTGCAGAATCAGAACTAAGATCACTATCTGACGGACTCAAGGAAGGAATATGGATAAAAAGGGTCGCTGACGAGACCTACACCAAGATAGAATCTCCTATTATTTAACTTGTGGTCTATTATATTATTGTGACATATCACTCGATTCAAATATCCAAACAAGTTGGTTCATACGTGGATAATGGGACATCATAGTATAAACATAAAAATAAGAAGACAAAAAAGGAAAAAAGTGGGAAGTTTACATCGAGTAATATTATATGTATGAAAGAGGAAGATAACCTAGATGGCTTCCCTCATCAAGAATTGAATTGGTCTCTTTTTTTTTCTGCATTGAACATGGAACTTGTGAGAGAACCTTCCCTCTCTTTGTGAGAGATCCTTTCCTCTACTCTTGTGAGGGACATTTCTCTCCTTCTGTGAGAGACTTTCTCTAACTACCTCTATCCTTTGGCTTCGCAAAGGACTGACCCGTGACTGTTCTCTGCTTACTATCCAGGCACCCTTCAGTTTTGGTGTGGCGCTCTGTGAAACTCATTCGATGGAGAAAGGTCAGAATAGTAGCAAGTTTTCAACTTAAGAGATCAAAGAGAAAAATGCAAGTTTTCAACTTAAGGGATCAAAGAGAAATATGATGTAAACTTAAATTAAACCTAAATAATATTATTTTCAAATTTAAATTGTCATATGAGATTTTAATAATCTGAAAATAACACGCACTCCTCTTTAAAACAACTGCCCAATACAACAATGGATAAAATCGTTCACCAAAACAAACCCCTATTTTAACCATTTTTGCTAAAAATCTATGCAAAAAATAATTAAAATTGAAACAAAAACTCATGAATTAATATGAATATATTTGGCACAACAATTTTCAAGTCCTTCAAGTCAACTCTGGAAACTGCCCACGCATTTTCCCAAATGTACATTTCTTGCAAAACTGGACTTTGCTTTATGAAATATAGTCCTAATTAATAATTTAAATAATATCGCTACCTCTGTATCTAGTACCCACCAATCTGTCTTGCAGCGAGCTTTAATTTGTCTTTTATTGCGTCTTCATTTCAGATGTATTCCCCTTCATGTGGTTATAATCTTTATATAAATATGTGTTTACAAGAGCCTTAACTTTTCATATCCCTTGAGACTTCCATTCCAAACACAAGGCATGGCCAATACTTTCTGCTATTCCCATCTCCTTCTTCCTTTGTTATTCTCCTTCTCCTCCTTGTTTCTTTCTGTGAATTCACTTTACTTTAAAAAGTCTGGATTTGCCTCTAATGATGCCGACATTCTCTACATGGGATGTGCAGGATCTCTAGTTGGTACTGTTCGATTCAACATGTATGATAAGTATGCTTGTCAAGTAGGAGGGGCTATTTATGCTAGAAGGGTAAAACTTTGGGACAAAAGTACTGGGCACATCACTGACTTCACTTCTCATTATACTTTCACAATAGACACTCAAGGTCAAACTGCTTATGGCTATGGACTTTGCTTCTTCCTCGCTCCTTTTGGTTTTGAAATCCCTCCAAATTCTGCTGGTGGCTTTCTAGGACTATTCAATACCACAACTAGTTTTTCATCTCAGAGCCAGATTGTTCATGTGGAGTTTGACTCTCACCCAAATCCTGAATGGGGTGAGACCACAGAACATGTGGGAATCAACAATCATTCTGTTGTTTCATCAGTGTCTACGTTTTGGAATACTAGCCTACACAGTGATGATGTTGCAGATGTACGGATCACCTACAACTCTGCATCGAAGAACTTGAGTGTAACATGGAAATATCACAGCACACAGAGTTCTCAAGAGAACAATACTCTTTCTTATCTAATTGATTTATCCAAGGCTTTGCCTGAATGGGTTACAGTTGGATTTTCTGCTACAACAGGGTCAGTTTTAGAACTTCATACTCTTCTCTCTTGGGAGTTCAACTCAACTTTGGATGATACTGAACAAGGCAAAAACAAGACAACACTTAAAGTGGTTCTGAGCACTGTTTTAGGGAGTGTTGTTTTGATAGTTGGAGGAGCAATAGTAGCATATGCACTACTTAAGAGGAAGATGAAAATGAAAAGCAAAAAGGTACAAGGTGTGAACTTAACATCAATGAATGATGATCTTGAAAGAGGAGCAGGACCAAGAAGATTCTCTCACAGAGAGCTTGCTAAAGCTACCAATAATTTCTCGAATGACAGGAAACTTGGTCAAGGTGGGTTTGGAGCTGTTTACAGAGGTTATTTTCCTCATATGGACTTAACCGTTGCAGTGAAGAAAATATCGAAAGGATCAAGGCAAGTGAAAAGAGAGTATGTAACCGAGGTTAAGATCATTAGTCAGCTAAGACACAGGAATCTTGTGCAGCAAATCGGTTGGTGTCATGAAAAAGGCAACTTCCTACTTGTTTATGAGCTCATGCCAAATGGTAGCCTTGATGCTCATTTGTCAGGGAAGAAGCCTCCTCTTCCATGGAACATGAGGCACAAGATAGCTCTAGGATTAGCCTCAGGAGTGCTCTACCTTCATGAAGAATGGCAACAATGCGTGGTTCACAGAGATATCAAATCAAGCAACGTGATGCTAGATTCCAATTTCAATGTAAAACTTGGAGACTTCGGGTTGGCAAAGCTCGTGGACCACGATCTGGCACCCCAAACAACAGGATTGGCAGGCACAATGGGCTATATGGCTCTAGAATACGTGAGTACAGGAAGGGCCAGTAAGGAGTCAGATGTTTATAGTTTTGGGGTAGTTGTCTTAGAGATAGCCACAGGAAGAAAGGCGAATGACCTTATGAAACATGGAGACACAGAAATAGGATTGATTGAGTGGGTTTGGGATCATTATGGGAGAGGAGAGCTAACTTTGGCCATGGATGAAATTTTGCACAAGGAATATAATGAGAGAGAAGTGGAGTCTTTGATGATTGTAGGGTTATGGTGTGCCCACCCAAATAAGAATTTAAGGCCAACTATTAGGCAAGCAATTCAAGTTTTATGCTTTGAGGCTGTCCTGCCAGATCTTCCATCAAAGAAGCCTATTCCTATGTATCATGTTCCCGCACCAAACGTTGTCTCCGAAGGCGCTTCCTTGACCACAACTCTACAGACAGGTCGTTGATTATATTCATTATGGGTCAACAATGTCTTTTGTTCCATCACGTGTGTATGTACAACAGTGCAAATTACTATAAACAGATATTGCACTTGATTCTTCATTGTGTTGCTGTGTGTATTCTTCTAATTAAGATGTTGTGATTAGTATCATGAATGTTGGTGTAAGTTATAGTGTCTCTACTTATGTGACAATGATCTATGCTGTGTTACTTGAGACAACAAAATTTGTTTCTTTGGAAAACTATTCTGCAGCTGATTTTTTTGTCTATGAAACAGAAATACTTCATACTAGTTCTCCACTACATGAACTCAGAACTAAAACGTGGGGTACATGTGGTATTAAAATTTGGAGCTGTGGTTAAAATGAGAGGGCTTTATGTGAACAGATAACAGGAAAGTTAGCTTCTGACCTCTGAGGAAATTTCTTAATCCGATGATTCTTTGCAACATTTTTAATATACTACCTTCGGTCTTAAATGTAAAACCCAGTTGATTTTTTTTTGGAAAGGTTAAAGAAGCTAAACATATTATTTAATTTTAGTATATGTTGTGTATCATTAGATTAGATTATATACTAGTTTAAAAATAACTTTTCTTCAATGTTACAATAAATATTTGAATCGGTTTGAACCACTAAAACACCACCCACATGGGAAAACATGTTTTCCGTCGGATGACAGCGAAGAACACCTCATGAATTAAGCTTATGATAGCTGCACAAACACTTGTTAAATAATGTTTTCACAGGTCAATCCAATGCCGACACATACATACATATATATATGTATATGTTTTTTGCAACTGCATAACAATATTCTGATGCTGAACTGCTAATTAATGATAATAATTGTCCCTTGAAGTTATTTAGAACCAGTGTTTGTGCTATTTAAGGATCTCTGTCTGTCAGGCTGTCCACTGGAATATTTTATACTTGCTTATTTTCTGCAACAACCAGAACTGGTGCACCTTATCTGGAACAAACCGAATTGAAAAAAAGAACACAAGAAAAGCCATATCTGTTTTGGTCAAGGCTTTCATTATTGTTGCTTTTAAAATCCTTGACCTGCTGCGTTGATTGTGCTTCAATTCATGAGTCATTTGATTTTTAATTAGTCACCTCTTTAATTATACTTTTGAGTTCATTAATTTAGTTTACACTATAATATTACTTTAATATTTAGATTATATTTTGTTGGAAGCTTAGGAGATTATTTGGCAGAGAGTTAAAAGCAACAAGAAGTCTAAGCTAGCGCGTACAAGAACAAGCTGATCAAATAATTGAGAGTTAAATACTTAAAATTGAAGGGAAATGAAACTTGCTGACTTCACAACTCATATATGAAATCTTTCAATATCAGGTTCTGATGACCTGGAAAAAGGATTAGGGTCAAGAAGGTAATCAAATACAGAGCTTGCTTTGGCTACAAGCAACTTCTCAGAAGATTATATAATGCTTAGAGAATGGAAGAACAGGGGAAGGCTTTAAGCAAACAATAAAACGAAACTCATACAGATATTGCAAGGCGTCATTACGGTAGAGAAATGTTGGAAAATGTTTGAAGGATATAATGTTGAATGGCCCTTGGGAACAACAAAAGGAAAACTACAAATGAAAACGAGCTTTCTAAAAATCAAAGTAGAGCATCAGCTTCTTGGTTAAAATTAAGAGTAAACTACATCTACGTCCACTTTATTTACACTAAATTACAATTACAGATACATCCCTTTTATTTTAAAATCCAATATAAACCTTCCTTATAATCATACTCCCTCCAGATCTTAAATAATACATATTTCTCTTATTTGATTAGATTAATGAAGTTAGGTAGCTTAGTTGATATGACATGTATTTTCTAAAACACCATAATCATCTTCCTTAATTCTCTCATTCTTTTTCCTCCCCTTGATTATTATTGAGGGAGAGGTAAATTAGGAAAAGATTGATAAATATAAAAACTCTATATATATTTAAGACCAAGATTAACTACTCAAATATGTATTATGTTAAGGACCGTAGGAGTAATATATGTTGCCCAGACCTTCCTTCTAGTTTTAATATTTCAACTCCGATCCACCCAATTGTTAGTTGACTTTTAAAGTATAGCATTGACGTGTCATTTTGACCAAAATGCTCTTCCTTAACATAAATAATATTACTTATAATAATTTAAATAAATACAAATTAATATCTGATAAATTCTGGCACCTAAAGAAATGAAAACAAGGGAAGGTGCAGAGTATATGTAGTAACTTTAAACTCTGCCAATGCCTTAACGCTTATTACCTACTAATTCAGGATGATCTTTCTAGAGTGTATTAAGAAAAATCCAATAACAAATAAAAGAGTTGCTCTAAGATTACTATATCATAGCACTCAATTGTAAGTGGAAATGAATCAAATGATATAAACAACAAAAGGAACTCCGAGGTATTCCAACTTGCAAGACTTCATTCCAGGAGAGAAATCTTGGTATAACCTCATTGCAATGAGAAAAATCACTAAGAACATGAAAGTGAATATGCAAAACTTATTTCTTGAGCACCAACAAGCAGACGTACGTGTCGGTACCAAGCAAGTATATATAGGTTTTAGCTCTTAGTCAACAATTTTTGCAGCATCAGCTATCACTTATCTGAAATAAGATTGTTGGCATACATGTGACGTTGAGATCACGCGTGAAATCCTAGAAATAATCTCTCTACTAGCTTACGGAGTAAGGCTGCGTACATCTATCTCTCCCTTGACTTCACTTGGTGTAACATTCCAAATTTTGAGACAAGGAGGTTAGGAATATGACTGATGTAAGAAGGCTGCTAAGCCAGAAGGTTCAAAGTCTTAAGTTTATCATGAGGAAAAGTTTAAAATAATTATTAAAGTTATTTTTTGACCTTGAAAATTTAGGGAAAAATTATAAAATATTATTTTGAGGATCTTGAATTATTATGAAGGGATTAGTTACAAAAATTTGACTTAAATAGTTTTAAAGACGTTATTTGGAAGTAAGGACCTACTTTCCCGAAAATTTTGAGGAAACATAGATAGAGGATAAATTTTGGCTAGAGAGTTTTAGAGTCGATATTTTAAGGCTAGAGAAGCTAATTGAGGAAGAAAAAATCTAAAAATCTTTATATGAATTAAGTATTAATTTCTAACACATTTCCAATATTTACAACTAAAGATTAATCTTCACTAACTTTCCTCTATTTAGTGTCTTAGCCATTGGATAATGTTTTAATGGGTGAGATTTAATTATAGATTTTTTTAATAATATTATAATACTATTTAACACATAGAATTAAATCATACTCATTAAAATATGACTCAATGATTGAGACATTAAGCGGAGAGCAAGTTAGTGGAGAGACTGATTTCCTATATAAAAAAAAAAAAATGGGAACCTTGCATGCATTCCTAATTATAAAACATTTTAACTTTAAAATCAGTAAATTTGTTAAACAGTTTTCATCACCATTTTTTCTTGATTTTTCCTTGAAATATGAAGGATATATAAGAAGGGAAAGAACACTTGGCCAGAAAAAAGGCAAGACAGTAACAGAAATTAAAGCAACTTGTCATACGTACGGACAATGTTTTACCCAGTCAAAGGCCCATCACATACATACCTCGCAGTCACATTAATATATATATGTGCTGATGTGCATGGGAAACATGAATAAATATTTCCTCATGCAGAAACTATTCAAAAACAAACACACAGAAAGTAATAAGTAGAATAACATCAGATGTTTAAACTTTTGTGTTTAGTCAATTGGTATAATACAATTTATATTTGGATATTCTTTTATTAAAAAAAAAAAAAAAACAGGTTTTGTAACCTTAGAAGCTCTTGATGTTGCTTTAGATGTAACTTAGTTTTTCTGGAAAAAATTATTTAACTTTTAAACTTGTAAAGTGGCTATGAAAATTATGAAAGCCAATACAAACAACGTACTCGATGAATTAAAGTATGAGAGGGACACCTCTGTGAGTTCTGGTGCAATAATGAGCCACTAGCTAGCCCCACACATGGCCAATGGGAGAAATACAAAGAAAACAAAACGAGAATTTAGTCTGAAAAAAATGAGGGAAATTGTATCAATTTTTTTAAAAGGTTGATCTTATCATGGTAGTGAAAACGTAGTTTTCACCTGAAAACGGTAGGGGAATGAAAAATCGTAAAACGTAAAATCGTAATACAAAACGTAGTTTTTACCTGCATATATATATAAAGAAATTCTAGAAAAGTAAGGCATCTTCCATCATCCACTAGTGCAAAAAAGGGATTTAAGACCGCCTCATTTAGAGCGGATCATCGACGCCCCGCTCTTAAAGGTGTGACCGGTGGCAGGTTTGTAAATAAAAATAACTTCTTATACGCTAAAGTGATTTAAGACTGCCACATTAAGACCGGACTATATAAGGACCGCTCCTAACAATATGACCGGTGGCAGATTTGTAAATATAAAGATCTTCTTACACTGGATCATTTTTTCATAGATCTTATCCAGACCTGTTAAAATAACAACCGGTCTTAAAAATGTTATTAAAAAATTGAAATATCAATTACTTTTGGAGAATTCTCATACAAATGGACTTATATTTTCTACGCTCCAAAATTAATACGGAAAAATTAAAATATAAATGTATTAAAGTTTTAAGACCGAACATATATAAAAGACGGTCTTAAAAGTTAGACCTTAAGACCGGACTTAAAAGTTGTCCAGTACTAAAGTTTAAATAAAAAATTAATAAAGTTAAGACCATAGTTACAGAATGACCGGTCTTAAAAGTTAGACTTTAAGACCGGACATAAAATTTGGCCTTACTAAAGTTTGAATAAAAATTAATTAATTTTAAGACCGGACATATAGAGAGATCGGTCTTAAAGGTCATCTTTTAAGACTCGTATATGTGTATTTGTCCTGGTCTTAAAAATGAAGCGCCAAACGTTAACTTCGCGAAGCTTTTGTCACTCTCACCGAAGAACCCCTGTTCACGTTGCGAAACCCTTCCCTGTTCTATTACTCTCTTCCTCGCCCGCGCACCGTTAGCCTCTGTTACTCCCTCATTTTCTCAGCATTCCTCTCTTACTGTCTTGAAAATGAACGGTGAAAACGATTCCACTCGTGTTCTTGAAACTCCAGATCGGTTTGACCGGTGAGGGTCGGACGAATGAACCCTCTTCATCTCACATTGAGCCTCCTCGCCGCCTGCACGCCGTGGTAGAAGTGGCACACGAATGATGGAAGTATCCCTTAGTCGGAATTCGGGACGAAGCTCGAGATTCTTTTTGATGAAAATTTGCAACCTTTCGGTCCTAATAAAAGCACATATACTAGTTTTGTCGGCGCTCTAGTACGCAGAAGGTTAGCATTTTGACTGATGAGTGGAAAAATGTGGACCAAAAACAATAAAGGATCCTATGTGGGACACTATCCGCTTACATTCACCGTCCCCGAGTCTCGAGAAGTTGAAAGCCTCAACATTGTCTTATTGTGCCGAGCGGTTCAGAAGTTTAAGACCTTCTCGGCTAACACTTATATTTTTGCCGAGGAGAAGCCCGACCATCAACCCCGGGACAAGTACAAATTTCTTGATGAACAAACTTGGCAACAATTTGTTCGAAGTTTGACCACCTCGAAGCTCAAGTGAGTTTATATTTAGTTTTGTTTGCACTTTTGTTTGCTTATTAACTCGTGCGGATATGTGAATTGTTATTGTGTACATCTAATCTCGTTAGTTAAATGGTTTGGTGTGTGAATAGAAGTATACATTTGCCGCCTTTGTCCCGCATGAGAGGAGCATTTCCTAGTTCCATACAAGTCTCGATATGTAAACCGTGTAATGGCCATGGTTAGACGTTGTCGTTAGTTAGTAAGTATGTTAACGTGTAATGGTTTCTGCAAGTAGTTAGTTAGTTATTTCTTTGGTTTTCCCAATTTCTTCTACAATGCTACATCTTCCTTAAGTAAAATGTTGAAACTTGATGAAGTGAATTTGACTAATGTTTGACGTTCATATCAAGCGTAAGTTCTCTAATTTCTCGTTAGTGACATGGCTGGAATTCATAATTGATATATAGTTGTTTTCAATCCCGATTCACGTAAAATAAGGGAAAATATCAGAGATTGGGAGAAAGAATGATTGCCCACACAGGCTTCTCGCGGCGGATATGAAAAGGCCGAAAAGATTTGATGGCAAGCCAAACGGAAGAGATTGGAAGATGAAGCTGAATCCAATCCTTCTACGGTAGTTGACCAGCCACCATCTCCAATACGTCGCGAGGAGCTGTGGTTGTATATTCGGCAAAAGCCAAGCGGCGCCTACATGAGTGAAAAAACTCATGTAGTTGCTGAACGAATTGTAAGTATCGATATTGTTATTTTTTACTTACTAAACATGTTTCATCACTAAGCTTCTCGTTATCTGTATCTTACAGGAAGATCTTAAAAAGAAAGAGGCAGAGGGATCTTTTGTGTCGGACGGGAGGAATGATGTTCTGACCGCTGCGACCGGAAAACCAGATCACTCGGGGTGTGTAAGGGCGATTGGAGGACGAGTAGGCCTAAAGCAATACTTTGGTAAATCTAAACGCCACAGACAAAGTATGGTTACCCGGGAGGAGATGGATCAGACGCTTGCCAAATTAAGTGAGGAATCAGCGGCGAAAGATGCTGCATTGAGGATGTTTCAATCTGAGACGAGCAAGATGAAGGAGGAGATGGAGAAAATGAAGTCCCTCCCGAGCTCTCGGCCGAGACCAGTGTGGATCCCTTGACACCTTCACTGCACCTATGCAAAGCAACAGAGAGCACTAGAGGAGCTGCATTGTTGGACAATCGAGCAACCTTGTCATCTCGTATGTGGAGGATCGTGATGGTCATAAACAATTGGTTGCTAAAGGGACTGCCCACAACTTGGGATCAACTGACACCACGAACAAATGGTCGATGATGAAGTCGAGTGTCGCTGAAGAGGTGATCTTTGATGCACTGTCCCTCTCCCAACCGATGAGCCAAGCTTGTGAGTGATGTCAAGGGAACCTTCATCTCTTGGCCGGTGAAGCTTGTAGATGTCTCTACTCCTCCTCAAGCTTCACCCCTCCTCAATCTCCATCCCTCCTCAAGCTCCACCCCTCCTCAAGTTCTATCCCCTACCGTTAACTTGACGGCCAAGGAAAAAATAAAAGATTTGGTAGCAAAAAATGGTTTAAAGATAAATCGTGGCCTGTCGATGAAGTAGTAGGCATCCCAAATCCTGAACCGGTTTTCTTTGATAATGAAGATGTAGAGACCATGCTGCTTCCTGGAAAGCATGTTACTAGTCCATGTGTTCAAATATTTATGAAGTAAGTATCTTCTTCTTTGATTACATAATTTAAATGCACCGTTTAGACATACATACATATATACTAATTCCCTGATCGATGTCATTCTTGTAGGTGCATGCACGAGAAACTGGTTCAAGAGGCGAATTTCGGATTTTGGATTCTTGTACTGATAAATTTGTGATTTTGATGATAGTGGCATGAAGACCTTCCAAGTTGATGTAAAAAAAATGCGTGGGGTTCAGATCACAAATCCTAAATGGCATATAATTGAGGTTAGTACATATTTGGACATGGCATAATTGCCTTCTAAAGTTGGTCAGTAAGCTATATGTGCTCTTATATATATTTATTATTATTTTTAGACCCGTCGGCAACCGGAAGAATCGAACTTATGTGGCCCGTACGTCATGAAACACATATATGATATTGTGACGGAGGGAAAGACTAAACTCACTTTAAAGGTAAAATGTTATGGTTGAATCAAATCATTGATGGCTTAATGTTACATATGAAATATGCACGTAATAATATGTTATTTGTGTTTCTGTCTTTGATGTTACAGAGGTTTTCCTGTAAAAAACCATTTTCTGATGATGAAGTGGAGCACATACGCGATGTTTTTTATAAATATCTGTATAAACTGGTCTTAGAAAATCAAATACAGGCGGATGTTGAAAATGAGCCATAAGAGGCTCTGAAAAGTATTCGCGACTTTTAGGACCGTATATTTGTTAACATTACGGTCCTAAAGGTCTTCGTCCATTTTAAGACCGTATATTTAACAAATATCCGGTCCTAAAGGTCTTCGTCTAATTCTAAAAAATATGGGTAGAGACTTTTAGGACCGTATATTTGTTAAAAGTACGGTCCTAAAAGTCTTCGTCCATTTTAAGACCGTATATTTAACATATTTCCGGTCCTAAATGTCTTCGTCTAATTCTAAAAATATGGGTTGAGACTTTTAGGACCGTATATATGTCAAGTATCCGGTCCTAAAAGTCTAGAAAATATATGGCTAAAATATTAGGACCGTATATTTGTTAGTTGTCCGCTCCTAAAAGTCATCGTTTTATTTAATAGATTGCCGAAACCTTTAGGACCGTATATTTGGTAGTTGTCCGCTCCTAACTTTAAATTTTAAAATAAGGCTTAATTTTTAGGACCGGGGATTTATTATACGTCCGCTCCTAATATTCTTCATTTAAATAGAGTTGGTGACTCGGTTTTCAGACATATGGTTAGGGTTCAAGGCAACCATGTTTCTGGCGTTCTTCTCAAGTTTTGTGCTTCATTGTTCTCGTTTCTACTTTTCTGGATGTGAAGAACGTCATCGGTGTCCCTTTTCTTTTTGTCGGAAAAAGAAAGAAGATAACGAAAAGGACACTGAAAAATTTCATCACATCTGGAAAAGTAGAGGGGAAGACAACGATGGTCCAAACTTGAGAAGAGTCGTCACTCTGTTTGTTTTTATTCGAAAAAGGTAAATAATGTTTTTTTGTTTTGTTTTGTATGGTCGCAACCTGTTAACTTTATTCTCGCAAATTTTTAAGATTGTTCACCACGAAGAGGACAATGTTTTGTTTGTTCTTGTTGTCGGAGAAAAAAGAACATAAAGTTAAAGGCAAACAAGGAAGGCGATTGGGAAATAAAAATTTTATTTAAATAATATTTTTTTTTCTCGAGTACCGCGTTCGCCTTGTTGTTGACGGCGTGATAGACCTGAAACAGTTAGCCCAAGCGTCGGTCTATATGATTGACGCGGGCTATCAGGTGCTCCAGAATCTGCCAGAGGTTCGGGTTCGGAGGCAACGGAGGAGGATATGGAGGTGCCTCAGGATTTCGCCCAGCAGGAGGACCTCGTCGTGGTGGAGAAGCCATTACGGTGGAGGTTCTAGGAGGAGATGGAGATGAATGTGAAGAAAGTAACAACGGGTTTAAATAGAGAACCCATCCTGAAGAATGTGAAACGCCGAAACATTAACGAGGAGACGCATATTTGCTCGAATACGAGGATACGCCTAGTTGGGAAGTTTATGTGGAAGCCGAAGAGACTCTGAATCATTCATTTCAACATGGGGAAGGGCTCTGCTGTTTGAAAAGAATGAACTTTTAATACCGGATACTGTGTAAGATCCGTTCTTAAAAGTAATTTTTTTAACCAAAAATTCTTACTTGAAAAAATAAATTGAAATATAATAATAAATGAGTTTTAGGACCGGATACAAAGTAAAATATCGGTCTTAAAAAATGATTTTTAGGACCGGATATATGATAAAAGGACGATCTTAAAAGTAATTGAATTAAAAATTAGTTTTAGGACCGGATACAAGATAAAAGTTCGATCTTAAAAGTTTGTTAAAAGTAAATGACTATTAGAACCGGATATTTTGAACAAATACGCTCTTAAAGTAGAAACATTAAATTCATTATATTGAAAAATTCATCATCGATGTTTATCTCTCCTGCTATCTGTCCTTATATACTCCACACACTACCTCTTTGTTCTGTTAACTCCTCACTTCATAGCTCTGCCCCAACTTCTCAAATCCTCAAACCATGGTTAGATACAAGCAAACTGCTCGTAGGGGTGCATACACGCCTCAAGCTCGTGCCATGGCTAGATCATTATATGGTGCGCCTCCTCGGCGACAAGGTCGTATTGTTTCCGAAGACTCTCGGGTCAATGGACCCATTGTTATTTCTTCGGATGATGAAGAGATTGCTCATGCCGCACCCCCCCGATCCTTTTGCTGATCCTATCCTTGCTGAGTCCATCCGTCATCTTGAAACTGGCCATGCAGATGTTCGTAATCCTCTCTCCAACCTCGTTGGCCCAGCCGCGCCTACCTCGACCCCTCTCCGCTCTCCCGTAATGATCCATTCATATTGCGGGTGGAGAGAATAAGACAACAACTTGCCGATCTCCCGGGAAATTAATGCTCTTCACGCCGAAATCGCCGAGGTTGTTCAGTCAGATTCCTGTGGATGATATTATTCAGCTTGTTTTTCTTTTGTTTTTGTTGTTGTTGTGTATATATTCTGAAGTAATGTAAGAAACATTAAGAACACTATGAATTTTTGGATGTTCTCCAAGAATTCATTAAGATATTCTCCAATTTTCCTTAATTTTTGTCCTAAAAATATCCTTTATTTTATTTATTTAATATTGCTATCACCAAGGCCATTAAGACCAGGACATTTTATAAGTAACGGATCTAAAGAGTATTTGAATTTTAGGACCGGATGTTTTGTAAACCTCCGGCCTTAAAACTTAAAAGACTAATAAAATTTTAGGACCGGATACTTTTAAAACTCCGGTCTTAAAATGTTAGTTGTATCTTTAGGACCGGACATTTAATTAATAACCGGTATTAATAAAATCCAAAAAGCTAAATAAGGTATCTTTGTCGCGGGGAAAAATTAAATTTCCCTCTCTACTCTCTTGTCTTGCCCAAAGTGAATACTCAGGTTCCGACTCGAAATTTCCCATCACTCTCGGTTCCTTAGCTAAACGTCTATAGACGAAGCCGTAAGAGATGTTTCGGTTTAAACTTTATTACTTTCCACTTATCGTTCTTGGTTTTTCATGGGTTTAACGAAATCGGTGTAATGTTGTTATGGGTATTCTCTCGTTGTTAACGAATATTTTAGAATGGAGTTAGGGAATTTATAGAATTTTCTAAACAAAATGCCCATGATGATGGGGGAAGTATTATTGCCCTTGTGTAAAATGTTTGAATGAGTGTCGACTATGTCCTGAAGTTATACGCACACATTTAATTTGTCACGGATTTTGTAAGACTTATACAAGATGGGTATGGCATGGTGAACAAGTGCCATCAAGTGGGAAACAACATGGGGAAGTGGCCTTTGATGATAATGACACGGATATGGATGATCGCATAGAGGACATTATCCGTGATGTAGGAGAAGAGGCTTTTGAGCGATCACATGCATATGGTAATATGTGTAGTGATGCAGAGACACCGCTATACCGTGGGTGTAAAAAATACCAATTGTTGAACGCTGTATTGAAATTGGTAAGCTTGAAGGCACGTCATGGATGGAGCGACAAGAGTTTTTTCGAATTGCTTGAGGCTTTGAAGGACATGCTTCCGAATGATAACGTGTTGCCGCATCGCTACTATGATGCTAAGAAGATACTTTGTCCATTGGGGATGGAGTACAAAAAGATCCATGCATGCCCGAATGATTGCGTATTGTATAGAAAAGAGTTTGAAGAGAAGCGAGTTGTCCGATATGTGAAACCCCATGGTACAAGTCGATAAGGGGCCTGCAAAGTGTTGTGGTATCTTCCAATCATACCAAGGTTCAAGCGGTTGTTTGCGAATGAAAATGATGCAAAAATCTGAGGTGGCATGCAGATGAGAGGATTCGACATCCGGCCGATTCTTCTCAATGGAAGAAGATCGATCAATTATTTCCTTACTTCGGCGAAGAACCTAGGAACCTCAGGCTTGCCCTTAGCACGGATGGCATGAATCCCTATGGAAGCCTTAGCAGCATACATAGCTCATGGCCCGTACTCCTGATTGTTTACAACTTATCTCCTATGTTATGCATGAAACGAAAGTACATCATGCTGTCTATGTTGATTTCGGGACCAAAACAACCGGAAATGACATAGATGTTTACCTGGAGCCCTTGATCGAAGACTTGAAGGAATTGTGGGAAGAAGGTGTCGATGTTTTTGACTCTTTCAAGAAGGAGGTCTTTAAAATGAGAGCCATGATATTTTGTACTATAAACGACTTCCCAAAGATATGGGAACTTGTCATGGTATAGTGTAAAAGGCCATAAAGCATGTCCGGTTTGTGAAGAAGGCACATGCTACCATCAACTTCAACATGGAAGAAAGACGGTGTATCTTGGACATAGGAGATTTCTTAGACGGGGCCACCCATATCGTCGATTAAAGAAGGCCTTTTTTGGTGGCCAAGAGTATGAAGAAGCTCCGGTGGCATTGACTGGGGAGCAAGTGTATGAAAAGGTTAAAAATATCAGTGTCATCTTCGGTAAGCCTAGAAAGAGTAGAAAAGAAACAAATATATGGAAGAAGAGATATGTATTCTTTGATCTTCCCTATTGGCGCAATCTTGATGTGAGACACTGTATTGATGTCATGCATGTGGAGAAGAACGTATGTGATAGTATTGTGGGCACGCTTCTCAACATACAAGGTAGTTCAAGGATGGTGTGAAGGCAATATTGGATTTGCAAGCAATGGGAATACGCGAAGACTTGCATCCAAGGCAATATGGGAAGAGAACTTATTGTCCCCCGGCTTCTCATACTTTGTCTAAGGATGAGAAACGAAGCTTTGTGAGTGTTTACATGGCACAAAAGTCCCTCAGGGTATTCTTCAAATTTTAAGAGGCTTGTCTCGATGAAGGACTTTAAATTAGTAGGCCAAAAGTCTCACGACTGTCATGTCTTGATGCAACAACTACTCCCAGTAGCTATTTGAAGCATCGCCGAATATGATCTTCTGGTCGTTTTGACTAGACTTTGTTTCTTCTTCAATGCGGTTTGTAGTAAAATTTTCAAGATTGAAAAGTTGGATGAATTTGAGAATGAAGGATATCTTATCTTGTGCCACCTTGAAAAGCTTTTTGTTCCTTCATTTTTTGACATCATGGTTCATCTCATTGTTCATCTAGTGAGGAAGATAAAGTTGTGCGGCCCTATCCATTTACGGTGGATGTACCCTATTGAAAGATCTATGAAATTCCTAAAAGGGTATGTGAAGAACGCGCACCGCCGAAGCATCAATTGTTTAGAAATATGTTTCGAAGAGGCCATGGAATTTTGTCAAAATTATTTGGCCAAAGTAAGACATATTGGGCTTCCAAAACGTCAGCATGCTCAAGGGGGTAGACGTGGGGCTTCGGTAAAGAGTGTGGATCGTGATGAATTGTCACAAGTCCACTTATACATCTTGAATAATGTTGATGAAGTTCAAGCCAATGCACATAAAGAGGCTGTAAGGAAAGAAAACCATCGAATGACCGAACAAAGGTTGATTAGGGAGCATAATATAACTTTTGCAAAATGGTTCAAACAAAAGGTCGAGGGATCTGAATGTGTTTCTGACACAATGAAATGGTTAGCACGTGGTCCTGAGGTTGAAGTCATAAGTTGGAATTCGTATGTGATCAATGGTTATACATTTTACACGAAGTCCCTAGATGATAGGAGCACACTCTGAAGTGGTGTTATGTTAGAGGCCGAATCTATGCACTTCTCCGCTCGAAAGACAAGAGGCCTAAATTGGCGGTCATGCCATATTATGGGGTTATTGAAGAGATTTGGGAGGTGGACTATGTCAAAATTAGATTTCCCATCTTCAAATGCAAGTGGGTTAATGTCAATAATGGTGTTCATATCGATCGGCTAGGATTTACTTTAGTCGATGTCAATAGTAGAAGTTTTGGAGATGAACCTTTATTATGGCGCACCATGCGAAACAAGTGTTCTATATCACCGATCAAGAAAATAAAATGTGGTCTCGTAGCTCTCCAAGGAAAGAGGGTCATTGATATTGATGAGGAAAGTCATTCAAATTATGGTCTTCCCGATAGTACTCCTTTTTCAAGGGGTCTAGGACATGAACGAAGAAGATGAAGCGGATAATGAACCCGGCATAAGAAATGATCATCAAGAAGGGATATGGGAGGATATCACTTTATAAAAGAGTCAATTCATAAGGTAATTAATATTCATATGCAGAATTCTTAGAAAACTTTAAGGTTTTAACTATTATTATATCCTGTCTATGTTCTTAATTAAACAATGTCATGATTGAATATGAATTTGTTCTTGTTTTGTTTTTGTGGCGTGATCCGATTCAAATGGGCATGTTATAAAAGAGGATGCATATATGTTACGTTGTTGGGTGGGAATCGATGAAGGCATGGTGAATAATATATTGGACTACATTTGTATGTTGAATTACGTCTTGCATGTATTGTAACTCATTGTTATTGTAATTAGTTATATCTTAGCTTATTGTATAAATTACTTTAGTTGTTGTAGACTTAATTAAGAGGCCACATAACTCATGGTGGATAATATTTGTATTCTTTTTCCCAATTCAATTTATTCATGTTCATAGCTTGTAGCTTAAAGTATATCGACTTTTATGTGCTGTTTTGGATGGTGGATTTATGTATATATATTGATCAGGAAGAACAGAACAGGGAAAAAATACGGGAAAATTTAGATCGCAAATAAAAAAGACGGTCTTAAATGTTCAAATATTAAGACCGGATGTATACATAACACCGCTCTTAAAGGTGTTAAGCCGCTCTTAAAAGTTGGTATTTTAAGACCGGTCCATTGAAAAAATCTGGTCTTGAAAGTCAGTCTTTTAAGACCGGGTAATTAGTCCTCTGGTCTTAGAGTCGCTATCTTTAGGACCGGATTTATATTTGTCCGGTCTTAATATTTGGATCTTTTAAGAGCGGTCGGTTTTATGTCCGGTCTTAAAGTTTGAGTTTTAAGACCGAACAAAAATATTTCAGATTTATTTAGTACGACTTTTAAGACCGAAGGTTTAAAATGTCCGGTCTTAAAGAAACTCTTTAAGACCGTGGAAAAGTCCGGTCTTAAAGGTCGACTTTTAATACCGCCTGGAACAAGACTGGTCGCTGGTCCGGTCCTAACGTACCTGTTTGGTCCGGTCTTAAAAGCCTTTTTTCCACTAGTGATCTATACATATATTCATCTATGCAATATCAATCAAAATATCCAACATTGTCATCAAATACCATTTAAACAAAGGCAAACCGGCCATCATCCATACATATATTAAGGTAGATTTTCCCTAAATTAATTCATGTAAATTAACTCAAGGAAAGCAAAAAGAAAAAAAAAAGAAATTATATATAAGAATAAATAAATTATAATGATATAAGGTAGATAAAAAAAAAGAAAAAAGTTTAGGTTATTATTATTATTATATAATGTTTCTACAAAAAAAAAAATGAATCAGGTGCAGCGTGTTTTGGGGGCCCACGAAACCAAATGCAAGACCTAATCAATACAAAAAGCTACAGGAGGATTTTCACTGAGAGTAAAGGACGCACAGTGAGAGAGCGAAGAATTAGGAACGGAACAGAGAACGATTTTGAAGGGAGAAAACAGAGTGGGAGCGGCGCAAAAACCTTCGATCTGCAGTTCGCATATCCACCATCGCATCTTCTTCCTCGCCAGCGACACCTTCACCTTTATCGTCGCCGGCGAGATTTTCCCATCTCCACCTACCACCACCTGCGTCGCCGGAAAGCTTCCACTCAGATTTGCAGATCGCAGAGCCAACGGCTCAATCGTACTCTTCCTCCTTCTTCTTTGTCTGCTTCTGTGTGATTCTCTTCCTCTCTGGGATTTTAGAGAGAGAGAAAGTGTCTGGCGTTTTTTGTGAAAACGCAGCGTTTTTGCGTTTTTGCCTGAAAACGCTGTGTTTTTACTGTTTCCACTCCGACTGCGTTTTTGCCACAACGAAACACGTTTTTCTCATATTAAAACGTAAAAGCAGCGTTTTTACACTTTAAAGCGCCTTTTTAACTACCATGGATCTTATATTATAAATGATTTATAATTAAATTTTATTGTTTTAGTTATTTGTAAATTTTATTTTAATATAATTTTAATAAATATAAATGTACCCAATATTAATATTCAATATTAATTATTAAGCATGTCAATGTTCAATTTCAATTCATATCAATATTAACTATTAAGCAATAACATTTATTTTGATTTTAGTATTTTTTAAATTAAATATAGACTGATCTATTCTCCTTATCATCCTTATTGATTTGCTTTTGTGCCGCATACAATAAGTTCATTGATTATAGAATCCTATTTCTGGTATTATTAAAAAACAGAATACCATTTCGTGACCACTAAAAGATTCATTATCCATTTATAGTAATTAATCAGTTAAACATGCTTTGAAGTCTGAAGAGTATAAAGATACCCTGCTTAATTACGTGTTAACTCGCAAAATTTAAAATTTCAGAACGGTTTATCTTATTCAAGAGATACCTTCTCTCAATTTTTTCAAAGGTTTTCCACCTAAATTTTTAATTTCAGTCATTAGTGAAACAGTTTCTTTTAAAAACTATTTTTCCTTAATCCTAAATAAAATTAAGGGCCTCTGTTTGGTTATTTACAAGGAGGGGTAGATTTTACAGAAATGTGATTTAATTTTTCTTTTCTTTTTTTAAAAAGGGAAAGAGGTATTTCCACTAACTTTCCTCTCCATTTTCCCTCCACTTAGTGTCTTAACCATTGGATCGTGTTTTAACGGGTGTGATTTAATTATAGATTTTTATTATATTTAATATTATAATACTATTTAATACATAGTATTAAATCACACCCATTAAAACTTGATTCAATGCATGCATTCCTAATTATAAAAACATTTTAACTTGAAGATCCGTAAATTTGTTAAACACTTTTCATCACCATGTTTTCTTGACTTTTCCTTGAAATATGAAGGATATATAAGAACGGATAAAACGCTTAGCCTTAAAGCATGATTAGAGAAAATGGCCAAAAAAAAGTGTAATTAGAAAACATGTTAATTAATAAACCAGAAGAAAGCAGCAGCAAAAGTCGATAATAAGGAAGCCATTATATAAATGGAATGATATATGAATGAGAGACACAAACCTGAAGAGAATGGAGTTGATGATGAGCAATACCCAACAAGCACTGCTTCAATAATGGCGGAGCACACTGAACACAAATATATATGAGAAGAATATTATGAACAACATAAAACAAATAAGAACAAAACACATTATAATAATTTACGTATATAAAAAAAAAGAAAAAGAAAAAAACACTGAACTCAGAAAGCTGAGCACGAACAACCACGCACACACACACCACACACACACATTATTAAATTATTATTGTGTTTAATTATTATTAAGAAAGTATCAATGTTATTTTATGAAGAAATTGACAAAAAAATAAAATTTGGTCTTATAATTTGAACCAAGACTGTAATACCCGGATAAATAAAATGACTATTTCTGATAGGTGAATATGTGGTCTCAATTTTCTGTGTTATATTTATCGTATTTATGAAGGAAAAATCTCTTGGAAATTTGGGAAAGAGAATAAGAAGTCTAAATGACTAAAATGCCATTGAGGAGCATAAAATGACTTAAGGAAATTATGAAAAATCCTAGGAGGCAGTAAAATAATTATTAAAATTAAGAGAGTATATTGTCTCTAATTTTGGTAATTTAATAAAATATAACCTTGGAAAAATAAGGGGGGAAAAATCAAAAAGTATTATAATGACCAAAATGCCCCCGTAGATTTTAATATAATACATGAGACATAAAATACTAATGTCAGTGCAAAAGTTGTGAGGTAATGAGTTATTCTAATTAAGAAAATTATCAAAAATTAGTGGGTAATTAATTAAATAATTATTGGATAATTATTTGGGCTTAAACAAAGGAAAATCAAAAAAGAATTATGTAAAACCCTATAATTAGTGGTTTATGGCTAAAATTAGCATAAAATATATTTTCTAATTATTGGAAAAATATTAAGAAAAATATATGAGATTAAGTAATTTTAAGCCTAGAAACAAGTATGGACCAATAGGAAAGTGTTGTAAAAAATTATATAAAATAATTATTAAATAATTATTTTAAATAATATTAATTAATTAAATAAATTATAAAAACAGGAAATAAAAAATAAAAAGGACCGAAAATCCTTAATGGATAAGGAGATAAGATTTTGAAGTTAAATGTCATACAACTTTGGTTAAGTAGTAATCAAGTTGCAAAAGCAAATAGGATAAACGAGAACCGATGGAAATTAAATCCTATCTAGAAAACCATGAACAAGGTTTCTAAAGTCAGAGTATATTAGAAACAAGTGAATTTTTATCTCAGAGTGGGTTGTCTCCGAAGTCATTTCCGTAACCGAAAAGGGTTATACTGGACTGACTTTAAATCTATCTGATGTTCAAAAAGCAAATCAGATAAATGAAAACCTATAGAAACCAAGCCATAACTTGAGATCCAAGAATGAGTTGGTAAACATCTGGGCATTTTATGAATCAGTGGATTTTTGTCCCGAAGATGTTGTTACCCGAATTGATTTCTGCAACCGAAGGCAGATATCGAAAATCTTCAGCGGAACCGATGACACCCTGAATGAGATCAAAAATTTAGTTGATCCAAGTATTTTGAAAGAGGAAAAATAGATCTTCAGGGCTATATCCCTGGAATTTTGAGATTTTGCAAGATTACGCGATTCGGACACCGATCGGGGAAATTTATCGGGCCGGAGGCAAAAAGCAACCTGTGACATCATCAAAGATGATGTCACTTTGTGCCACCTAAGGGGGAGAGGTCGGCCAAGGTGATCTAAGGGTCCAAGATTTTCCATTTCAACCAAGTGCGATCCGACGGTCCAAAATCCGCCTGACAAAATGTGAATAATGTAGATTTTTGCCTATAAATAGGACTTCACCCTCATTTGCATTCTTCACACCAAAACCAAGAGCCTAGGCCGAAATTGGAGCAGCAAGAGGAAGAGGAAGGAGTCCGGGGAAGTTTGCAGCGAAGCTCTGAGTAAGTTTTCTGGTCTTTGGTCTTAAGTTCTTTCGGTAGTTATAGTAGGAGTGTTAGATCTTTAGTTTTTCAAGTATGATTTAGATATCATGTTTTAGGGGTAGATATGATATTTATTTCAAAAATATGTTGGAGAAAGTGGTATGTTAAAATTTTGGAGATATAGAGTTAAAGTAGCGAAGCGCTGGCGAAATTACGGCGATTGGGGGAATAGGGGCAAAATGATAATTTGTACCTAAAATGCCTGTTATGATGTCAAATATTGAAAAATGTGATATTATTCCTATAGGAAATCTTTGATCACGAACCGCCGTCGTACATTGTCGTTCATTGTCGACGTGCATTGTCGGCCCATTGTTTTCCGTCAAAAGTGCAGTTTTCCGTCAAACGTACCAGAAGTACCGTATATTTTCAACGGAGGTACGGACACGTACTGTAACACTAATCTTGTGCTGCTTAAATACATATATGTGATAGATACGTTCATAGACCGAGTATACAGACAGTCTTACACGGGTTATAGTCATAATAATGCCGTTATGTTTTCCTAGCGCTGAGGACACGAGTGTGTATCGTGGCACTGGTTTATGTGCAGGCTGTTGTTGTTATTGTTATGAGGCTTTACATACTGCTATGTGCTTATGTTCTGTTGTCATATTGATCATGCATCTGCTGTATGCTTATGTACTGATATACTGTTGTATTGTCTTGAATATCTGTTGTCTGTATACTGTATTGTTTGAGCATAAGGTTAACCGTTACCTGAGATCCAATGTGGTAAATTGGATCTCAGCTATAGCTTCAGAGTCCGAAGGACCGAGAGTTGGAGACCGGGGAAAGCAGCACGATTAGGCCGCTGGCCGGAGAATTTATATTTCCGCTTTTGCATTTACTTTTGAAACAGTAGGATGTCTGTATTATCAATACTATGTTACACTATGATTTATATTTGAATATGTATCAGTTACTCTTTCGCTCCATTGCTCTATTCTAATTGGAAGAAAAAAAAAAATCGCTTAAAAAATGGGATGTTACAAAGATCAACTTCAAAATGTGTTCCTATAATTAGGACCGGAGAGAGGTATTAACCTTCATCAAATATTGCATTTTTTATTTGTCTTATTTAAGGAAGAAATTAAATGACTTGCAATATGCGTGTGTGGCGGTCATATAAAATCACTTTCCTTCATAACCTATTTCCTAAAAGCTAATCCAAACACATTAGGGTTTCATATGCCAAACACAGCGTTAAATACGCACGATGAGATGAGATATCTGACCTTTCCTCCCATGGTGACTGAAGCTGCTGAGCTTTATGTTCTGAAATTCCTTCTTCTCCATGTCGTCGTTTCAAAGCTTCATCCAAGTCTTCGTCTTCTGTAACGTTTTCTTTCGAAGTCGTCGTCTTCTTTGATAGGGTGTACAGTACGTACACTTCGTGCTAACCCAAAAGTATAGTATACGAGTCACATTCCATACGAAGACACTGAAGTTTTGGAGCGTCATTGATAATAGATGGTATAGACCATTAATTCAAACTCGAATTTGTAATCCAGACCTTAAACTTTCAAACGGTTGAATATAAGAGAGATGCCATGGGACTCGGATATTGTCATTTGATCAATGAAATCCAAAACGCCTACCCGGATATATATATATATATATATATATATATATATATATATATATATATATATATATATATATATATATATATATATATATATATATAAATTTTTTTTTTTTTTTTTTTTTTTGTTTTTTTTTTTTTTTGGGGTCAACAAAAGCCGACATAAACTCAATCCCTACCATGTTTTTACCTCGTCAGGCATCTTTCAATGCAATGAGGCATAAAAACAATAATAGGAATTTCATTTCCTACTTCCTAGATCTAACTAACATTTCTACTAAAACTACTAAACTAAAGATTAGAATCTAAAAGCTAAGGACCGAAGAACTTACCCAGAACTTTGCTACTCCTTCTCCAAAGCTCCTCCTCCTCTCTTTCACTCTCAAGTTTCGAAATGCTCAAGAGATTTTGGTGTGAAAATTTACAAATGAAGTGAAGGCTATTTATAGAGAAAATTATGGCATTCTTGTAATTCTTTCAAACTTTCTCTCCTTCAATATAAGCCATTAGATCTAGGTTTTCATTTGAAACTCCATCTCCACCCTCCATTCCATTTGGCCGACCTCCCCCTCTCTCTCTCTTCCCTATCCTCTTCCAAAAATGACATCATCTTATGTCATCTTATCCTTTAGGGATTTTCCTCCTACCGATAAATTCCCCTGCTCAGTGTTTTAATCGAATATGCACGGGTGGAAAAAAGGCTTTTAAGACCGGACAAAACAGGTATATTAGGACCGGACCCGTGACAGGTCTTGTTCCAGGCGGTATTAAAAGTCTCCCTATTAAGACCGGACTTGTAACTGGTCTTAAAGAATTTCTTTAAGGCCGGACATTTTAAACATCCGGTCTTAAAAGTGTTTCAAAATAATAAAAAAGAAGAAGAAGAAACTCAAATGAAACAATCGGTCCCAAATCATCACCAGATCTAGCAACATTTTGAATGTCCCTCCGTCATCAACGACGGAGAACCAAGAGAAGATTGGAAGCAACAACAACAAGAAAAACAAAAAAGATGATTACAAAGTCCAGAAATAAACAAAAATAACAAGAAACAAGCAACCAAATCTGAGCAGGATCCTCTTGTCGGTGCTAGCAAAGCTTCAAGCAACCAAAATCGAAGTCCAGACCTGAGCAGGAGCGGTCAATGTAGGAAATAAACAGACTTAAGAAAGAAGATATATGGGTTTGATTTCAAACCGGATCTATGCGAAGGCGGCGTGGAAGGACCCATAGATCGAAGAGGAAGGAGCCGCCGCCGTCCAGAATCCTCAAAGTAGTACGCTTTCGCTGTTGCTGAGGATTGGAGTCGACGCCATCGCAAAACCCTCGAAGCATCTCACTGCCAACGTTGCCAAGGATCTATGCGAAGGCGGCATGGAAGGACCCATAGATCGAAGAGGAAGGAGCCGCCGTCGTCCAGAATCCTCAAAGTAGTACGCTTTCGCAATTGTTGAGGATTGGAGTCGACGCCTTCGCAAAACCCTCGAAGCATCTCACTACCAACGTTGCCAAGGATTTGATTGTGCGACTCTTATGATGACTTACGAAGATTGCGAGTAGGTTAGAGGATGAGGATGACATTCTTGCTGAGGATTTTCCCGTGAGGCTCTTGGGACACTCGTTGAATCTATAACTAAGCAAATGTTATATCACCAAGAAGACAGAGCAAACTCACGGACTTAACAGGTTTAGCGAATTTAGTTTTTTTTTAACACTTTTAAGACCGGTTTTTTGAAACAACCGGTCTTAAAAGTGTAAAAAAAAAACAAATTGACCGGTGACAATTTCGTAAATATATAGAACACTTTTAAGACCGTCTGTTTGAAACAACCGGTCTTAAAAGTGTTCTATATAAATTTTTTTTTTTAGACTTTTAAGACCGTCTATTTGAAACAATTGGTCTTAAAGTATACTTTTAAGACCGTCTGTTTGAAGCAATGGTCTTAAAAGTATACTTTTAAGACCGTCTGTTTGAAACAACCGGTCTTAAAAGTGTTCTATATAATTTTTTTTTACACTTTTAAGACCGTCTATCTGTTTGAAACAGCCGATCTTAAAAGTGTTCTATATAATTTTTTTTTTACACTTTTAAGACCGTCTGTTTGAAACAATTTGGTCTTAAAGTATATTTTTAAGACCGTCTGTTTGAAACAGTAGGTCTTAAAAGTGTTCTATTTATTTAATTAGTTAGCGTATACGATTATATTGTGCAATTATCTTAATTAAGTTGTTAGAGAGATTTTAGGAATTAAGTTAGCGAGATCATGGTTTTTGAATTTCGTAATTAAATTCCGATTGTAATCATCTTAATTAAGTTGTTAGAAGATTTTAGGAATTAAGTTAGAAGATCATGATTTTTGAATTTCGTAATTAAATTCTTGATTGTAATCATCTTAATTAAGATGTTAGAGAGATTTTAGGAATTAAGTTAGCAGATCATGATTTTATGAATTTCGTAATTATATTCGATTGTAATCCCTAAATTATAGGAAGCGCCTAGGTTTATTTACTTATTAGCATCTGTATATAATTCCAATTAAGCGAAGGAATAAATCATCGCATTCTCGGACTTGATCAGCGTCTTCTCACAATATTTACGAAATTGCCACCGGTTATACTTTTAAGACCAGATATTTTATAGCTCGGTCTTAAAAGTGTTCTATATATTTACAAAATTGCCACCGGTCGTACTTTTAAGATCGGATCTTTTATAGTCCGGTCTTAAAAGTGTTCTATATATTTACGAAAGTGCCACCGGTCATACTTTTAAGATCGGATCCTTTATAATCAGGTCCAAAAAGTTCTTTATATTTACGAAACTGCCACCGGTCATACTTTTAAGACCGGATCTTTTATAATCCGGTCCAAAAAGTTCTTTATATTTACGAAACTGCCACCGGTCATACTTTTAAGACCTGATTCTCTATAATCCGGTCTAAATGAGACGGTCTTAAAGCCCTTTTTTGTACTAGTGATGCTTATAAATTTCAAATACTTTTTGAGGTAAACTTTGAAGTTTATGTATCCTCTTGAGAAGTGTTTGGGTTAACAAGAATTATAGTCCAATTAGGGGTCTTTACTAGTCTTTTAGTCATTTTGGGATAAACCCCAACGGTTACGGAAATGACTCCGGAAATAACCCACTTCGGGACAAAAATTCACTTGTTTATAATATGTCCAGATGTTAGATACTTAGTTCACATATTTCAAGATACGATTTAATTTCCATCGGTTCTCATTTATCCTATTTGTTTTTTCACAAAATATCTCCCAAATATCCCAACTTTATTGCCACTTGTATTTCACACACACACATACACTCACACACTCTCATATTTCGGCTACCCCCCCCCCCGGTTGACTTGTCAACTTTGATTTTTAATTAAATTATCTTATGTTTAATTATCTTATATTAATTAGCTAGAAATTCTCCCATTGGCTCTTTACTAATAACATGGATTTAGGCTTTTTAAAATGTTAGAAATATTGTAAGCCTTAGATCTTGCTTTATGAGATTCAATCCTAGCCATTGCTTAATGTTTGACTTGTCAAAGTTGATTAGTAAGATTGTTTAGTGTCTTAATCCTATGCTTAGTGATCCTTTGTTGATCAATTAAGCTTTAGGGATTTCATGTATTTAATCTTATACATTTTCTTAATCATTCCTAATTAATTAGCAATTATATTCATGCTAATCTTGGCCATTAGTTTTTAATTAGGGTCACACATCCCTAATTATGCCTTTGAAACATGTTGATTAATCTCTTATAAATGGGGATTCAATTATCTACTAATTATTGACAATTTTCTTAAATTAGATTAATTGTTTTCTTACAACTATTGTGTTGACATTGGCAATTTATGCACCATGCATTATTTTAAAAATTATAAGGCAACTTATGGTCCCCAAAATAATATTGGATTTCGCCTCTTTAAATTCCAAGGAAATAAATTAATAAATTATCAAAATTAGAGACAACATTCTTTCCTATTTTTAATAAATATTTAATTGCCTCTTAAGACATATTATAATATTCTTAGGGTATTTTATGACCCATAAATATACTTAGGGATTTTTGACACTTTAGTCCTTTTAATTTCAAGAGAAATTACCCTAGAAAAATAAGATAAATATTACACAAGATTTGAGACCATATATTCACAAGAATAGGTATTATTTATCAAAAGATAATATTTAAGATAAATAATTATCTGGGTATTACACTTCGTGCTAACCCAAAAGTATAGTATACGAGTCACATTCCATACGAAGACACTGAAGTTTTGGAGCTTCATTGATAATAGATGGTATAGACCATTAATTCAAACTCGAATTTGTAATCCAGACCTTAAACTTTCAAACGGTTGAATATAAGAGAGATGCCATGGGACTCGGATATTGTCATTTGATCAATGAAATCCAAAACGCCTACCCGGATATATATATATATATATATATATATATATATAAATTTTTTTTTTTTTTTTTTTTGTTTTTTTTTTTTTGTTGAGCACTTTTCATCACCATTTTTTCTTGAAATATGAAGGATATATAAGAACGGATAAATGCTTAGCCTTAAAGCATGATTAGAGAAAATGCCCAAAAAAAAGTATAATTAGAAAACATGTTAATTAATAAACCAAAAGAAAGCAGCAACAAAAGTCGATAATAAGAAAGCCATTATATAAATGGAATGATATATGAATGAGACACACAAACCTGAAGAGAATGGAGATGATGATGAGCAATACCCAGCTAGCACTGCTTCAGTAATGGCGAGCACACTGAACACAAATATACATGAGAAGAATATTATGAACAACATAAAACAAATAAGAACAAAACACATTATAATAATTTACGTATATAAAATCACTTTCCTTAATAACCTATTTCTTAAAAGCTAATCCAAACACATTAGGGTTTCATATGCCATAAACAGCGTTAAATACGCACGATGAGATGAGATATCTGACCTTTCCTCCCATGGTGACTGAAGCTGCTGAGCTTTATGTTCTGAAATTCCTTCTTCTCCATGTCGTCGTTTCAAAGCTTCATCCAAGTCTTCGTCTTCTGTATTGATTTTGAAGTCTTCTGTAGCGTTTTCTTTCGAAGTCGTCGTCTTCTTTGATAGGGTGTACGTACACTTCGTGCTAACCCAAAAGTATAGTATACGAGTCACATTCCATACGAAGACACTGAAGTTTTGGAGCTTCATTGATAATAGATGGTATAGTCATAGACCATTAATTCAAACTCGAATTTGTAATCCAGACCTTAAACTTTCAAATGGTTGAATATAAGAGAGATGCCATGGGACTCGGATATTGTCATTTGATCAATGAAATCCAAAACGCCTACCCGAATTTTTTTTATTTTTTGTCAACAAAAGCCGACATAAAATGAAATTCATCTGGCTAACAAAAGTTGGTCTAGTTGGTAAAAGAGTTGGCTCACAATTATAAGATTGTAAGTTCATATCTCACTGACGTGAAAACTTTATTAATTAATTGGCGAGTGATCTGTAAATACCTCTAAGCGTTCATTAAGCCTAGAGGCATATTCTAGCTCTAACCCTGGTGAGCTCTTTGGACATAACTCGCCTAGACTTTCTTACCCCATAAAAAATCATCACATGGCATTATTAACTAATCAAGACTTAAATATGATAATACGGACACATTAATGAAGATAATTAGTATTCTAACAAAACCACATGGCATTGGCTTGGATCTTGAATGTTGATTATTTAACCTAACATTTTGTATATATGATGCTAGCAAAACGATAAAAAAAAAAAAAAAAATTAAGAATCCAATAAAGAGAAAACAAAATGCAAAGACCTGACAAAAAATCAAGTAAAAGTGTAGGGAATAGCAAATTAGAGCTTTTCCTAATTATAAGTTAAACTACATTATAATCTCTAGATCAAATACGTGTAAATTACCAAATTTACATCCCACTAGTAGCACATAAATTTACATCCCACACTTGTTACATGACTTATCATCCTGAGACTTCTCTTTGCCTTTGAACAATGAACTTGGGACACTTACCTCTCCGGATCATCTTAAAAAGAAGAACATCTCTGACCTTAAGTCGATGGCTTTGAGCGAATGCCGTCCAACCCCTAGTGAACCTTGCAAATGTGCTTCTTCTTTTCTTGTGGGTAAGTAATGTCACTTTCCATGCTCCTTTCCCTGTCTCAAGCTCCACTTCATGTTTCTCATTTCTCATGTACTCCTTGAAGAACTTTGTTGGAACGCACTGCACATATTACTCAAACATATATTAGTCTGAATATCCACTTGATCAATCATCTCATCAATATGAAGCATTTAAGGAATCAAGTATTCGAGTGATCCCAAGGACTGACCATGCAACCCTTTTGGTTGAGGCAAGTAGTTGTACTGTGAAAGAAGGAGGCATAGAGCCCAAGTTGCTTCCTTCCCCTAATTCATCAAAATGTGAACGCAAATATTAAACTAAACAATAAATATTAAACAGCGAGTAACATCAAAAGCCTAACTGCTTTATATATAATTGGTGTCAGCTTTAAGAATTCGAAATAAAAAGGATATATATTTGTTGCAAGTTCAACATTAAACTATAATTATAATAGTACTCACTAATTCTGTACTTAGACATTAATTAGTGCATCAGAGTAATATAAAATTATGAGATTTAATTAGCAGAATTATCAATAAGGGAAGGCTAGCTTTTGAATAGCTTACCAATGTGATGAGACTTGTCACTCTCTTCATATTCTTCATCATCTTCTTCTTCATCTTCATAAGAGTCAGACGTCCAAGTTTCATCATCTTCATGATTCATATCTGCCTTTGCCTGGCCCTCAAGCATCTTATCGCAGGCAGATTTGCCACAGATAACAACTTCAAATGTTGACTTCCCATCAAACTTGAAGATTAAGAAATCTGCAGCTTCTAAAGTGTTGTCCTTCACAAATTTATCCCAATTCTTTTTGAAATACAATGCTTTGGGATCTTCTTCTTCTTTTTCCATCTCAACCATCCATAGCCTTTTTGAAGTATTGATGAGTTTTACTGTCTTTGGGGTAAGACTGAAGCTGGAGACAAACAGCTTTGGGATCCGCTGCATAGAAATAATTGGAAATTAAAAAGAGAGGCGTGAGTTACTTGTTTAAGAATCATAAAGAAAACAGCCAATAGAAGTTTCGAATTCTGTATTTGGAGAGTTTGTATGAAAAAAGGAAAAGCTTAAAAAGGTTTTGTTTTGCTAATCCGTCACACACACATAAATATAATATGAGAATAGAATGGTACGTAGGTTGTAAATGGCATCCTATGGGAATTTTTAAGAAGAAAGAAAATTACCAGTTTAAACCTCCACTCCCCAATGAGGACTCTGATGAAATGAGACATTGTCTCTGAGTCGGCCTGAGCTTTAGCTTGAAGGAGAGAGGAAAGCTGATGAAAATCACCTTCTTTGACAGCTTCAAAACAATACTAATTATTAATCAATAAAATTTGAAAAAAAAAAATAAACAGCACCATATATATGACGTCTACAAATTGGTTTTCTATATCACACGAACTCCGATAAACAAATATGTATGCTTGAATTTATTATACTTTTCCCTCACTAGCTAGCTAGCTAATTTCAATATTTGATTTGCCCCACTAACACTGAAATATATTTTCCATTTTTAATTAATATTTAGTAATTTAACTTAAGCTCAATCCATTAAACTCAAGTGTTTTTTTTTTTTTTTTTTTGCTGTCATTAAAGCCAACCTCTGAAATACTTTTTATCAAAAGTCTGTTTATTTTATTATTTTTACTTTTTTAATTTGAAGTCAAATTAAGTATTGACGTAAAATTACCCATAAGTCCAAGAGAAGAAAATGAAATACAGAGAATCACAAGAAATTTATTTTTCTTATAAGTTTGAATTGGAAATGACACAATTTAACTTGTAAAATTTAAAAGTTTGTAATTTTAAATTTTTAAATTTGATTTATAAATATAAATTTTTGAAACATCTTCATCTTATCTAGGATTTATGGATACATTTTTAAAGTATGAAATCGATCCACAAAACAAAATTGAATGGCACCCTTTGAAAAAGGAGAGGTTTGTCTTGTAAAAATTATGAAAAATCGATCGCATAATTGAATGGAAAATTTACAGATGAATTTGATTGTATAATGACATATATTGGAAGAGTATTTTTAATACATTAATAATTATAAATTATTTGTTCACATTCATAGTTTTAATCATGAAGCCACATGGGGTATAATTATAATAAACTAATTATTTAATGGTTAATGAAAAAAGTGAATGATGATTATATTGATGAGTAGTTGCAAATTATAAAAAACTTTAAAACCAATAAATGTGTGAAACACATTTTGCAAATTTTTAACTTTTAAAAAGAACCTATAGAACCCCAGCTGGCTTTAAAAATCAAAATATGATTAAAAGATTTGAAAAATGCAAGAAACTCGAAGACATGAACATATATATACGTAAACACACGCAACCAAATAAAGTGAAAGAAGGCAGCATCATTATAGTAAGTTTTAATTAAAGAAATAAAAAATGAGAGACCCAAACCTGAAGAGAATGGAGACGATTAATAACCAGCTAGCACTTCTTCAATAATGGTGGAGCACGCTGAACACAATAGCTAGTAGAAGAAACAAAGCAGGAGGTGCAAGAGGGAAATGAGGAGTCTTAGAGTTTCACCGATGATACAGATGGCCAGATGAAGAGGGAAGAAGAAGAAGTGCCTGAAAATGGTAATCAAAGAGAAAAGAAAAAAGAAAAAAAAAAACAGCCAAGCATGAGGGCATATTCTGAAACCCATAGCATATACATATAGGTTTCAACTCAACATATAAATATATATAGGTCCGCCATTAGCAAACAGAACCAATGATTCCTATGTTTAACAGACTAAGGCGAGTGATACTACAAATTAAAGGTTATACAGTTGAAGCAAGTCGGAGAAAAAACAAGTAGGAGATCGAAGATGGGAGTGATGAGGTTTACCATCGAAGAGAGTAGATCGGAGATTGCTAAAAGAGCGACGGAGATGGATAAACTCTGTGCTTCGCCTTCAAAATAGAACCACTAAATATATAGGTCCGCCATTACAAACAGAACCAATGATTCCTATCTTTAAAAGACTAAGGCGAGTGACAATAAAATTAAAGGTTATACAGTTGAAGCAAGTCGGAGAAGAAACAAGTAGTTGGTCGAAGATGGGAGTGATGAGGTTTACCGTCGAAGAGAGTAGATCGGAGACGGCTAAAAGAGCGACGGAGATGGATAAACTCTGTGCTTCACCTTCAAAATAGAAAGCTCTCTCAACAACAGCAAAACTCCCTGAAATGAAATCTGGACACTCAGATTGTCCATTTAAAAAATCTTTTAACCTTCTATTTCAGAACTAAACCAACCGGCAAGAAAGTAGGAACAACATGATAAATCAGTCCATCCCAGCGTCAAGAAACAGTAAATGAACAAAAAACCGAAATGGGAAAAAACAGAGAGAGCAGTCTATACCTGAGAGACAAAGACCAAAGTGATTTCGTGGCTGGCTTTTGAGGTTCAGAAGCTTGTGGAGTACATGAACAGAGTTGCAGAGTACAAGAACCGAAACGTTATGTAGAGTAATTGAGAAAAACAACACAAGTTGGAAGTAAAGCTTAGGATATATGGTGATGCAGCGAGATGAAACAAGCGGGATTTTTGTATTTGGTGTTCTTGGCAGAGAAATAAGGAAAAAGAGGAGAGGTGCGAGATGGAGGGAGAAACAGAGAAGAGTAATGTTGACGAATGAGGACGGAGGGAAGGTGAGGGGGCAGGGGACCGTATTTAAGGCTCGCAAATGGAGTGTCCGTGTAGAGTAAAAATCTGAGGAAAGAGAATCTCTTTCATTTATAATAAAAATGCTGAACCAGCTAGCTTTTATATTGAACCATTTGAAAGTTTATGATCTGGACTACAAATTCGAGTTTGAAGCTCCAAAACTTTAATGTCTACGTATGGAATGTGACTCGTATACTATACTTTTGGGTTAGCACCAAGTGTACACCCTATGAATAGAGCAGAGATTATTTTTCGAGGTGCCGAGTGTAAAAGGTAGATTCTTCTCAATTATTTCTCTCTGTTGTAAGGCGAAGGGGAAACAGTGAAAATCATCAGAGTGCGATGGAAGAAGAAGACAAAAGATCATTTCTCCTTGGATAGAAATAGACATGCATAGAAATTTTTTCTGTTGCAATTAAACTAAACAAATTATTTAAATTTAAAATATAAAACCGAATATTATGATTTAAATATTGTAAATAAACATCTCACTTTTTTTACCTTGTCATTTTTAATTTTTTACATTCAATACAGATATAGGAAAAGCAATGATGCTTTTTTCTATAACTAGCAATAAAGCAGACTTATCTTTCTCTGCATAAGTTTCAGATTTCAGACCTGAATTATCCGAAATTGGAACTCAGCAGACCTGCAAATCAAACGGGTCATAAATATTTGGAGGAAGTGGTGATGATGAATGATGATTTCTGGGATAAGACTTATTCTGTGAATTGTGAATATATTCATATTTGTGTTGTGTCTTTTACGCGTGCTTGTGTGATTATGACACGATATCAATAAGACATATAAAAAATGCAATCTTTCATGAATGTTAGACGGAGAAAGGGGAAAGAAAGAGTGAAGAACACAGAAGTCCCATGTTGTTTAATACATAGTACTACTATTTAATAATGTGAAAACAGCATCTCGATCAGGGATTCCTATGCGCTTGCACTTAAAGCAGCAAATTAAAGTAAGAAGCACCACTCAGATGCAAAGATCGATGAGAGATTAGAGAAAATCAGAAGCTCATGGCGTTTCAAGCAAAACAAGATAAAACAGATTAAGAAAATCAGATGCTAAAGATTAGAGAAGAAGCAGACAAAATTGGGAGCTCACCGTTAGAAGAACAAAAGCAGCGAGATCGAAGAGATAAAGACGGATATGACGATGACACTGATCCATTTCATCAAAAGCAACGTATGTGATGATGGCATTGATCCATTTCAGCAAAAGCGACTTGCAGAAGAAATTAAATTGAGAGAGAGAGAGAGAAGCAAGCAATAGAAATGAGACAGGCTAGGGTTCAAAAAACCCTACACAGAACACACCCAATTATTTAACATGAAAGTTTGGCTTTTTCATTTTTCATGAGTAATTATATATGTACGGTTAAGTTCTGGGTTGCGAATAAAGTTATTTGCAAACAATTATTTCATTAATTTTTTTTTTTTTTTGCAGAAAAAGTAAAATAAGTTTTCCTCAAACAATAATTATACATTTTAATTCCGATTTCACCATCCACCTACTTTTGTTTCACGACACAGGTACAAGTTGCTCCATATTGTAATGGATATGTAAACTTTTAAAAAACTTGCTCCTAATATTATAGGGTTAAGGGTCTATTTTGCCATGGAAGTTTTTAGGGATGCAATATTAGCATGGAAGTTTCCGATCATTGCAATTTTACCTTGATTGTTATCTCAATTAAGTTTGACTGTTAGTTGACTAAATATACTAAGTTGGCAATCGACATATTGCCACATAATTTTTGTTATATTACAAATTTGCTCAAAAAGTTTTCACTTTTGACCAATTATATACCAAAAGTTTTCAAATCGTAGCAATATCATTCTGATAGTTATTTAGGTTAAGTTTGAAGGTTAGTTAATCGAATATATTGAGTTAAAAAGATGAATAACATTAAAGAAGAAGTTACAAATGGAGAATGAGCTCAAATTTTCCAGATGCTAATTAAGAAAAAAAATAATCATTAGATGTATAACACACTTAGGATGATTGCCAAGAACAAGGCCATCAAACAAGTAACTTAACCTGGACAACAAACAACCAGGATGAAATTGTTACAATTTGGAAATTTCCAATGAAAATATCTTGAGCAAATTTGTACCTAAACCCCAAACAAAAATATGACATGGCTGACATGTGGACTGTCATTTCTGCATTTTAGTCAACCAACAATCAAACTTAGCTAGGATAACGGCATGGGAAAAATTGCTATGATATGATTTGAAAATATTCAGATAAGAATAACATTGCACCCCAAAAAACATCTATTGCAAAATTGCTCCACCATGACAATTTCTAGGCCAAATTTGTCAGACCACCACCGGCCGTTGGCTACTGAACCTCTAGCATTGGTAGGCCTGTGCCCTCCGACCATCGGATGCTAGAGCTCTGGCTTGCGATGGCTGTTTTTTTTTTTTTTTGGATGGAATACTTTTTTTTCCTAGTTTGAAAAATGTAGAGCCAAAAGGTGGTGGAGGTGGGATTTGAACCTATCCCACCGTGGTTAGAGATGGTAAAAATGGCTGACCCTTCATGAGCCAGGGCCTAAATAGGACGACCCATTTAGGCCCGACTAAAGAAAAGTAGTCAACCATTTTAACAACATTTTATTATTTTTTTAAGATTTTTTTAAAGAAATAAAATTAGCAAATTACAACCATAAAAGTTCTAATTGAACACATAAATGTTGTTAAAATTAAGGTGTAAACAGTATGCATCATGAAAAACCAGAACTAACAATTTCTACTATGCCTTAGATATTTGTAACTGATAAAAACATACTCCCTCCATTCTTTTTGTAAGACAGAATTATTGGGTATGCCATATTCCTTTTTATAAGATAGATTTAGGAGCTATCTCAAAAGTTTTTTTTTTTTGGTAAACTTCTCATTTTACCTTCATTTAATTACAAAAGTTACTTATGCTACTACCGTATTTAATTCTCATCTTTTTTTTTGCTCAGAGTATTTAATTCTCATCTTTCATTGCTAAAACACTTAATATAACATATTCTCTCTCTTCAACATAAATGAGGACCTTTTTAGAAAACAAAATTCATTTTTTTTACATGTTTATTGCACCTAAATTATTTCAAATAATTTTTCCAACCATGCAATTTGATTAATTATGTCTTATAAAAAGTGAGGGAGTATATATAGTAATTAACCAACACAAGACACATAACATGGCTCAAATGTAGATATAAAACATAAATATCACAATATCTATTTCTATAATTAGTCTTCATTTGAAATGGGACTGTTATATATATATATATATATATATATATATATATATATATATATAATCAACCTTCCATAGAATTTTTGAAGAAGCATTAATGAGTATTACTTTCTTTGGTGTGAGACTAAAACCGGAGACAAACAGCTGGGGGATTCGCTTAAACAAATAAGGCTTTGTTTGGTTTAGGGATGGGGGGGGGGGAAGGGAGGGGAGGGGAGGGAAAATGGAAGGAAAAGTTATTTGTGGTGGGGCCCACAAAAGTTTTCCTCCCCTTTAAAATTTTCCCTCCATTTTCCCTTCCCTCCCCTACCACCAAACCATGCATAGCCTAAAAAAAATGTACGAGTAAATTTTTAAGACTAATTAAAGAGAAGTGTGAGTTATATATGTTTATTTTATTTTTACTTTTCTAATTTGAGGTCAAATTAAGTATTAAGGTAAATTACCCATAAGTCCAAGATAAGAAAATTAAATACAGAGAATCACAATAGAAATTATTTTTCTTATAAGTTTGAATTGTAAATGACACAATTGAACTTGTAAAACATAAAAAGTTTAACTTATAAATATTGTTAAAGTATGAAATCTACAAAACAAAATTGAATGGCACCCTTTGGAAACAGAGAGTTTTGTTTTGTAATTTTTTTTTTTTGAGAAAAAAAAAATCGATCGCATAATTGAATGGCACCCTATAATGACATATATTGGAAGAGATATTTTTTAATACATTAATTATTAAAAATTATTTGTTCACTTTCACAGTTTTAAAACATCAAACCACATGGGGTATAATTATAATAAACTAATTATTTAATGGTTAACGATAAAAATGAATGATAATTATATTGATGAGTAGTTGCTTGGTTGCGTATATTATACATTTATTACAAAATATCTTTTTATTTCTCGTACGAATTTATTTTGATTACAGTTTTTTTTTTAATATTAAATATTGTACTGGCAGTGATATCCGTATCACCGAATATAGAATACTATTTCGGGACCACTGAAAGATTCACTAATCATTTGTAGTAATATAATCAGTATGTGTCATGATGAGACTTGTTTGGTGTGAGGCGGCTTATGTGTTCCCAAAATTTAAAAGTCAAGATCGGTTTATCGCATTTAAGTACTTAAAGGTTTCCCTCGTTATTTCTTCTCTTTTTGCCAATTAAAACCCCCTTTACATTTTGCAATTTTTTTTAACTTGTCTCTGATATCAAGGATGTAAAAAGAACATATACAACCCCAGCTGGCCTCAAAAATCAAAATATGATTAAAAAATGTGAAGAATGCAAGAAACTCGAAGAAATGAACATATATACATATACACACGCAACATGAATACAGTAAGTTCTGATTACAGAAATAAAAAAAATGAGAGACACAAACCTGAAGAGAATGGAGGCGATCAATAACCAGCTAGCACTACTTCAATAATGGCGGAGCACGCTGAACACAATAGCTAGTAGAAGAAACAGAGCAGGAGGTGCAAGAGGGAAGTGATGAGTGTTTGAGTTTCACCGAGAATACAGATGACCAGATGAAGAGGGAAGAAGAAGATGTGCCTGAAAATGGAAATGAAAGAAAAAAGAAAAACAACAACCAAGCATGAGGCCATATTCGGAAACCCATAGCATATACAAATAGGTTTCAACTCAACATATAAATATATAGATCTGCCATTAGCAAACAGAACCAATGATTCTTATATTTAACAGACTAAGGCGAGTGACAATACAAATTAAAGGTTATACAGTTGAAACTAGTCGGAGAAGAAACATGTAGGAGGTCGAAGATGGGAGTGATGAGGTTTACCGTCGAAGCAAGTAGATCGGAGACGGCTAAAAGAGTGACGGAGATGGAGGGAAGAAGTTATGCGCCTGCAGTTAAACCAGCAAATTCAAGCAAGAAGCACCACGCAAATGCAAAGATCGATGAGAGATTAGAGAAAATCAGACGCTCACAGCGTTTCAAGTAAAACAAGAGATGAGAGAAGAAGCACACAAAATTGGGAGCTCACCGTTTGAACAAAAGCAGCGAGATCGAAGAGATAAAGACGTAGCTGTAGATGACACTGATCCATTTCAGCAAAAGCAACGTATGTGATGATGGCATTGATCCATTTCAGCAAAAGTGACTTGGAGAAGAAATTAAATTGTAACTTGTGAGAGAGAGAGAGAGAGAGAGAGGAGCCAGCAATAGAAATGAGACAGGCTAGGGTTCAAAAAACCCATTTCGGTGAAAGCACTTAGCGTATAATCCTTGATTGTAATAAATACTTGTATCGTTAAATACATGCAACACGTCCACTCCTTTCCCTCGCTATGTGGTTAAAGTATCAAACCTTAAAGTTTGACCTGTTCATTTTTCATGAGTAATTATATATGTACGGTTAAGTTCTGGGTTGCGAATAAACTTATTTGCGAACAATATGAACAACATTAAAGAAGAAGTTACGTATGGAGAAGGAGCTCAAATTCGTTACATATTAATTAAGAAAAATAATTAATCACTAGATGTATAACACATTAAGGATGAAATTGTTACAATTTGGGAATTTTCAGGGCAACTTTGCTATTGAGTGAAAATTTCTTGAGCAAATTTGCTCCTAAACCTCAAACAAAAATGGCGTGGATGACACATAGGCTGTTATTTCACAATTTTAGTCAACTAACAATCAAACTTAGTTAGGATACTGGCATGGGCAAAATAGATAACCTGCTTATGTGTTCCCAAAATTTAAAATTTAATATCAGTTTATCGCATTTAAGTACTTAAAGGTTTCCCTCTGAATTTTTTATTTTTTTGCCAATTAAAACCCCCCACTTAATTTTTTTCAATCACATATTGAACACATTTTCAAAGAAAAAGAAAAATCTTAATATTTTTCCTTGATCCTAAATGAAATTAAGGGATTATTTAGTTATTTATAAGGAGAAGGATTTAAGGAATAGATGTAATTAATACTCTTCCGTTTCTAATTATAAAAACATTTTAACTTTAAAACCAATAAATTTGTGAAATACATTTTGCAATATTTTTTTTTAACTTGTCACTAAGATATGATATGAAGGATGTAAAAAGAACATATAGAACCCCAGCTGGCCTCAAAAATCAAAATATGATTAAAAAAATGAGAAAAATGCAAGAAACTCGAAGAAATGAACATATATATACATAAACTCACGCAACCAAATAAAGTGAAAGAAGGAAGCATCATTATATGAAGTTTTAATTAAAGAAATAAAAAATGAGAGACACAAACCTGAAGAAAATGGAGACGATTAATAACCAGCTAGCACTACTTCAATAATGGCGGAGCACGCTGAACATAAAATATATTTGTATGAGTAATAAAAAACAAGGTTCAATAATATGGAATATATTGATTTAAGACAACACTTAAGGAATATATTCTTGAACAAGGTTCTCAGAAAAGAGACATATTAACCGAACAATGCTTGACATTTGACAATAATTAAATAAGAAGACAAAGGTTATAGAGAGGTAGCAGAAGAAACAAGCCGGAGCCAGAGAGGAAAATAAAAGCATATACTTATAGCTTTCAACTCAACGCGCACGCAATTGGGATAGCTTTGATAGAAGTGACATTTGTTTCTGATGGACTTTTCTTAATGAACTTATTTTCTGATGGACTTTTTCTAATGTGATTTGTGTTTGGGATAACAGTGACATAAGTGGCTTTTGTTTCTAATGGGTACTTGTTTGGAAAACTTTTAAAAAGATAGATGAGATAGAAAATGATAGAAAAAGACATGAATCAAATTCATATATACTCCCTCCGGTCCTAATTATTAGAATGTTGTCCTATAATTAGGACCAAAACCAACTCTCAAATGTTGTCTTATAGTTAGGACCGGAGGGAGTATATAATATATTTGTTGTACAAAATGTGATAATCTGAGATAAAAATTAAAAATAAATATAAATTTTCCAAATAAAATAGTAACATTACCATTAAAAAATAAATTTTCCAAATAAAATAGTAACATTACCATTAAAAAATTTACAACACAATTATTGGACAATGTACATGTTAGACCTATGTAGCTTTAGTTATAAAAATTAAACGATTGGTCCCTTAAATAAGATATTTGAAACCAAGTTAAAACTTACGTAAATGGGTCCATTTAGTTTAGCAACGTACGTGTTAGACTTATGTAGCTTTAGTTATAAAAATTAAATTAATGAATCACCTGGTTTTACCTGAATGAATCACATTATGAAACCAACAAACTTGTTTTCCATTATTCTTTTCATTATTTTATTAAATGTCGTTCAACAAAACTTTTAGATGAGTATAACATGACCACTGAAAGAATTAGAGCGTAAATTAAATGATTTTAGACTAAAATGGTACAGGCAAAAACAAAAGCCAAGAAAGAAGCATTCATTGAGGGAGGAGAGAAACGTCTTTTTTGCTTTTTACTGATGGGGCCCACAGAAAAAATTGATGGAGAAGAAGCTGATATGAGTAGAATCTCCATGGTGTGGCTTCAGAAAAATATCTCCATCAAATCTTGAAGCCCATTAAGAGAGAAGCCAACCCAAACATCCAATAATTGAACTTTCCCTCTTAATTAATGGACTTATTATCCCATCTGATAGGATAATAAGCCCATTAGATGGTATCCCCAAACAGGTATGTATATTAGTTGGCAACCAGCGAACCCTAGCTAGCTTTAATTAACAGGTTCAGAGGAGTGACAACAGAAAATAAAGGTTATATGACCAATGAAGCACGGAACTGAGATGCAGCTAAAGGAAATGGAGATAAAGGGTTTCAAAACCCTAAACCACCAATTTGGTGAAAGTGAAATCCAGTCCAAGCCTTTATGGGTCTGTGTGTGCCTCATCCCAGTCTGCTCTCTGTAGACTGTCAACTGTTACTTGTGGACCAGAGATGCAGCTGAACTAAAAGACAAAAAAATCATAATCTTTAATTAATTGTAATCTGTTATGAATATATTAATCATGTGGATGTTTATTAATCCTTATTTTTCTTGTAAAATTTGTTTGACTTTATTGTCTTTTAGAAGAGAAATAAATATATAATGGGAGTTTTGCATGCCCAGTTGCCGGGGGGCCTGCGATTCTGTCAATGAAATTCAAAAGGCCAGCCTAAATAATATTTTTAGGTCAACAAAAGCCCTACCTCAAATCAAATTCATGACATTATTAGTATTTTTTTCAAAAAAAAAAAAAATTATATATATTAGAGAAACAAACGCATGTCTTAACTATGATAATACTGACACATAAACATTTTTTTTTTATTATATAAAATTCACTTCAAAGTAGATAATAATTTAATCCTAAATCTACCCATGAGACATTAGTTTGCCTATGAACATTGAAATTGGAACAATTAATTACCTTTCCAAATCATTTTATCCGACCTCAAAACGATCCCTTTAATATAATACCTTGATAGTGAGATATTTCATTTTTTATCAAATAAATATAAGTACTACGTACATCTTTTATTTAAGTAATTCGAATTTTTGATAAATAAAACCCATCAAAAAAAATTATTTTATAATTTAATATGAGTAATAAATTGATTATTGTCTAATTAATTTTCATGCCACAGAGACATGTTGGCAGAAAAATACTCCATTCATGATGAAAAAACAAGCACACAAAACTAGCTTAAATAGTTCGACACAATAACTATAAATAACTACCATACCCTAAGACACTTGAAACTACTAAAGATAACATGACTCACAAACACATCAAATTTCTTCACAATACCAACCATTTTTACATGAGTTATAATCATGATGAGGAGGCATTTTCTTGCTCATGATCATGAACAACAAACTTGGGACGATGACCAGTGCGAACCATTTTGAAAAGGAGAGTCTGTCCGGTCTTAAAGTGATTGTTGCGAGCAAATTGTGACCAACCCTTACTGAACCTTGCAAACGTTCTTGTTCCTTTCTTGTGGGGAAGTAATGTCACTTTCCATACTCCTTTCACTGTCTCAATCTCCACCTCTTGCCTCTTCTTTTCCAGGGCTTGTTCAAGAACTCCGTTGGAATGCACTGTACAAATCACTCAAACATATATTAGTCTGAAGAAATTACGCACTATCTTACATTGTAGATGCTATTTCTCAATTGAATGTACGAAAGATGAAACCATTTTATGTCTGATACACAGAGAATCAGAGATGACCCAACATTTTGAATTGTATTTTGTCAAGCAAGTCTCGGCAACAGAAAAATGACAGCTAAACAGCCTGCAAATTAATGTGGGTTTTTTTTTGGTAATTTTGATATTTCTTGATTAATAATTAATAGAGCTGAAAAAAATCACAGAAGAATATGCAAGCTGATTATTGATAAAATCATCCCAATGTACTGAGTAACGATTACAAAAGACATTGATTACAGATAGAACAAAATAACTCAGTGTTCTCTCGTAATTAAACTTTGTATAATCCTCTTGACCATTGGTGTTAGCCTTAGTCTTTGACGTCACGTTGTAAATATTTAGTGTATCAACAACTCTATCATATTCCAACTCTGATTCGTGTTTTACAAGAATCAGGTTCAGTACAGATTGTGCAGTTCATAGGTTTACTAGCTAGTCTTGTCCTGCAGGATCTTAATTTGTCTATTTTTGCACTAAATGAAACATCACTATCATGAGAGGGAGAAACCGAAGGAAACATTTAATGAAAGGTATATAAGGAAAAACCGAAGGAAGGAGGAATTTCTGTTTTTTTTGAAAAAAAGAGCATAAAACTTATCTCAAGAACTAACCATGCAACCCTTATTTGCGTAGGCATTCTGGAGTTGTACTGTGAATGAAGGATTCTTGGAGCCCATGTTGCTTCCTTCCCCTGATTAATCAAAGCGTGAGCTCATATGTTACACTAAATAATGTGAGCCCATTGATCTCACCTGATCTACCTAATCCAAAATCTAATGTGTCCAAAATTAAGACAACATTTAAAGCATATTCTTCAACATAACAAGATTCTCAGGCGAGGGACATGCATCATGGCAGAGCAATGGTTGAGAATAGAAAATAAAGATTATAAATAGCTAGCAGAAGAAACAAAGCAGGAGCTGCATGAGGGAAATGTTGAGTCTTAGAGTTTCACCGAGGATTCAGATGACGAGATGAAGAGGGAAGAAGATGAGGTTTACCGTCGAAGCAAGTAGATCGGAGACGGCTAAAAGAGTGACGGAGATGGAGAGGGAAGAAGCTGCGCCTGCACTTAAAGCAGCAAGTTAAAGCAAGAAGCACCACTCAGATCTAATGATCATGACTCATGAGAGATTCGGAAACAGAGAAAATCAGAAGCTCATATTATGATGGCACTGATCCATTTCAACAAAAGCAACTTGCAGAAGAAATTAAATTAAGAGAGAGAGAGAGAGAGGAGCAAGCAATGGAAATGAGACAGACTAGGGTTCAAAAAGCCCTACACAGAACACACCCAATTCGGTGAAAGAGTACATGCTTAGCGTGTTGTTCAAATTCAAACTTTTTCATTTTGAAGGAAAAGCCAGTAATGCCTTTCTGGGGTCTGTGACTTCGGTACTGTGTGCTCCCCCAAACTTCTATAAACTTAACTTTGTTTAAAAAATAATAATCATAATCCTTAATTGTAATAAATACTTGCATTGTTTCTGTTAAATACATGTAACACGTCCACTCCTTTCCTTCACCACGTGGTTAAAGTATCAAACACTAAAGTTTGGCCTGTTCATTTTTCATGAGTAATTATACATGTACGGTTAAGTTTTGGGTTGCTAATAATGTTATTTGCAAACAATTATTTAATTAATTTTTTGTTGCGGAAAAAGTTATATAAGTTTTCCACAAACAATAATTATAAGTTTTCCACAAACAATACTTTAATTTCACGACAAAGGTACGTACAAGCTTATCCATATTATAATTGATGTAAGCTTTTAAAATACTTGCACCTAATAATATTGGATTAAGGGTCTATTTCGGCGATGGAAGTTTTTAGGAGTGCAATATTATCATAGATGTAATATCCTGAATTTTGAATCTAGAAACTTAAGGATAAGCCTGTATTAGACAGACAACTAGACCCCATTCAGAGATGTAATATCCTTGAATTTTGAGAATTTAATCTTATATAATGTTATACAGGATTTTATTATGGGATCAGACTCTATCTTCAGCTAGACCAAGAAGAAGGAGTGCATGAGAATTGGCTTTTCATGCAAGAAATATTAAAAGTGAAGGTGATAAATACACCTTGTACTTGAAAATTGGACACATGGAAGTTCAACGGGTTGATATGAGAAATATCCTTTGACTTTGGGATTTAGTCAAGTAAGCTTACATCATCAAATATGTCATAGAGTTGACTTATTGTATAAAAATTCAATGGTAATTAAAAAGGCATGAAATCTTTAAGTAGAAGTCCAGATTTTGGCCAACTCATAAGAGGAAGGTGACAAACACATTTTGCACATGTTTATATAAAAAGTCAGCTACAATAATCCTAGGATGACAAGTGTCTTAAAGGGGACTCGAGTTGACTTTTGTTACACCCCTACAGCCTCGTCCTCTCTGGTGGCGGGTTAGAGGGATCCCATATATTTATTACCTTTCCTTAGTTAATTATCCCATATTAACATACATTAGAGCATTACGTACGTAGCAGAGCATATGATTGGTTTGGACGAATACATAATACTAGTAAAAGTACGAAAATAAATAGCAAATAGTCCCCATAGGGTTAAGGGTACCATAATCCAAAATATACGCCGGGCAGTAAGTAAAATATATACAGTCATCTAAAAATAAAGTACAAAAGACGATAGGACATTCCCTATTTCTTCAATTCTCAACTCCATGCCCTTACCTTAATCTCCAAACAGCTCAACCAGAAACACATGTATCTTTGGATCGGTCTGGGATTCAAAATTGAATCCCATAATATGTATGCAGTGCATGTATGCAATCCACAATTAAGAAAATCACAACATCAATAAAGGCAATACATACCACATGCATTCAAAACACACAATCACACCGGACAGCCTATAGGCATAGACCCCGGCCCCATAGCGCTAGGAAAACAACAGTAGCCAGGGCCACAAACCTTAACTATACTGAATGCATCACCGGCTTAGTAGTGACCCAAGGACACATAGTCCACTAGGCCCTAAAGCCCAAACACATTTCCCACTCCCGATACGTGTTCCTCAATTATGGTGCAACAAACATACAACTGTAACATAGAGTATGTGAATAAACAGTTACTACTTGGCAACAGTCCAAAATGAAGAAAATCACAATATGTATGCAGTGCATGTATGCAATCCACAATTAAAAAAAAAAAAACACAACATCAGTAAAGGGGGCAATACATACCACATGCATTTAGAACACACAATCATGTCGGACAACCTATAGACATAAACCCCGGTCCCATAGCGCTAGGAAAACAACAGTAGCCAGGGCTTCAAACCCTAACTACACTAAATGCATCACCGACTTAGTAGCGACCCAAGGACACACAGTCCATTAGGCCCTACAACCCAAACACATGTCCCACTGCCGAGACATGTTCCTCAATCATGGCACAACAAACATACAATTGTAACATAGAGTATGCGAGTAAACAGTTACTACCTGGCAATTTTCCAAAATTTAATAAAAATGTTCCCGGTGCTTGTAAAATACTCTGAACACGTGCTGACCCTAAATAAAGAAAACATATCTTTTTTTTAATCGCTTATATACACTCTCTTCTTTAATTCATGAAATTCGCCCATTTTCCAGATATTCCAGAAAATATGTCTTAACTTCAAAATTTATTGTTAGTTCTAGAAAAATCCGATTAATGTGATTCCAGTGGCCATTTAACCCTTAACATGTCTAGTTGTTATTAAAAATACTTCCATAGGCCATAATTACTTTCATCCTTTTTCCGTGTTAAAACTTTACCCGCTGGTCAAAGGCAAAAATCCAGTTTCTGGGTTATTTTCATAAATTTATTTCTCCCAGTATCCATCTCGTAAAATTACAAATTTTTATACCAAATTGAAGCCAAAGATGTCTACTTTAAGCCTATAAAATTTCATGTCCATCAAACATCGTTTATTATTTTAAAACCATTTATCAAATACGACTGTCCAGGATTTACAAAAGCTGGCAGATACTCTTAACTCTTGTAATTTAGGGTTTTAAGTTCCAAAATCATGTTTACCACTTGTTCCCACATAAAAATCTCGTCCTGAACTCATTGGCATCATTAAAAACATAAAAAACACATCATAAATTTGTGTATGCAGCTTTGGACGAAAATCACTTTATGAAATCAACAACCATAACTTTCATTTTAGCTTCATATTTAAGCATCTCGTGGCTTAATCTTCTTTTTAACACCATGAAATTCATTTTAATCGTTTGATAGCCTCTTTTAATGATTAGGGAAGAGCCTCCCTTGCTAAAGCATCATTCTTTAATCAGCCCTTTTTATGAATATTGTCCAATATCCCAAACACAAACAAGTAACCTAGTTTAGGGATTTACCAAACTTGTGACTTGTTTGCTCTTGACTTCTTCTTTTGTGCTTCCTAATGGGTCGGCCTAGGCTCCAACACACCATACAAGAATGGTTTATGAGAACTTGGAGAATATTCAAGAGGATTGAAGAAGATAGAAGGCCATCTTGACCTAACTTTGAACATACTTACCTTAATCTCCAATGGATGTGCCTTCTCTTTCACTAGGTGTAGGAACTTGTTCTTCACTCTCTCCTCTCTCTCTTTGCACGAATTGGACAGCCAGAAATGGGGGCAGATGTGTCCTTAAATTAACACCATTAGCCATGTATAATATCAATGCAAGCTAATATCCATTGGTCCATAACTTGTCCTAGGGTTTTGACTTGTTTTACTTTCTTTCACTGAGTTTCTTGACTTTTCTTGGCTTCTAATGGGGCTGCACGAAAATCTGCCCATTTTCATCTGATTTGGCTTGTTCCATAAGCTCCTTTGTCTTAAATTTGGGTCTTACACATAGTACAAGTTGGTTGGCTTCAAACTCAAGGGTCTTCTTTATTTTAGCTTTCACATTGGCTTAAATTTTGCTTGAATCAACTTCATTCTTCCCTTGACTAGGCTGGACGAAATTCCTAGCTTGTGGGGGAATATTTTTCTGACTTCCATTTGCCTCTTAATTGTCTTGTATAAGTGTCTTACCCAAAGTCAAACTTAATCCCCAAGTTGCCACTTGTCAAGTTAGGGTTATTTCCTTTGACTTTGTATTTTAGCATGTGAATTCTATGCAAGCTTCCCCCCCTCTCTTCTTGTGGCCAGCGCATACTAGGTTTATTGGGGAAGATTTTGTGTCTTCATGCCTCTTTGTCTCTTGTCCAATAAGCCATCTTATATCAACTTGATGATGTAAGCTTAGTTGGCTTCAAGCTTAAGTTATAGTTCAATTATCCTACTATTCTCGTTGACTTCCAACTATTCTTTTTGGTTAGGAAAATATTATTGTCTCTTGTTCCCTTCATGTCATGCGAAATTCTTAGCCAATTGGAACAAGAATGTTGCCTTTAATTCCTTTATGACTTATGTCACATATGTCTCTATCAACTAGATTTTATGTGCCATGCTTTTCAAATTTCACTTTCACACACCCCTTTTCTTTGGTTGGGGTGAAATTTTGACCTTATTATAGGTCCGATATTTTGTTCTCTAATGCTCTTAGGCATTACTAATGTTGACAAGTCAACTTACCATTATTTGCCCTAACTTAATTTAAATAAATTCCCTTATTATCCTTGCTTTTAATTCAAAAATTAAGTCACAATTATTGTGACTTTCACTTTGTCACAAGATCTCTACATTTTAACATGTCATATGGCTAATGAAAGATTCCATGAAAAACAGGCAATTAAATTGTAGCCAAAACCCTCTCTTTATTTCATTAATACATGCTCCGTACCTTGGTCATGAGAATAGGGGTGTTACATCTTTAAGGGTTAATGAGCAATTTTTCACACGAGCTTTACCCCCAGGAGCGCCCAGCACCACGTGCTTTTTTCTAGAGCAAAAGTACACATGTGGTTACGTTTTGGGAGCGCCCAGCACCACGACCGTTAGTTGACCGTTAGTCAACCGTTAAGTTGGATGGAAATGAATAGTAACTCAGGTGAAACTACACTTTTGCCCTTAGTTTTAAATAAAAATTACATTTTTGCCCTAAGTTTTTTTTTAAAAAAAAACTAAAAATACCCCCTCCCCCGTGGGCCCCACCATCGGCCAGCACCTCCGGCGGCCCGCCACCGCCACCCCACTGCCGGCGGCCCGCCACCACCACCCCACGCCAGCTCGCCACCGCTGCGCGTGGCTGCGGCCACCACCGCCGGCGGTGGTGGCCAGTGGTGGGACCCACGGGGGAGGGGGTATTTTTAGTTTTTTTTTTTAAATTTAAAACTAAGGGCAAAAGGGTAATTTTCATTTAAAACTAAGGGCAAAAGGGTAATTTTCATTTAAAACTAAGGGGCAAAATGGTAATTTTCTTTTTTTCTTACCATCAGCGCCCACGTCAGCATCCACGTCAGCGTCCACGTCAGCGTGTCAGTCCAAATAAGCACCACGTCACGCCACGTCAGCGTTCCATCCAACTTAACGGTTGACTAACGGTCAACTAACGGTCGTGGTGCTGAGCGCTCCCAAAACGTAACCACGTGTGTACTTTTGCTCCAGAAAAAAGCACGTGGTGCTGGGCGCTCCCGGGGGTAAAGCTCGTGTGTAAAATTACTCCTTAACCCCATCTTTAATTATTCCCATATAATATTTCTATAATTTAATATCACCCTTTTCTAAATAGGGTCTAGTCGTTTGTCTGATACAGGCTTATTTTCAAGTCTCTAGCTAGACCCAAAATTCAGGATATTACAACTTTTGTAAAAGATATTTGGACACTATAAATTAAGGCATAAAATCTCTCCAAAATAATGTAGCAAATCGTCCAAGCAAAGAAGGAAGATGAAGACAAGCTATTTCATATAGAATAAGGCAAAGTCAAAGCAATAAAACCTAAGAAGACAAGTGTCAAAATGAAGTTGTTTGGCTTCATGAAAAGGACACTTATCTACTTATATTTAATGCAAAATGGAAGATTTAATTGTTCTCTCCAAGGATCAATGAATTCGTCCAAGTTGAGACAAGAAAAGAAAAGCACATATGACATAAATGGAAGCAAAAATCAAGAGGATAAGGTCCTAGGTTAACAAGTGTCTTCATGAGACTAAAAGTTGACTTAAGAAGAGATATTTTAAAGCCTTGTCTCATGATGTTGTGCGGCTGAAATTTATTCCCTCATGAGCCAAGATTTCACACAAAGGGAGACAAAAAGTGGAGAAAAATAAGACAAAAAATTTAAGGCAAGTAAACAAGTCAAAAGCCTATACTTATGGACCAATTAAAAGAAGCCAAAAGAGAGATCTTGAGCTAAACCTAGAAGGCATATAATTAAAGATCATTTTGGTGTCCAAATCAGGAGCATGTTTCGGTCAAGTAGGAAGGTCAAGATCACTACAAAAAAAGTCATGTTTTGCGGCGGAATTTTTCCGTCCCAAAACATGCATTTTCCGTCGCAAAAATGGTTTGCGGCGGAATTTGCGACGGAAAATAGTCCGTCGCAAAAATCCTCCTCGCAACCATTTTTGCGACGGAAAAAATCATTTTTCCGTCGCAAAAATAATTTTTGCGACGGCAAAACATATCCCTCGCAAAATGCAGGATTTTGCGAGGGAAAGTATGTTCCCTCGCAAAATGCAGGATTTTGCGAGGGAAAGTATGTTCCCTCGCAAAATCCAAATTTTTGCGAGGGAAATAGTTCCCTCGCAAAACTTTGGATTTTGCGAGGGAAAATTTTTCCCTAGCAAAAATCCTGAAGTTTGCGAGGGACAAATGTTCCCTCGCAAAAATCAGGAATTTTGCGAGGGAAAGTTTGTCCCTCGCAAAAATCCAATTTATTTAAAAACAAATAAATAAGCAGAAAAAAAATATAAAAAATTAGAAAATAAATAGACTTATATATCATAAAAAGTAACAGTCATAAGAGTTTACAAATCAAAAACAAAATATTACAAATTATAATGTTGTGGCCAAAATGAACAAAAAAAAAGAAATCTAAACAGCAGCAATCTGATCATCGTAATCACCACCAAGAGTTCCTGTACCCTTTTCCTTCAATAGGGACTGGATAAAATGAACTGGCCTCAGTCTTTGTAACCTGTAAATGAGATCCACATGTTATTGGTGATATGAATCCACACAGAATGTAGTGAGTGTCTTTTTAGATAAATTCCAGATATATAATAATTAATCAGCATCAAACGACAAATAACATTGCACTAAGTCTTGTAAACATGTCAAGAGAAAATAGGTGAAATAAGTAGAGTTCATACACTGCCAGAGAATGTGGTTTAATTTTACCATAAAAGAAGAGGTTTATCTAAATAGGTTTGATAGATGATTGCTTGAGCACTAAATATGATTAGAACTTACCATAATATATGCTATTGAAGTAGTCAGATCCACATGACCATATGATGGTTCCCATCGACTATTTTTTTTGTACCATCACATGCAATATGAAATGCAGAATTAAAATTAACAATCAAGTCCATGTTAGGCGCCATAAATGTGCACAGTGAGGAGCATTAAAATTCAAAATGTGTGATAGATAGCTTATAAAAGCAAGACTCCTATTTGAAAACCATTATAGTGTACTCTGTAGTGGAGAAAAAACACCAGTGTACAAATATGTTTGGGTATGTGTTTTTCATGCATTTGGCATCCTTCAAGATGGATCCACACCTGGAGAATCCACGATATTTTGAGATTCCTCTTGAAAATCCACTGCTCTTCCTGCAGAAAGCATCACAGACATATAAGCAGAAGTTGAATTCCTGGAAGGAAATATTTGATTAAGTACACACACACCGTCGTAAAGATGCTAGGTATTCTTCTCTTGAAAAATTCTGCATTTCTTCAAGATCTCTTGTATAATCAGACACCTGCAGCATACAGATCAAAACTTGATGTAGTAATTATTGTATATACAAAAAAAAGAATATCTTGTCCTCCCTCTTCCTGCTGAAGGCCACCGGATTTAAAGAATTCAATTTGTAGGCTGTTTATTATCAAAAGTATTTAATGTGATCGATGTCTTAGGAAAATTAGACAGTGCATATGGTAATAGTCCATAAATAAAGCAAATATCTGACAGTATCAGCAGATATGTACTTTCCTTACCAAAGAGCAACGAATTTGTTGAATTCATACCATAAGTTAATTCATAACAAAATATTGAGTATTATGCAAGCAATGTCTCAGGGGACAAAAATGCATTATAGATGTATTTTTTGGAGGAATAAAGTTGTAGATACTACACTTAATATTCCCAGAGCAAAGTGGCAGTTTTCAATTTCAAATTCAGGTCATGCAAAGCATCTTTTGACATCAGAAAATAACGCAAGAAATGAATAGACATATGACCCTTTTGGCTTAAAAGAAAAGGAAAAAAGAAGATTAGACACAAAAGCATACATAGAGTTTCTTCACCAACGAGTCCAGCTATGAACATATATAACTATCTAAGCACTTATCTTACTGGAAAATTAATGAGAGTTCCAGGACCCCAATATTTTAGGGCAGCAAGGTCATAAGCTCTAGCCGCAGCCTCTTCATCATCATATGCCCCTGTATAAACGCCACCAAGGACAATCATCATAATGAATGGTGCAAGTAACTTCAAGAGAGAACAAGAGGACGAAGCTGACATACCCAAGTAAACTGACCTCACCAATGAATTATTGTCCAACATATCCATGCCCAATGTTGTGCAAAAAAATTAGATTCATGAATTACAACTTACAAAGCAAAGAGAGCAGACATGTAAATCAACAGCACCCAATTAATTATGCAAGTACTTGATACCTAAACCTTGCAATGCCAAATTCGTAGAAGAAATTTTTAATTGTAGAAGAAAGCACATCAAAGACTTGAAAATCGCAAAGTACAAAGAAGCATTATCAAGAATTTTCCAAACCTAATGCTTATCAGGGTACATGTTGCCATAGTCTACTTCTTTAGCATAAACCATGAAATCAGTTCTGTAAGAATACAAGACGTGGGAAAGACACCCCCATCTCATCCCTAAACAAAAAACTATGAACCGCTGGAGGTGGATTAACAAAAATTATTCTCGATGAAAGTCCATAAAGACAGAAGAAAAGAAGAATTTTATCACATAAATTATTCGAAAAAGAATCCACCCCTAACCAGACCGCCGTCGAGAACAGGCCGAGAGTGAGATCCTGAGAGGTGTGACGATCGTCGAGAACAGGCCGAGAGGAGATCTTGAGAGGTGCGCCACCATCGAGAACTCGGTGTGTGCTGTGCCTATGCTCACTGACGAGGATGACTCGACGAGCTGTGGCCTGAGATCCTGAGAGGTGCGACGGCCGACGGTGAGCACGGCGTCGGCGAGGTCGATCTGGATCGTTTAGGGAATTAGGGTTTTTTTCTCTCAGAATTGTTTAGGTCGAGCCGAAAATGGAGAAGAGAGCAAATGGGAAGGCTTTTTGTTTTAATTACTGCCTTACTGGCTGGCCTTATTTCGAGAGGCAGATGTTAAAAAAAAAAAAAAAAAGAGTAATTAATGTTCCCTCGCAAAAATGAGTGATTTTGCGAGGGAACAATGGTACCCTCGCAAAATTCACTAATTTTTGCGAGGGAACCAACGTTCCCTCGCAAAAATGCTCATTTTTGCGAGGGGACATTGATTCCTCAAACTTCACTAATTTTTGCGAGGGAAGTAAAAGTTCCCTCGCAAAAATCATATATTTTGCGAGGGAACATTGTTCCCTCGCAAAAATACCTATTTTGCGAGGGAAAAATTTTTCCCTCGCAAATTAACCTTAATTTGCGAGGGAAAACTTTTTCCCTCGCAAAATGACCCAAATTTGCGAGGGAAATTTTTCCCTCGCAAATTCCGCCGCAAATCTGGCTTTTTCCAGTAGTGAGACAAGTCAAAAGAATTCTAGAAAAATGAGGAAAATTCAAGAATAAGAGAGATAAATCAAAGGGTAATTTGGTAAATTCCCAAACAGAGATATTTTGCATGGCTCTTGACTATTATTTAAGGACACCTCTCCCTCATTTTGTGACACCAAGTCGACACACACACATCATAGAGAACAAAGAAGAGAGCAAGTGTCAATCCAAGTAAAGAACAACAAGAAGAAGGCATCAAGGTAAGTAAGCTAAGATTATGTTAAAGTAGCCTTCTAACTTCATAAATATCTTCTAGGTTCTTATGAACAACTTTGAATGGTGTTGTTAAGCTCAAGGTTGAAATACATAAGGAGTTCAAGGAGGAAGTAATTCAAGAGAAACCAAGTGTAAGCCAAGTTAGTCACCTATCTAGCTTATTTGTGATTTTGTGATTTGCAATCTTGGATTCTTTTCCATGATAATTAGTGACTATAGAAATTAATGTTTTCTAAGAAGAGGTTCTGCCACCGTGTCAAGCATGGCTTAATAAAGATTATAACCCAATATCATGACTTGGAAATGAAGATTAAGTAAGATCAAAGAGAAGTATGAAGAATAAGTAACCAATGATAGAATACTCATTAGTAAATGGATTTAATGAGTTCCAAATGGATAAAGAGCTCTAAATACAAGTTATGAAGTTACATATTTTAAAGAGGACAGTTTGCATAAGTGACAACGTTATTTGTATCATATTACTTTAGGTCTATCTTTCCTACTTAGTTGCCGGAGTTTGTTACTAATCCACTATTTCCAGGTAGTACTCCTATTCTCATATATATGCTTTGAATGTCTCTGTATGAATGCTTTACCATTAATATGTATGCATTGGGTGATTGATTATTTCCAAGCGTTGTGGAACCATAACACACTGTGTGCGACTAGGGCCTTACTGTGTGCCGAGCCCTATAGTTTGTGTTATGTGCTATTAGGATTGCTTGTTCTGGATTTGGTTGTGTACCTCGATGTGTGTGTGATACTGGATGCTTTATGGTTTGTGTTTATTTATGGTTTTCTTACATACTTTGCATATACTTTGACTATGAGATTAACGGTTACTATGGGATCCAATTATGAATCACAGGCCATTATAAGGATTCGAGTAGTTTTTTCTGGAGCTGATCAAAAGGGCTAAAGGTAAAGACATGGAGCATAGATGAGAAATCCGAGGAGGTTGTTGGTGAAGACTTGTTATTATATTTTGGAGAACTATATATTATTTTTTATGATTTAGTATTTATTTTGGGATGATTGTACGCTAACCATATGGGAATTTATCCTTTGAGAGAATTATTTACTTTTTCCAGTATTTATCGTCTAAATCGAATGCATGCTCTACTGTGTAAATTACTTTGATGCATGATGTTAAGTAACATGATTTGATAATAAAGGTAATAATTTGAGAGTATTACACTACCCACCACTCGAGAGGGCGAGGCCGGGTGTAACAACAGAAGTTTCCAAATCATTGCAATTTTTTCGTGACCGTTATCCCAATTGAGTTTGACCGTTAGTTAACCAAATATGTTAAGCTGACAGTCTACATGTCATCTACGTAATTTTTGTTATTGTACAAATTTGCCTGAAAAGTTTTCACTTAGGAGCAATTATATCTAGGAAGTTTCCAAATCGTAGCAATGTCACCCTGACAATTATATAGGTTAAGTTTGACTGTTAGTTAACCAAATATATTGAGTTGGCAGTGTGAACAATGTTAAAGAAGAAGTTACATATGGAGGAGGAGCTCAAATTCGCAGAGACTAATCAAGAAAAAGATTTAATCACTAGATGTATAATACGCTAAGAATGATTTTCAAGAACAATGCCTTGAATAGGTAACTTAACCTGGATAACAACAAGGATGAAATTGTTACGATTTGGGAAACTTCTGGGCAATATTGTTCTTGAGTGAAAATTTCTGGAGCAAATTTGCACCTAAACCCCAAACAAAAATGACGTGAATGACATGTGGACTATATTTTTAGCATTTTGGTCAACTAATAGTCAAACATAATTAGGATAATGGCCTGAGCAAAATTGCTACGATTTGAAAACTTCCAAGCAGCATTGCACCCCAAAAAACTCCTATGGCAAAATTGCTCCATTGTGACGACTTCTGAGACAAAATAGACCCTTAATCCAATAATATATTATATAATTTAATGACATTGGTTCAAATTAGTTATTTTTTGGGTTGTTTCAACATTTCCAACAAAAGCATAACAAAAAATGTTAATTCGTAGTCCAAAATGGTATATTTTTAATAATAAAAAGTTTAATGGCATATAATTGATGTCAAAATATGACAAAATTTTGGCTTGGCCGTCCCAGAAACTTTTTGTATCAAAATCCTCTATTTCTAGATATAGTGAAATAGTTTCATTAAAAAAGTGCAAAGCTGTGGTTTTAACAACAAACTCTTTTAAGAAGGGCATCTGACACCATTATTTTTTTTTTTGGGTACTCAAATGCGCATGAACTTTACAAAAGGGGGCATTTTTAACACATGGCCTAACTATGTTATTTAAAGTTGAGAGTAGGGGAGGAAACAAGTCAGGCCACGTTAGGCTTTACCCTTAACAGGAAGGCCTATCTTACAACAAGGTGGCCTAACCTTGGCTTGTAGCCTGTTACAAGCCTTATTTTCAACCGAAGTCTGGTCAGTACAAAGGCCTGGCTTTGCCTAAGGCTTGTTAAGGTGGTCTGTTAAGATCAAGCACTAAATATGAGCAAAAATCAAGCCTGTTAAGGAGGCCTATTAAGATCAAGCTTGTTAAGATATTGTTTTTTAAACAATTACATTTTTTTCAGATATAATAATTACTTTTTTCATATTGAGTAATTTTGTTTTTTTTTTCATGTTAGCATAGAGTAATTAACAAGCTCAAGCTGGCTTGACAGGCCTAATAGGCTCCTTAGTAAGTCTAGGTCTGACCTGTTAACCATTACAGGCCTTGGTCCACCCAGATTCTTAAATGGGCTAGACATACATATAAAATAATCGTCTTCGATAAGCCTATCTTTGTTCTTATCAAAAAAAAAAAAAAAAGATAAGCCTATCTTTGCCCGAGCGTCCACTACTCTATATACCTCTCTAGGGATATGGCATAAAACTACTCTCCATTCCTTCCTATTCTCTCAATCATCAGACTTTGGAAGCTGGAACTATTTTCCGTAAGCAGGTTGATAACTTCTGCAGCATCAGATTCCATCATGATGTTTCTATATCCCAAATCCCATGCCAACTTTAGGCCTTCCAGTACGACCCATTGTTCCTCTATCAGAGAATTGCACACGCCAATCTGTTTCGTGAACCCAACAAGCCAGGCCCCTCTATTATCACACAAAACTCCTCCGCATCTTGCTTTAGAAGAGTGTTGAACAGCTCCATCAACATTTAGCTTGGTCCAACCCTCAGGTGGCTTTTGCCAACATGGGTCCTGTAACTCGTGGACAGTGACATTTGCAGGCACAGAATCAACTCCTAGAGAAAATCTTCTCCAAGAATGACAAATAATAAATTCTGGGTTGGAGGGTTTTACAAAGTTATTTTCAAAAATGAAAACATTTCTCCATCCCCAAAATCTCCAAATTCCTACACCAAAGATTCTATTCCAGCATTCACACGAGTCTGTTCCTAAAAGCTTTGATAAATTCATAGCCATCCATTCCTTTAGTCCAACTAAGAAGAACGAATAGCCATACTTGGGATGCAGTTGCTTAAGCAAAAATTAAAAATATAAATATAACATAGACACATATAATATAAATGAAATTATATTTCAAAATCTGTAAACAAGCTAAGCCTAAAGGCTTACAGGCCAGGCCTTCATAAAATAGGCCTAGTCTGTTTATATATTGAGGCATAGAAATAGGCCTCAGCCTGCTGTTTTTGTTAAATAGGTCAGGCCAGGTCTTAACTAGGCTAGGCCGTAGGCCGCCTCATAAGGGCTTGATTTATTTTCACCCCTAGTTAATATCATTACTCATTTAGTTATGATGCCGCTAAAGTTTAAGTAGACACCACAAGTGTAGGAGCCGTGAAAATAATAATGGTAAATCAAGATCGTCCTGCAGAGACTCAATTGAATTAGTAATTAGACATTAAATTTCCTTATCTCATTTAACTTAAACAGATCAAAATTGATTTCATTGAGTGAAGAAAAATAAAATTAAAAGCTAGTAGTAACAACACAAGCTTTCATGTGAAAAATGATAACTCTAAGGAGGTTAAATTTAAATTGACACAGCTTAATTTTTTATATTTTAATATTTTTTTGCCCTTTCAATTTGTTTCTTTCCTACATTCTACTCTCTATCTGCCCATTATTTTTCACGCCCCGAATTGGCCTTTATCATTATGTATTTTCCTTTTCATCCCAATCAAGTGATTTTGAAGATGTTTTTGGACGGCACATTTCTGATAGAGTTCATTTTTGTCATATTTGATTATTTGAAGCACACACACAAAATTTTTATATAGATTTCAAAAAATGTATAGTATATTATTTCATAACGTCTGAATTTAAGTCTACATGGCATAAATGTATACAAGTATAATAGAATTAGGGTCCTTTTGGTTTGAAGGAAATGAAAGGGAAGGGAAAAATTTTGGCTGCTTACATGTTTGATATGCAATAGAAAAGAAGATGGTTTGATAAAAATGTTTATGTTTAGTAGGTTAAAAATATAATACGATGTGAAAGAAAAAAATATATGAAATGACCATAATACCCCTAACAAAAAAATAAGAGGATATTTAATTTTTATTAATATCAATAATAAATATGATTGAAGCATCATTAAATTAAATTACCCCACATTGTTTGACCTATGTGGTCTACAATGATGCGTGTATGCAAGGGTTAGGATGTGTCCTAATGCAGCAAGGCAGAGTAGTGGCATATGCCTCTTGGCAGCTGAAGCCTCATGAAATGAATTACCCCACTCATGATCTGGAGCTTGCGGCAATCGTGTTTGCCTTGAAGATATGTCGGCATTATATGTGTGGAACTACTGTTGAATTGTACTGTGACCACGAGAGTCTCAAGTACATGTATGATCAGAAAGAACTCATTTTGAGACAATGTAGATGGATGGAGATGCTAACCAACTATAATCTGGAGATTTAGTATTCTCCAAGTAAAGTGAAGGTCGTCGCAGATTCTTTGAGAAGAAAAGTGGAGCGTGTGTATTGAACTTCAAGGGGAAATGGGATGATATCTCCCACTGGCAGAATTTTCATACAACAACCACTACAATTACAACAACAACAACAACAACAACAACCACAACTACAACTGCAACAACAACTACAACCACAATTATAACTACAATAACAACTACAACCACATTTACAACTACTACAACAAAAACTACAAACTACAACTACAACTAAAACTACAACTTCAACTACAAACTACAAACTACAACTACAACTAAAACTACAAACGACAACTACTACCATACAACAACAACTACTACAACTTCAACTACAAACTACTACTACAACTATCACTACAACAATCACCACTACAACTACCATTTCAACTACAACAACAATGACAACCACAACCACAATTACAATTACAATTACAACTACAACTACTCGTGAATCTTCCAGACGTACAGTGCAAAGCCTTGATGTGAGCATTCAAATGACTCCATTTGAAGCACTTTATGGAAGAAAATGCCAGTCACCCCTATGTTGGATGGAATTGTCCGTGAGAAGGTTGTACGGACCGGATTTAATTGACTAGACTTCATAGCAAATCAGAATGATCAGAAAAAGGCTCCTAGCAGCACGTGTTTACGTAAAAGCTATGCCGATAAAAGAAGGAGATCTCTAGAATTTGAAATTGGAGATCATATTCTCCCGAAGGTATCTCCAATTACGGGAATTGGTAGGCCAATTAAGAGAAAGAAGTTGAGTCCTCGGTATATTGGTCCATTTGAAATTTTGGAGAAAATCGGACAAGTGGCATACAGAATAGCCATACCCCCGAATTTGGGCAGACTTCATAATGTCTTCCATGTCTCACAATCGAAGAAATACCAACCAGACCCTGAACATGTCATCGAGTATGAAGACGTTGACGTACAAGATGATCATAACTACGTGGTTGAGCCGGAACAGATTATTGATCGCCAAGAGAAGCAACTCAGACATAGGAGTATTCCATTTGTGAATGTGGTATGGAAGGGGCTATCTCCTAGGGAAGCGACTTGGGAGGCAGAAGAATTCATGAGGAAGCAATATCCAGACTTTATGCCCTAAGTTATGTATCAAATTTCGGGGACGAAATTTAATTTACTGGGGGAGAATTGTGACATCCCAAAATTTGGAATTTGGGAATTTAAAATATTATAAGAAATTATCATGGAAAACTTGGCCTTAATTATTATAAAACTAATATTTGGAATTAAAGGCATATTTTCCCGTAAAATATAGGACAAATAGTTAGGGAATAATTTTGTCCTAAATATTGTGGAGATAATATTTTGTGGCCTAAAGAAATTATTTGAGGAAGAAAATCCTTAAATGGAATTAAGGATTTATTTATACTATCTATTCAATATTTGCAATTAAATAAGTTAAGGACTTAATTGCAAACAAGAGCCTTGTAGGAAGTCAAATGGTATTTTTAGTGAGTGGGGCCACACTCCTCTCTTCCATTTTGCATGTTTGACAACTAGAGCTCTTCCTCTCTCCTCATGACGCGTACACTCTCCCACCTCACTTCCCTTTCACTCTGTCCGCCACCTATGCACAACACACTCCCATTTCTTCAATTTCCCATACGGCCAATACCCTTCTCCTCCAATTAATATTCATTCCATTTCTTTTTCCTTTTCAGCGTCTTCCTTCCCTCTCTCCCGTAAACTCCCTTCCTTCACCGGCCACCCCAACTGCACACACACCCTTCCATTCTTCATTCCACTTCAGCTGCACAACCAAAAAACACAAAGAAGAAGCTGAGACCGAGACTGAGTCGGAGAAAACACAGAGAGAGAGAGAGAGAGAATTGTAGATCACCGAAGAAGGAGAAGGAATCACCAAAGCTCACATGCAAACCGTTCTTGGGGTCTAGGTAAGTCTTTAAAAGCATTTCCCATTTGGTTTTCCTGAGGCTGCAGACATTTCCTGAGTTGAGGGTGGTTGAAAATCATGGTTTAGTGAGAGAAAGTTCATGACAATGGTTTATGCTTCTTGCATGTCGGTTTCCAGTTGATATTTGAATTTATTTAGCTCTGAAAACAAGCTTAAAAATCAGGTTGCATGTTATGATAATCACCTTTGCAAAGTAGTCCGAAAACAGAGCACGATTTTCCTTTCGTTGTTGTAAGCTAAAGGTTGAGTTTGGCTCTGAAATTTTTACAGAAGATAGTACTCTCCTTAAGGTTTAAAATGAGAGTTGGATCAGCTAAAACGGAGGTCTATAACTCCAGTTATGATTTTTAGAAGATGAGCTAAAAATCAGGAAATTTCTGGTATGCTGCTGAACAGTAAAATGACGTTGCATTTCGGCCCAAGAGAATAAACTCCTTTCATTGTGAAATTTTACAGATAAATATTAGACTCATAGAGGTTTAATTTGATAGGTAATTTGGCGAATTCCGTTAAGTATTGAAGGAGTTATGATTTTTCAAAGATTAGCCAAGAAATCTGAGAATTTCTGGACATTAGTTATGTATTTCGAAATTTGGAAATTTTCTCAGCCATAAATCAATTTGGTGACTTTAGTTTATGAAAATAGACTTATCAAGGAGTAAGTAGAAATTGGAATCACTCCATTTGGAGTTGTAACGGTCGAGTTATGAATTTTCCAAATTCTCAAAAAAGTTAAAGACTGAATTTTCGATAAGCCTTAAAATAGTCACCAAAGTTGTTACTTGTGGTTAACCTTTAAAGTAAAGGTCTCTTTGGATTTATTGAAGGGTTAAATGGCTGAGATGATATTTATTTCATAGCAAATAGTATTTAATTAAATAAGTCTCTATTAGTATACATCCCTAGTCATAAGGATACGAAAGGATGAGTATGTTGGAGTGGGTCTAAAGGAGCTAAATCTTAATTATGTTATTAAGATTGAATTGGTTAATGACCCATCTCTATATGTAAATGTTATTTATAGGACCTGAGAATTGCCCGTGCCTGATGGTCAAACAAAGTAACAAGAGCTTATTGGAAGGGGTTTTGTCGGTAAGACCAACAGGTAGTAACTATAATCTCACATTCTTTGCATAGCTATATATGTTTTTATGTACCATGTTGTATGTCCCGCCTTTATGGCCAGCACCACTCGTGGCTAGGCAGGGCCTAGTGCATTAAGTAATTTTTGGTATCGAATTGCCAAAACGAATTTTTGGTATTGAATTGCCAAACTGAATTTTTGGTATTGAATTGCCAAAACGAATCTTTGGTATTGAATTGCCAAAATGAATCTCCTTGCGCCAAGGTATTTGAAATCTTTGAATGAAAACTTGTATTATAGGCTGCATATAGAATGTAATACTTGAATTTGAATTTGAATCTTGAAATTGTATTGGAACTTGAATTTGAATTTGAATGCTTTGTATGCTGTGTGGACTGCTTTGATTGGTTGATTTACATATATACTGCATATGCTTGAATTTGAGATTAACCTGTTACTCTGGGATTCATTCATTTGAATCTCAGAGCCTTCCATAAATCCAGGAGGTGGCAGTCTAATAGGCAAGAAGGAAGAGGCAGGGCGTAGATATTGCTTGATCTTGAGAAGAAGGTGGTGTTGATGATGCAGATGAAACATATAGTTTCACTTTTGTATATGGATGATTTTATTTCCTTATGACTTAGGTAATATTTTGAGTTAGCCGTATGTGGCTGCTGGGATGTATATTTATGTAGATACTATAATCGGATAGTACTAGAACATGTATGTATTGTATTGTTGCAGGAAGGGCGCGTATATCACGAGCCCATAATGAAATGGAAGAACAAGTGAATGGTAGAGCACTAGGTTAATCGGAGAAATAAGGAATTACTCTGATAAAACCTAACAATGTTGCAAGTATGATGCATTGTTAATGACAAGTTTGAACCACTGATATAATGTTTTCAAATGTTTAGAATTTTTCAGAAAAGCCCATTCAAATTGAATTGGTATTTTGAACTCTTTATAAAAAGGGCTTCCATTTCCAAAATTAAACATGGCCCAGTGGTTTAAATTTTTATCAAATAATTCATCAGAATGCAAAGTAGGTGAAGGTGCCACTCTGTTCTGGGCTCAGAACAGTGGGGTATTACAATGTTGGTATCAGAGCGTGGTTTCTGGCAATAGGATAGTGTGCTCTACAAGTATACAATACATACATATTATGATGGTTAGGGAAAAATTAGCGATCAATTGGATAGTGATATCTAAGTGTAGATTGAAACTTTTATAGACAACATTTGATGTTGCATGGGTAAGATGTCTTTACTTGGTAAGGAACGAAAAGTTTTGAGCATGGTTTGATATCTGAAAATGTTCTGATACTAACCCATAGGAAACATTCCTAAAGGATGTAAGATAATTGATTTATGCATTTAAAGACTTTAAGATATTGGTTCAAACGTTGTATTTGAAGCTTGAAAAATGCTTGGAAGTATATAAAGCGGGATGCTTGAAATTTTGAAGTAGAAAGTGATTCAACATTTGTTTGTAATGTTTCTAAACGTTGAACAACTATTATAGATGATTAAATCATGCTTAAAGTTGTGTATGAAGTGTGTGTAATAATGGAAGTAAGATACACACTCTTTTCTATTTCCCTGATTTGGGCATCATAGTTTTGGTAAGAGGATTCATGGTAGTGATTGAGAATTATGGAATTTCATAATTTATAGCATCTAAAATATACTTATGGTGATGGATTAGACAAGTATTAGTGATATTGTTTGCAGACACTTTGAGGCATAAGAGAAGCCAAGTATTTTAAGAATTATTTTGGAAACTGATTATTAGGTACTATTTGAGCTTCGAATTGCTAAATACTTGGCTTAGATGCTGAAACCATGTCCTAGGATTTTACAAGTTATTGTGGAAACCGGAATTTTTTTCAGGATAATGAAGTTGATATTACTCTAATAAGGGTAACAAATCCTCTCAAAGAATAGAGAGAAGCAAAAGAATGAGTAAAGCCTAAGAAGGCAAACTAGCCCAAAACCTAGTGTTAAATTAAAAAGTAAACTAGGGCTATAAGTACTAATGGAAAGCTGCTAAGCTCTTGTAACAGTTGGGTATATGAATGAAATGCATATCATGACTTGGATTATGCTTGAAGTGCATATATGGCATGATAATCATTATACCCCTGTTATTGAATTAGTTTCTTCTGGGTGTATTGTAATAAGTTAATCAATGGTAGACACCAGAAGAACAAAAGCTAATAGGCGGCAGCTAATGCCAGAATAGATACTTGATCTGATGCATGATCAAGTGCCTAAGGCTAGTCTTCCAGTGTAAGATCCTTTGCAGTAAATACTGGGGATGCTCAAGGAGCACTGTGGTACCATGAATGACCTCAAAGGTGAGGTGCTGGAGTTAAAGGCAAAGAGAAATGAAAATAACCTGAAGGACTTGTACACATCAAAAGGCAAAGTAGCTTATGGCCAAGGGAACTCTTCTCAGAAGAGGAAAGGGCAATGGCTCAAATCTCAAGGTGTTGGAAATTATGCCCTAGGGGCAAGTCATTGTACTTATCAACGATCCTCATATGAATTGGGTAGTCGCAATGTCTTGCTAGAGGCCGCTTGCGACTTGTGGGTTAGTACAGTATTGACCCGCTGCCAATCTCATGTGGGCCTACAGGTCGCACACAAGAATGGCCCAACACGAGCAAGAGTGTCAGATTCATTGAATCTTAAATGTGTTTAAGATTTAATGAATACTTATTTAATCTAGGATGTGTGTGTATATATATATATATATGCATATATAAATATATTAAATTCGAAAATAATAATGATATTATTTATTGACAATAATATTATTATATATATAGTATTTAATTTATTTGATAAATTAAATAACTATAATAAATTGAGATATTGTATCTCAGATTTAATTTTCGAATAAAGATATTGCATATCATATTTAATTTGAACTGAGATATCGGATCTCATTTTAAATTAAATGTAATGATATCATATCTTGATTTAATATATATTAAATTTGAAAATAATAATGATATTATTTATTGATAATAATAATATTATATATAGTATTTAATTTATTTGATAAATTAAATAACTAATAAATTGAGATATTGTATCTCGATTTATTTTTCGAATAAAGATATTGCATATCGATTTAATTTGAACCGAGATATCGGATCTCATTTTAAATTAAATATAACGATATCATATCTTGATTTAATTTATAAATATAAATTAAATCTGAGGGCTTTTAATTCGAGTAAATAAATAGATTTGATTAGATCTATCGATAGATTTAATTAATATATATTTTAATCTAGATTCAAAATTTGTTTTGAATATAATACGCCTGCCAGGTTTAGAAAACTGACGGGACATTTTGTCGAGCGTATTAGAAAGCCGCGAGAAACCCTAGATAGAAAATATAGAGACGCACAGTTCAGAGGCGCTAGCATGCCTCCGTTCGTGTTTCTGAAGGCTGTTCGTGTGGATACCGGTAGAGGAAGGCGATTCTAAAGAGTCGGCCTGGCGATCGAGAAGGTAGCCCACCGGTTCAAATTGTTCGCAAAGGTACGATTCGGAAACGTTAAACCTTGATTTAAACGCCGTTGAGCGATCCGCCTAAGGGATCCGTAATTTTTTACTCCATTGCGTGTACGGATCCCAACAGTGGTATCAGAGCCAACTCAACCGTGCGTTTAAATTAGGTTTTACGCGTGTTTATATATATGATATATATGCCAAAACCGATCTTTGTATGCGTTTGAATTACAAAACTCGCGTTAGGGTTTCTACGGATAGCTGGTCGGATATTGCGGCAGTTCTCTGAATTGTTCAGATCGGACTGTGTAGCTAATTCGCGTGGATCTGAAACGTTCAGATCCGATGTCGATCAGTACGTTAGGGTTTGAAATTTTCGGGGAAAAAAACACGTTTTTTTTTGGAAATTATTTTCGAAAAAAAAAAAACACGTTTTTTTGGGAAATTATTTTCGAAAAAAGAAGTTATTTTGATCATGTAGGGATCACGGCTGATTGTCAGTAGCACGAGATTTTAAATCATGAATATAAATTAGAGAATTTATATCATGATAACTTTAACCATAATATTTTATTGCATAACTGTATGAATTAAATATATGGTGTGATTTAACTTGTTTGAGTATGGTGAACAATATGGCTCTAGAATTTACAAGTGTTGTATTTTTTTTTTTTTAAATATGGCATGCTATGTTGAAACGAGGTTTCTCATGAAGTATTTTTCTTTAATTTTATCTAGAGAAGTCTCTCATTGGCTTGAGAGGATTCTAGGTTAGGTGAGCCATGTTGTGTCGCAGTCCTTGATTATGTTTTGGATTTGATCATTGGATAATTAATTTAGAATTTTTAATTATGGTTTGATTTGATCACTCATAATTAATTTAGAATTTTAATTATGTTTTGATTAGATCACTCATAATTAATTTAGAATTTTAATTATGTTTTGATTAGATCACTCATAATTAATTTAGAATTTTTAATTATGTTTTGATTAGATCACTCATAATTAATTTAGAATTTTTAATTATGGATTGATTAGATCACTCATAATTAATTTAGAATTTTAATTATGTTTTGATTAGATCACTCATAATTAATTTAGAATTTTAATTATGATTTGATTAGATCACTCATAATCAATTTAGAGTTTTAATTATGTTTTGATTAGATCACTCATAATTAATTTAGATATTATATGAGATACAATAGTGATTGCATTCATATAAGTATAATTAATAGGATTAATCTAATTATACCCTCTAAATAAAATCTTAAGTCATAATGCCACCAATAAATGAATACTTGTCAAAACCTAGATCGCCCATTTGTATGTTCCACCAAAGTGGATGCATCGAGTTATCTTGGTGAGACAAGAGTGAGTAATGGTGATACTCAATATTCATTATTGTCCGGACTTAATTGAGATTATCAAAACGGTTTTGGATCTCAAGGCATTAGATGGGATTAAACATGACACGTCATATGATGATTGAATCCCATAAAGATCTAAGAGTTACATATGATGTAATTGGCAAGGGGTTTGCCTACCTAAATAACTTAATTTAAGCGTCCTGCCAAAGCGGACTTAAATTTAAGCCAAATACGGATCTTAGCCCACTAATTATAATGAGGGTTCTTAATTCAGTGGGAGGTTACTACTTAAACTTTGCATATCTTTAGTTGTAGAATCATGTAGTCTAGTAATACTTCAACACCATCAATGCGATCAGTCCTTGAGAAGGACGAACTTGATGAGACAAACTTTCTTGACATGTTTGGGAACTTAAGTGTTGATCCTAAACACGAAAGAAAAAAGAATATCTCATCAATCAACCCATTCCTGACGAGCCTGCACTGCTGATCCAAGAGCTCGACTAATGCTTATACGAAGCATAAGGATGACTCGTGGATACAGGATGCTCGATGCTTGCCACTATGCTTTTAGACCTCAATAGAGATCTAGAACATGTGGAGGCCTCAGGATGATTGTTCATCCTACGGAAATGTTCCAAGAATGTGCAAGGCAAGAGAGGTATGAGACCACAAAGGCCTTTCATTCCTGCAAGCTGGCTGAGGGTGCATCAGTTAGTCCTCATGTTTTGAAGATAAGGGCTACATTGATCACCTTGAGAGGCTTGGATTCCCCATGTCCAAGGAGTTAGTTAAAGATGTGATCTTGAACTCACTCCCGTGAAGTTATGATAACTTTGTCATGGATTACAACATGGAGGAATCAATTTCGAACCGCATGAGATGCTCAAAATTGCTAAGCTAAGCCTTAGAGAGGCCTAGTTCTGTTTTGTCCATTCGAAAGGAAGGGGTATGAAACCGAAAGCCAAGAAGGCAAAACCTCCGAAGGATAGAGTCGCTTCTTTTACAATGAACTTGGTCATTTGAAAAGAAATTGCAAACTCTACCTCGAAGATCCGGACAATAACAAGAAGGATAGCGGGGCTATCGCTTCAAGTATCTATGTCATAGATATTCGTTTTCTACTTCCTCAACATGGGTATTGGATACTACATGTGGATCTCACATTTGAATAAATGTAGGATCTCAAGGACAGAGAAAATTGAATGGACATATCTATGACATAACTAGTAAAAGGTTCAAGTCAAATGATTTGAATCCGACCTATCTATGGCATTGTCGTCTAGGCCATATAAATGAGAAACGCATTTCGAAACTCCATAAAGATGGATTTCTTAACTCATTTGATTTTGAATCAATTGATACATGCGAGTCTTGTTTATTGGGAAAGATGACAAATACACCTTTTACTGGACACAGTGAGAGAGCCACCAATTTATTGGGCCTCATACATACTGATGTGTGTGGACCAATGAATACATCTCGCGAGGAGGTCATTTGTACTTCATTACATTTATAGACGATTTCGGTAGATATAGATATATCTATTTAATGAAACATAAGTCGGAATCTTTTGAAATGTTCAAAATATTCCAAAATGAAGTGCAAAATCAACTTGGCAAAACAATTAAGACACTTCGATCTGATCGGGGTGGTGAATATTTGAGCCAAGAGTTCATTGACCATCTTAGGAGTTGTGGGATCGTCTCGCAACTTACTCCTCCAGGAACACCTCAATGGAATGGTGTTTCTGAGCGGAGGAATCGAACCCTATTAGATATGGTTCGATCTATGATGGGTCAAACAGATCTTCCACCTTCCTTTTGGGGCCATGCCCTAGAAATAGTTGCGTTCACACTAAACCGTGTTCCGTCAAAGGCAGTTGAAACTGGAAGCCGTGATGTTTTGCTCATTGAGCACAATGAGCCAACTACCTATCGCGAGGCCATGGTGGGACCCAATTCCGAAAGATGGCTTGGTGCCATGAAGTCTGAAATGCAATCCATGTACGACAGTGAGGTATGGGCCTTAGTCGATCCACCTGAAGGTGTAAAATCTGTTGGGTGCAAGTGGGTTTTCAAAGAGAAAACTGACATGGATGGCAAAGTAAATATCTTCAAGGCACAACTGGTTGCAAAAGGATTCACCCAAACTCATGGTGTAGACTATGATGGAACCTTTTCCCGCTTGCAATGGCCAAATCAATTAGAATCCTTCTTGTCATTGCATCATATTATGACTATGATATATGGCAGATGGACGTCCAAACAGCATTCCTTAATGGAAATCTCCTTGAGGATGTGTACATGACACAACCTGAGGGTTTTGTGCGTCCAAAGGACTCGTAAAGTTTGTAAGCTTCAAAGGTCCTTTTATGGATTGAAGCAAGCATCTCGGAGCTGGAATCATCGTTTTGATGAAGTAGTCAAAGAGTTTGAATTCATTCAAAACATAGATGAACCTTGTGTTTACAAGAAGGTTAGTGGGAACACAGTTGTATTTCTAGTGCTTTATGTTGATGACATCGTACTCATTGGGAATGACATTCCTACCTTGCAGAGTGTCAAGTCTTGGTTAGGAAAGTCTTTCTCAATGAAAGATTTAGGCGAAGCCACTTACATCCTTGGGATTATGATCTATAGAGATAGATCTAAGAGGTCGATAGGCCTAAGTCGAGCACATACATAGACAAGATACCGCATAGATTCGGTATGCAGAATTCAAAAGGGGTAATATGCCCATGTCTCATGGCATCCATCTCGGTGAGAATCTGTGTCCTAGTACACAGGATCAAAGAGACCGCATGAGTAAGATTCCATATGCCTCCGCCATTGGATCTATCATGTATGCCATGTTATGTACTCGACCCGATGTGTCATTTTCCTTGAGTATGACCAGCAGATATCAACAAGATCCCGGTGAGGATCACTGGATTGATGTCAAGAATATCCTAAAGTACTTGAGAAGGACTGAGGACTTATTCTTGGTATATGGTGGCTTGGAAGATGAGCTCTGTGTGACTGGTTACACAGATGCGAGTTTCCAAACTGACCAAGATGATTCAAGATCGCAATCAGGATATGTATTCCGTTGAATGGTGGTGCGGTGAGTGGAAGAGCTCTAAACAGAGCATTGTAGCTGATTCTCGCAATGAAGCTAAGTATATAGCAAAGATCGGATGCGGCTAAGGAAGCCGTTTGGATCGTAAAGTTCATCATGAATTGGGGGTGGTTCCTACCATCTCGAGATCCAATAGACTTGCTCGTGACAATAGCGGCGTTATTGCGCAGACCAAGGAGCCTAGGTCACATTAAAGGACCAACCATATACTCAAGCGATTTCATCTTATCAGAGAAATCAATGATAGAGGTGATACAAAAAAAATATTATGCAAAGTACCAGGAGAAAGAAAGTCATTGTACTTTAGATGTTTGTATTTAAAGTATTATCCTTTAGTTATCATTCCATTTGCATGTTTATAATGATAACTGATCCTTGGATATATCTTATAGATTATCCTAAATGTCCCTGGTCGGTCATCTACGCGGGAGTGAAGATGAAATAAGACCAAGATGACTTTAATGAGTATGGAGATACGAGTCAAAGTCATGGGCACTTGTAAGAGTACAAGGTCTTGGACCGACCCACTATGAGAAAGCCGCATGGAATAAGTCATATGCTTTTCTCATGTATAACCGCGTCACAACGCCCTTTGACTCGAGATCATCATGGATTCCTACATGATGAGTCGCGGTCTTTGACCTAGTCAAAAGTCACCTTTGATCGGGTGATGATAAAGGCTAGGATCGGGATCAGTGGTTCTCATGCGGAGGAATGTGAGTGGTCAAGATGGGATTTGTCCCTCACATTTGTAGAGAGATAATACTGGGCCCCTCGATGAGTGAGTCTAAGAAATGTATGGCCATACTACGATGGAAAGGAGTTTCCATTTCAATTGTTAGACTACTCAAGAATCAAGAAAGTAATGGTCAAGAACAGGAGTTGACATTTTCCATGCCTCATCCTTGACCAAATTATCGCGTGACAAAAGGGACGTGACATGGTTGTACGATAGGTTATATCGCATAAACAATGACGTTGATCCTCTTACTAAGCCGCTTGCACAAGTAAAACATGAGCGTCATGTTAGGGCAATGGGAATTAAGGTAATTAATGATTGCACCTAGTGCAAGTGGGAGTCTGTTGGAAATTATGCCCTAGGGGCAAGTCATTGTACTTATCAACGATCCTCATATGAATTGGGTAGTCGCAATGTCTTGCTAGAGGCCGCTTGCGACTTGTGGGTTAGTACGGTATTGGCCTGCTGCCAATCTCATGTGGGCCTACAGGGTCGCACACAAGAATGGCCCAACACGAGCAAGAGTGTCCAGATTCATTGAATCTTAAATGTGTTTAAGATTTAATGAATACTTATTTAATCTAGGATGTGTGTGTATATATATATATATATATGCATATATAAATATATTAAATTCGAAAATAATAATGATATTATTTATTGACAATAATATTATTATATATATAGTATTTAATTTATTTGATAAATTAAATAACTATAATAAATTGAGATATTGTATCTCAGATTTAATGTTCGAATAAAGATATTGCATATCATATTTAATTTGAACTGAGATATCGGATCTCATTTTAAATTAAATGTAATGATATCATATCTTGATTTAATATATATTAAATTTGAAAATAATAATGATATTATTTATTGATAATAATAATATTATATATAGTATTTAATTTATTTGATAAATTAAATAACTAATAAATTGAGATATTGTATCAGATAGATTTAATTAATATATTTTTTAATCTAGATTCAAAATTTGTTTTGAATATAATACGCCTGCAAGGTTTAGAAAAACCTACGGGACATTTTGTCGAGCGTATTAGAAAGCCGCGAGAAACCTTAGATAGAAAATATAGAGACGCAAAGTTCAGAGGCGCTAGCATGCCTCCGTTCGTGTTTCTGAAGGCTGTTCGTGTGGATACCGGTAGAGGAAGGCGATTCTAAAGAGTCGGCTTCTGCTGATCGAGAAGGTAGCCCACCAGTTCAAATTGTTCTGCAAAGGTACGATTCGGAAACGTTAAACCTTGATTTAAACGCCGTTGAGCGATCCGCCTAAGGGATCCGTAATTTTTTTTACTACGCTGCGTGTACGGATCCCAACACAAGGTAGCTGCAAGAAACCTTCCTAATTCGAATAACGTGGTTATCAAAGACCATTGAAGCATGGAGGTTGTATTAAATGCAAGAAATACCACTTGAATATGAGTTGTGATGGGAAGCTTGTTTGTTTTGCATGTCATAAGCCTGGACACTTTAGTAGAGAACGTCCTCAATAAACGGCGGAGAACATGCCTTAAAACCTGGGTAGGGTCATTGTATTGAGACACGTGAGAAGGCTAGAAAATCTCCAGATATGATCCAAGGTACAATCTTCTTGATTGGCAATTCTTTATAAGTTATATTTGATTTGGGTACTAGCCACTCCTCTGTTATATATAATTATGTTGAGGGCTAGGAATGAAAACCCGTTTATTGTTGTATGAATTGATTGTATCTATTCCGATTGGAGTTAAGTGGATAACTTATGAGTAGAAACCATGTTAGAATTGATTGATGTTGTGTGGGCAACATGTTGTTTGGGGTATTTTGAGGTTGCTAGCCGCTGTATCAGCATAGGGAAAGATTTGGATCATAGAATATTCCCTAAGAAGTTATGACTGAGAAATTGTTCATTGATGGATTTGTATGACAGCTAGAGCCTTAATAGTTACCTGTTATGGTCTCATGATTGGGACAGATAATTGTAGAGATATTGGTGACTAATGGATTCCCTTAAATGTGGGAGAATACCCGATAGGGAAAGTTTAGTACAATCATGGTGAGAATGTATGGTGGGCAAGGAAACCTAGTATGGATTGGTATATCATTCAATTGTCAAAGTTTGATATTTGAAGCCCTAAGTCCTATGAGACTACTATGTTTATAGGCTGGCCAAAGCCCACGAACAAGGCCCCCATAGGGATTGCAAATCCCGATAGATATGGAAAATGTCTTGAAACGGCCGAAAGGCTAGGATAGGAATGAGCCAAAGGTGCTTTGTGAATGGTCGAAAAGGTCGTAGAGCCCCAATTGTAAGGGTAATGTCTTGAAAGTGGCCGAAAGGCTGAGATAGAATGCGTTTAGCAGTGATGACCTTATATGATCAGTTGTCTAGTTCCTGATTAAGTTTGAAAAGTTGAAATTTGAACCTGCCAATGCACCGGTGGAATTTGTGGGAAATGTTCAAAATCGAGTTTTAGAATGAAATGATTTCAACAGACATTGAGACCAAGATAGTGGTAAATGTTGAAATAATGTTGTCTCATAGTTGGGATTCGGAAGAACCCAGAGTTCAGAAAATGAGATTTAAACTGTGTGATGGTGAGAAGCAGTACATAATTGGAAGAGTCCAGAAACTGTGAGGATGTACTCCGTTTGCTAGATCTTTCCAAAAATATTGGAAAGTTTTGAATTGCTAGCCAGTGAATAAGGGCTCTTTGAGGGGATTAGTTTTTGTGAAGCGAAAACTCGCACCAGCGGTGAAGCATCCAATCCAAGAAGTTTCGCCTTGTAGGGGCGTGTATTTCCCCATTGGCCGACAGGCGCATAACCATTTCGGTGGTTTGTGTACGAAAGGATTGTGATATGCACCTGTACCGAAAGGTTGAAGTGGTGGCGAGAGCTTTTGAATGTTAAATTTTGTGAAATGAATAATCCCGCTCAAAAATAGTTGCCAGTAGTGAATGTTTTCTGAAATTAGTCCGGTAGTGAATTGAATTTCATAAAGGTTTGAGCTGGCAACAATTACATTTGAAATGGGATAGCACCATTGGTATATTGCGTATTGTAAAACGTACTATGACCACAGAAAATTTTCAGTATGTGAAAATCAGAAATTGAGACAACATAAGAGAATGGAAAATAGTGAGGTAATGGACGTCACTGATATGGTGAAATGAAAAGCGGTGCAATTGGATGGTAATAATATTGGAACAGAAACTGATAAGAATGGTCTAGAAATCTGAACCAGATAGGTCAGATTGTACTTGCCAGCTATAGTGCTAAGTAATGGAAAGTAGTCTTTATTGACGATATCCTAATTTACTCAAGAAGTGAAGAAGAACATGAAAGGCACCTGCGAATGGTATTGAGTATCTTAAAAGAAAAGCAACTCTACGCGAAATTGAGTAAATGTGAGTTTTGGCTTTCAGAAGTCAGATTTTTGGGCCATGTTATCTCATGGGATGGAGTTTATGTAGATCCTAGTAAAGTGGAAGCAATATTGAACTAGAAAAGACCAGAAACTGTAATTGAGATACGTAGTTTTCTGGGTCTTGCCGGGTATTATCGCTGGTTCATACAGAATTTTTCACGAATTGCCTTGCCATTGATTAAGCTCACTAGAAAGAATCAACCATTTGGGTGGGATGATAAAGGAGAAGAGTGCTTTCGAAAGCTGAAGGACAGGTTGACGTCCGCACCGTTATTAATTATCCCAGACCCTAGTTTGACCTATGTGGTCTACAATGATGCGTGTATGCAAGGGTTGGGATGTGTCCTAATGCAGCAAGGCAGAGTAGTGGCATATGCCTCTTGGCAGCTGAAGCCTCATGAAATGAATTACCCCACTCATGATCTGGAGCTTGCGGCAATCGTGTTTGCCTTGAAGATATGTCGGCATTATATGTGTGGAACTATCGTTGAATTGTCTTGTGACCACGAGAGTCTCAAGTACATGTATGATCAGAAAGAACTCATTTTGAGACAATGTAGATGGATGGAGTTGCTAACCAACTATAATCTGGAGATTTAGTATTCTCCAAGTAAAGTGAAGGTCGTCGCAGATTCTTTGAGAAGAAAAGTGGAGCGTGTGTATTGAACTTCAAGGGGAAATGGGATGATATCTCCCACTGGCAGAATTTTCATACAACAACCACTACAATTACAACAACAACAACAACAACCACAACTACAATTGCAACAACAACTACAACCACAATTATAACTACAATAACAACTACAACCACATTTACAACTACTACAACAAAAACTACAAACTACAACTACAACTAAAACTACAACTTCAACTACAAACTACAAACAACAACTACAACCAAAACTACAACTTCAACTACAAACTACAACTACAAACGACAACTACTACCATACAACAACAACTACTACAACTTCAACTACAAACTACTACTACAACTATCACTACAACAATCACCACTACAACTACCATTACAACTACAACAACAATGACAACCACAATTACAATTACAATTACAATTACAACTACAACTACTCGTGAATCTTCCAGACCTACAGTGCAAAGCCTTGATGTGAGCATTCAAATGACTCCATTTGAAGCACTGTATGGAAGAAAATGCCAGTCACCCCTATGTTGGACGGAATTGTCCGTGAGAAGGTTGTACGGACCGGATTTAATTGACTAGACTTCATAGCAAATCAGAATGATCAGAAAAAGGCTCCTAGCAGCACAGAAGCGACAGAAAAGCTATGCTGATAAAAGAAGGAGATCTCTAGAATTTGAAATTGGAGATCATATTCTCCTGAAGGTATCTCCAATTACGGGAATTGGTAGGCCAATTAAGAGAAAGAAGTTGAGTCCTCGGTATATTGGTCCATTTGAAATTTTGGAGAAAATCGGACAAGTGGCATACAGAATAGCCATACCCCCGAATTTGGGCAGACTTCATAATGTCTTCCATGTCTCACAATCGAAGAAATACCAACCAGACCCTGAACATGTCATCGAGTATGAAGACGTTGACGTGCAAGATGATCATACCTATGTGGTTGAGCCGGAGCGGATTATTGATCGCCAAGAGAAGCAGCTCAGACATAGGAGTATTCCATTTGTGAAGGTGGTCTGGAAGGGGCTATCTCTAGGGAAGCGACTTGGGAGGCAGAAGAATTCATGAGGAAGCAATATCCAGACTTTATGCCCTAAGTTATGTATCAAATTTCGGGGACGAAATTTAATTTACTGGGGGAGAATTGTGACATCCCAAAATTTGGAATTTGGGAATTTAAAATATTATAAGAAATTATCATGGAAAACTTGGCCTTAATTATTATAAAACTAATATTTGGAATTAAAGGCATATTTTCCCGTAAAATATAGGACAAATAGTTAGGGAATAATTTTGTCCTAAATATTGTGGAGATAATATTTTGTGGCCTAAAGAAATTATTTGAGGAAGAAAATCCTTAAATGGAATTAAGGATTTATTTATACTATCTATTCAATATTTGCAATTAAATAAGTTAAGGACTTAATTGCAAACAAGAGCCTTGTAGGAAGTCAAATGGTATTTTTAGTGAGTGGGGCCACACTCCTCTCTTCCATTTTGCATGTTTGACAACTAGAGCTCTTCCCTCTCTCCTCATGACGCGTACACTCTCCCACCTCACTTCCCTTTCACTCTGTCCGCCACCTATGCACAACACACTCCCATTTCTTCAATTTCCCATACGGCCAATACCCTTCTCCTCCAATTAATATTCATTCCATTTCTTTTTCCTTTTCAGCGTCTTCCTTCCCTCTCTCCCGTAAACTCCTTCCTTCACCGGCCACCCCAACTGCACACACACCCTTCCATTCTTCATTCCACTTCAGCTGCACAACCAAAAAACACAAAGAAGAAGCTGAGACCGAGACTGAGTCGGAGAAAACGCAGAGAGAGAGAGAGAGAGAGAGAATTGTAGATCACCGAAGAAGGAGAAGGAATCACCAAAGCTCACATGCAAACCGTTCTTGGGGTCTAGGTAAGTCTTTAAAAGCATTTCCCATTTGGTTTTCCTGAGGCTGCAGACATTTCCTGAGTTGAGGGTGGTTGAAAATCATGGTTTAGTGAGAGAAAGTTCATGACAATGGTTTATGCTTCTTGCATGTCGGTTTCCAGTTGATATTTGAATTTATTTAGCTCTGAAAACAAGCTTAAAAACCGTACATGTATTATATAGGATCATGGGGCTTGATTTCTGAAAGATGTAAACCATAAAATCAGGTTGCATGTTATGATAATCACCTTTGCAAAGTAGTCCGAAAACAGAGCACGATTTTCCTTTCGTTGTTGTAAGCTAAAGGTTGAGTTTGGCTCTGAAATTTTTACAGAAGATAGTACTCCCCTTAAGGTTTAAAATGAGAGTTGGATCAGCTAAAACGGAGGTCTATAACTCCAGTTATGATTTTTAGAAGATGAGCTAAAAATCAGGAAATTTCTGGTATGCTGCTGAACAGTAAAATGACGTTGCATTTCGGCCCAAGAGAATAAACTCCTTTCATTCTGAAATTTTACAGATAAATAGTAGACTCATAGAGGTTTAATTTGATAGGTAATTTGGCGAATTCCGTTAAGTATTGAAGGAGTTATGATTTTTCAAAGATTAGCCAAGAAATCTGAGAATTTCTGGACATTAGTTATGTATTTGGAAATTTTCTCAGCCATAAATCAATTTGGTGACTTTAGTTTATGAAAGTAGACTTATCAAGGAGTAAGTAGAAATTGGAATCACTCCATTTGGAGTTGTAACGGTCGAGTTATGAATTTTCCAAATTCTCAGAAAAGTTAAAGGCTGAATTTTCGATAAGCCTTAAAATAGTCACCAAAGTTGTTACTTCTGGTTAACCTTTAAAGTAAATGTCTCTTTGGATTTATTGAAGGGTTAAATGGCTGAGATGATATTTATTTCATAGCGAATAGTATTTAATTAAATAAGTCTCTATTAGTATACATCCCTAGTCATAAGGATACGAAAGGATGAGTATGTTGGAGTGTGTCTAAAGGAGCTAAATCTTAATTATGTTATTAAGATTGAATTGGTTAATGACCCATCTCTTTATGTAAATGTTATTTATAGGACCTGAGAATTGCCCGTGCCTGAAGGTCAAACAAAGTAACAAGAGCTTATTGGAAGGGGTTTTGTCGGTAAGACCAACATGTAGTAACTATTATCTCACATTCTTTGCATAGCTATATATGTTTTTATGTACCATGTTGTATGTCCCGCCTTTATGGCCAGCACCACTCGTGGCTAGGCAGGGCCTAGTGCATTAAGTAATTTTTGGTATCGAATTGCCAAAACGAATTTTTGGTATTGAATTGCCAAACTGAATTTTTGGTATTGAATTGCCAAAACGAATCTTTGGTATTGAATTGCCAAAATGAATCTCCTTGCGCCAAGGTATTTGAAATCTTTGAATGAAAACTTGTATTATAGGCTGCATATAGAATGTAATACTTGAATTTGAATTTGAATCTTGAAATTGTATTGGAACTTGAATTTGAATTTGAATGCTTTGTATGGATCGCTTTGATTGGTTGATTTACATATATACGCATATGCTTGAATTTGAGATTAACCTGTTACTCTGGGATTCATTCATTTGAATCTCAGAGCCTTCCATAAATCCAGGAGGTGGCAGTCTAATAGGCAAGAAGGAAGAGGCAGGGCGTAGATATTGCTTGATCTTGAGAAGAAGGTGGTGTTGATGATGCAGATGAAACATATAGTTTCACTTTTGTATATGGATGATTTTATTTCCTTATGACTTAGGTAATATTTTGAGTTAGCCGTATGTGGCTGCTGGGATGTATATTTATGTAGATACTATAATCGAATAGTACTAGAACATGTATGTATTGTATTGTTGCAGGAAGGGCGCGTATATCACGAGCCCATAATGAAATGGAAGAACAAGTGAATGGTAGAGCACTAGGTTAATCGGAGAAATAAGGAATTACTCTGATAAAACCTAACAATGTTGCATGTATGATGCATTGTTAATGTTAAGTTTGAACCACTGATATAATGTTTTCAAATGTTTAGAATTTTTCAGAAAAGCCCATTCGAATTGAATTGGTATTTTGAACTCTTTATAAAAATGGCTTCCATTTCCAAAATTAAACATGGCCCAGTGGTTTAAATTTTTATCAAATAATTCATCAGAATGCAAAGTAGGTGAAGGTGCCACTCTGTTCTGGGCTCAGAACAGTGGGGTATTACATGAGTAACCACTTGGAATCTTCAAAAATTTTATTTTATTACTAATACATTTGATTAATTTCAAAAAAAAAAAAAAAAAAAGAAGAATTGAAAATTGCTAAAGCTGCACATGCAGAAATGAAATTGCATCCTCGTTTTATTGTGTGCAAGTGAAATGATGTTTAATGGACGAGACAGTCTTGGTTTTGAAGTTATATCCAAACACTATTAAAAATCTAAAAGCTATTCTCTAAAAATCAGTTTTACCTCATAAATTGTGAAAATCATTCTTCAAAAGTCATTTTTACCTCATAAATTGTGAAAATCATTTTCCCAAAGTTACTCCCAAATAGTCTCACCAAATTACATAATTTGGGGCTTGACCAGGAATAATTAGTGAAATTTCATTTTGCTCTTCTAGATTTTAATAATTTGATTTATTATACACATGCACACAGTTTAAAAACCTTAATGGTCAACTAACCATTGACCGTTAACCCTAACGGTCAACTAACAATTGACCGTTAGAGTTGTTAACGGAGGGGCAAAATTGCTCCCAAAAAAAACTTCCGGTGAAAAATTGCTTCAAAAAAAAACTTTCAAAGCAAAATTGCTAAAAAAAAACTTCTGGGGAAAAATTGCTCCTAGTCGTATATTTTTTTATATTTAATATTTAATTTTCCAATAATGACTCTTTAATAAAAATAATTGCTCCTGGCCGTATATTTTTTATATTTAATATTTAATTTTCGAATAATGACTCGTTAATGAAAATGCAACCCTTTTTTATCTCTGCCTTCTCTAATTCATGTAATTCGGCTTGTTTAAAGTAGGCCTATTTTTGGCCAGTTTGAAGTAGGCCTGTTTTGTAGTAAGACTTGTGGCCTGCTAGCCTAATTATAAAATTTTTAAAAATATAGGCCACCTTAATAGGGCACAAGCTTGGCCAGGCCTATATACAGGCGAGGCTCAGGCTGAAAAAATGGCCTATAACAGGCCATAGGCTAGGCTTAGGCCACTTTGTTGCCGAACAAGTTTGGCCAGTTAAGGGTGAAACCTGGGCTGGCCTAGCCTGTTTCCACCCTTAGATATTATATAAATAAGAACTAGAAATATATGATATCATAAATAGTAGTTTTAACATCTTTTTTTTTTTTGGTTAAGTAGCAATTTTGCCTCAGAAGTTTTTTTTGGGAGCAATTTTGGCCTAAAAGTTTTTTTTTTGTAGCAATTTTGTCCTAGAAGTCTTTTATTTTAAAACAATTTTGGCCCTCCGTTAGAAACCCTAACGGTCAATAGTTAGTTGATCATTAGGGTTTCTAACGAAGGGGCAAAATTGCTTATGTTTGGTTTGAGGGAAGGGAGGGGAGGGGAGGGAGGGGGAGAGAAAAAAAAGGAGGAGAGAAGAAAATATGTGGGCCCCACTACAGTCAATTTTCAAAAAAAATTTCCTTCCTCTCATTTTTTTTTCTCTCCCTCCCTCCCTCCCTCCCTTCCCTCAAACCAAACATACCCTAAGAAAAAACTTCCGAGGCAAAATTGAACTCAAAAAAACTTCCAATGCAAATTTGCTCCTACGAGTATACTTCCGAGGCAAAATTGCTACTTAATTAACTAAAAAAAATTATTAATCTTCATTCATACATCCTCTATGAATATTCATTAACATTTTACCACCCCCATTATGAAAAAGTTCAATTTCCCCTTTAGTCTCATTTGTTTGTTTCACTTGTCTCATTTCACCTACAAAACCACGCCACAACTATCGCCACCACTACCTCCTCTCCTACCACTGTCGTTGGCACCACACCCTGCCGTCAACACATCCATTCACTACTACAAAAAATAGATATTACTTCTTTAAAGGACGTCCTATTTTTAAAAAGGGTAGTAAAATATGGACGCGGTGGCAATTTCGTAATTATAAGGAGAAAATTTGATATATTAGACGTCCTAATATTTTCTAGGATGCGAAAAGTGTACTTAAAACGTCCTAAAACTATATTAGGATGTTAAAACTGTACTTAAAAAGGACGTTAAATGTCCCGAAAATAGGACGTCGTATCCCTATTTTGTAGTAGTGACTATTGCCATTTCAGCCCCCGGTACCTCCTCTTCTACCATTGTTAATTACACTACTACAAAAATGCTAAACAACGACCTAAATAATACCCAATTAACGACCCTTTTCTGAGGGACGTCTTGGAGGGGGTAGAGGAAAATTTCCAAAATGGCGACCTGATCCTAAATGAGGTCGCCTTAATAAGCGACGATTTAGGATCGGGTCGCCTTATATAGGTAAATAAGGCGACGATTTCAAATCAGTCGCCCTTAAGAAGACCTGAATAATATAGAGTTCGCCTTAAAGGCGACCTTATATTCAATCAGGTCGCCTTAATGAGTTCATAAGGCGACCTGATCTTGGATTCAGGTCGCCTTATTATAACAAAGGCGACCTGATTTCAAAATCAGGTCGCCTTTGTTGAAATTAAGGCGACCTGATCTTCTATTCAGGTTGTCTTATTGTAACAAAGGCGACCTGATTTCAAAATCAGGTCGCCTTTGTTGAAATTTTTTTTTTTAAAATACACTACAAACTATGAGATATCTACCAAATTTTTAATTTGCATCTGCCAGAAACCACCAAGCAACACAAGAATCACACTAACACAATACATAAACAGAATATATATATAACACCAAAATTGCATATTTTGTACAGACAAAACACCAAATAGATACAAATGAACAACAGTAGCAAATTAAAGAATCACTAACACAATAACATATTAATCATGCTCACTTCTAACTAGGCGCTATGTGTTGAAGAAGATATCTAGATATCATGTCTCGAACCGAATCGATCTCATCCTGCGAGTACGGATCCTTAGTACCCAAAAGCGTAAATTGGGAAACAATGTATAAGATAAACCAATTAAGTGAAGGAAATAATTAACAACTCAAGTACAACAACAAAAATTAAATAAACTTGAGAATCACAGAGCGATTACGTACGTTTTGAAAACCTTGAGTACGTCTGCTGTTAACGATGGATTGCATCCAACTCATAATGTAATATCCGCACTCGGTGCTCCTTGGTTGTTGATGGCACTATAAATCAAAGGCAAATTGTTAAAAACGAATAAAGACATATCTAAAGCTACTGTGTCAATGAAATAACTTGAATTGAAACTACTCACCGTCGGTTTAAACCACTTCGGTCCACCCTGCTCTTTTGCATTGATAAAGTGTCTATACGTCTTGAGGCCACTATCATTAAAATGGAAATTAACGAGACATGTTAAACCATTCATTTAAAAGAAAAATCGATGATTCAGACAAAAATTTACTTACTCGGCAAACATGTTTTTGATATCATCGGTAGGATTGCCATTTCTTGAATCGAACCAATAACGGGAGTTCTTGCTCGGACAAACAACACACGGCGTCCAATGACCACTACAACATATACGTATTAATATTAAATTAAGATAAGACCGCAATTTATTCACAAAAATCTTATAAGACAAAACAAAAGTACGCACCTTTCATGTATTGGTGCTAGATAACAAGACGACCCTCCGTCGCCCATTGTTAGACCAACATAAATTGACCTCTGGGTAACGTCTCGCGAGCCGAAGCCGTGCATCCGGGACATAAGTATCCATACGAACTCGCTCGCGGTGTGCGGCGCATAATTCACGGCGAGACACTATGAAATGAAATGATAAATGTTATTGAAGATCTTAAACAAAAAAAGAGTACTAAAATAATTAAAGGGTTAAACAAACTTACGGGATTGCAAGTTGAAGAAACTGTATATCTAAACAATCCATCGTCAAAAACTCCATCAAATCTTTATTGTCAAATGTCATCGGATATGTCTTTTACTGCACCGACAATGCCGGAGGCATCTGCAAGCTTATGAGGCCGATGTCCTTGTACATCTCTCGCAATTTGTGCTAAGTACGGAAATAAGCCCGCAGCTTGTTCATCCTATGAAAACATAAAAAAACATATTATGAGTGAATGAACAATGAAAATCAATCGGAAACAACTCACACTCAATCGTAATGTATTTCCTACCATCGCAGTGTCGTCCACATCTCAATAAGATGAGCCGGCCAAAGGATGAACCATGTGATGGCAGCGCCTAGTGTGGTAACCTCCTCATCATCAATCGGGACGGTTGTCTCTTCTTTCCCCTCTCGCACACTCGTCACAGTCACCCGACGTTGGTTTTCTGGAATTTGCTTGTTGTGGTGTTTGTCTTGTTAAGGTAAACAAGACCATCGGCAACAATCCGCCGGTGTGGGTCATCCAAATATAGAGTGCAAGCTATACCTCCTGTGGAGTGTGAGACGGTCCGCCAATAACTACCTCGGAGTGTGAGACGGTTCGCTAATATGCACCTCTGCGGTGTGAGACGGTCCGCCAATAACTACCTCTCGGAGGGGAGAAGGTCCGCTAATATGTACCTCGGAGGCTGAAAACTATCTTTCTTCTTGGGGATATTCGGGGATTCGTCGGTTGTACGTTCTTTGTTGTACCATAGCTTGCATTTCACCCGTAGTTGTGCCATAACATCTTTCATAAGGTTTGCTCGAATTCGGCTTCAAGCTCCTGCGGCTCTGCGTCATACAAACGTGAACGTCGTCAGAAAAATTTTGCGACACTCACTCCCTCGTCTCCCCTCGAACGACATCGTGGTAATCCGGCTTCCCAATCGCCGTCGACAAAATGTCTGCCGTGTACCGGCGTGAATGAGCCTTGGCTACTCTGCTGCTCAAGTGAATCCTGTACCATAAGATTTTTCATAAATAATAACTAAACTCTTATATAGTATGAAACAAGCGAGACTATTTAATACTTCTAATTCAACTACTTACGATCTTTGAGGCAACCGCAGCAACATCTTCATTGATGTATTTGTCCCCCTTCATCCTCGCAGCTTTCCATTTTTGTGACGAGGAGGACGACCGGGGGGCTGGATAGCGATGGAAGGATCGGATTGGGAAGCTTCCTTCATTATTGCAGCTCTTCCTCCATCATCTTTCGTTCCGGCTTTACGTAGCCACCTCTAGACAAGCAATGCGGATACTTATTTTTCGCTTGCCTCTCTCTATTGGCTTGGCTTGTTTTACGTGACACGAAAACAAACAAAACTGATCGTGCGAATTCAAGTAGATTCAAATTAAAGATAAGATATGACAGAAATTTTACCGAAATTCAGGATTACGCCGGGACGCCACAAACTCCCTCCAGTCCTCCGGAGAAATGAAATCATAGGTCTTACATGGATCCTGGTCCCTCTTTGGCCCGCGAATATACTTTTTTGTCAGCTTGTTCTTAAAATCTTTCCAACGGAGACGAACTTTGCCCATCCAATGCTTCCTCATGGCCTTAGTGTTAGGGACATCAAATGTTTGCTGCAAGGTGAAAGAGAAGATATGACAGAAATCAAAATTTTGGATCTATTACAACAGCATTATTGCTAACCCACTTACATTTCAATAAAGCAACTTTGAACTTGCTGTAGTTGATCTCCCATATTTCTTCGATCACTCCATAATAGGCCATTGATGCTACCACCGGGTTTTGTCTTTCGAACTCGAAAAGTGCATGGATTCGGCTTCAACCATCACCCTACTATTTTGCACAAGACTTTGTCATCTTGGTCTTTTGTGTAGAAAGAATATCCGTTGACATCGTAACCGCTCCAAGTGATGACCTGAAAAGAAGGCCCCCGGGCTAACCACTCGATTGTATCGACACTCCGGTCTCGTGCAATACCTTCTCACTGAACCACTTTATGAACGTCTTCTTTTGCTCATTCGCTATCTGCATGTCACTCTTCCTTGGATTCATATCAGTTTGATTCCTCGAGTTCCCTCGCTTATCCCCTCGTCATGCTGAGATTGTATCGTCGGCCCTGATAGATAATCTTTGCAGAACTCCATAGCCTCTTCAACTACATATCTCTCAACTATTGAGGCTTCCGGCCGATAAGGGTTTTTAGAATACCCTTTTAAGATCTTCATGTATCGCTCGAAAGGGTACATCCACCTTAGGTAAACTGGACCGCACGGTCTTACCTCCTTACCAAGTGCACTATCAAGTGCACCATGATATCAAAAAGGCGGGAGGGAAATGCATCTCTAGTTGGGACAAAATAATATAACCCTCATTCTCCAATTCATCCAACTTTTCAATGTCAATGACTTTGTTGCGAGATAGCATTGAAGAAAATACTCAATCTTGTTATAGTGGATCGAACTTCATCTTTCATAATGCCTCTTATAGCTATTGGTAGTAGTTGTTGCATCAACACATGATAATCATGGGACTTCATTCCCACTAACTTCAAATCGTTCATTGAGACACACTTTCTCAAATTAGAAGAATATCCTTGTGGCACCTTAATGTCATATAGACATCCACACAAACTTTTCTTCTCCGCTTTTGATAGTGTATGAGTTCTTTGGCTCCATGTATGCCCTCTTACCATCTTCCATTACTCGTGGATGTAACCTTTCTCTTATTCCCATGTCAACCAGATCTAGTCTCGCACTAATTCCATCCTTAGTCTTCCCTGGTATGTGCAAAAGAGTACTGACAAGGCTATCACAAACGTTTTTCTCTACATGCATCAAATCAAGACTGTGTCTTACATCAAGACTACGCCAGTATGGAAGATCAAAGAAAATTGATCTCTTCTTCCATATATTCTTCTCACTCACCTTCCTTTCTTTGCTTACCCAATATGACATTGATATGTTTCACCCGACTATAAACGTCCTCTCGGTTAACGCCTTTGGAGCCGTATTTCGCTCCGTAAGCCGTTAAAACGCTTTCTTAACTTACGATATGGGTGGAACCGATGAAGAAACCTCTGTGGTCGAGGTAGACCGTTTTTTTCCGTGCTTTAGTTGATGGAAGTTTGTGTCTGCTTCACATATTGGACATGCTTTATGCCCCTTCACACTGTACCCTGACAAATTTTCGTATGCAGGAAAGTCATTTATCGTGGTAAAAATCATTGCACGCAACTTGAAGTGCTCCTTCTTATATGCATCAAACACATGTACGCCTTCCTCCCACAACTTCTTCAAATCCTCAACCAAAGGCACCAAGTACACATCGATATTGTTCCCGGGTTGTTTTGGTCCAGAAATCATCATAGAAAGCATCACATACTTGCGTTTCATACATAGCCAGGGAGGTAAGTTGTATATTACAAGGAGAACCGGCCATGCACTATGGGTGCTTGCCGTTGCTTCACTAGTAAACAGACGCTTAAACCGTGGAATTATTGGAAGATACCACAATGCCTTCAAAGGTTGCCTTTTTGTTGTCTCCTCTCCAGAAACACTAACTTTCTTCACTTTGTATCGTGAAGTTTTACACTTCGGACAATTACTAAGGCCTTCGTACTCGTTTCTGTACAATATGCAGTCATTAGGGCAAGCTGTGTACCTTTTTATACTCCATACCCATCGTAGACAAGATTTTCTTGGCCTCATACATACGATTTGGAAGTACATTATCAGCGGCAACATATCACACAACAATTCAAGCGGCGACGTGAAAGCGCTATCGGTCCACCCACAAGTTGCCTTTAAGTTGACCAAATGTAAGGTCGCGATCAACCGTGTATACTTAGTACACCAGGGGAACAAAGGTGTCTCGCATCACTCCGCACGCTTTCATATTCACCCGATTGTGCAAAAGATTCGCCTCAACATCATTAATCATTTTCTCCATTCCATCATCATCATCTACCTCAACTTCATTTGCATGGGACCACCGGTACTTACTTCCTCACCATGCCATATCCACGTTGTGTATCGAAGGTGTATTCCATCACAAAGTAGGTGGTCCCTTATATCAGCAATAACCCTTCGACTCCCATTTAAACAATTAACACATGGACAATAATACATCCCATTTTTGTGGCCACATTCCTTCTAGCAAATTCAATAAACTCTTCCACCCCATTCTCATATTCTTCACTAGTTCTCAATGCATTCATCCAACTATGACCCATTTTATTACCACCTACGACATTTCCAACAACGAGTCAAGTTCATGTCAATTTCAAGAACGACATGTTTTCTTTTAAGTAAATTTCGGTAGCATTTCCCCTTAAAAGTAAGACATCCCAAAATTTCAGTAACAACCAATTTCAGCTTAATTCAACAAAACTTACTAACTAAAGCAATTCGAACAATATCACGAAGAAATAATATCTCAAGATGGAGCTCCCAAAGGAAGCCCCAAAAACAGAAGATGCGAAAGAAACCAACAGAGATTGCGAAACTTGAAGATAAATGACAGTCAAATTGTTCTTTTGCACTAGAATGGTCAAACAATTTTGAAATGATGCATGAAAGAAAGAAAAATCAGCTAAACAATTTATCAATTATGTAAGATAAAGAAAGCATAGAGCCATAGAGTCAATGTTTACTTAAAGTAAACGTGCTTTTACAACAATGACTAAAGCTAAACCCTATGTCATTATCGAACGAGGTTAAAACCCTTTTTAAAAATACATGTAATATTAACTAACTTAACTAACTTTATTAATCTAATCAAACTATAACAACATGTCTAGAGGGAGTTTATCGATTGATTTCTTTCACTTTCTTAATAGGTTCATTGAAGATAAGTTTAGTACAAATCCTCCTCTATAAAGCTCGGGAAGTTTGATGTGGTGCTGATTGCTTTCAAACGAGCTTCTATATAGAGTAGAGATTATTGAAAAACTCACAAGCCATATTTTGCAAAACTTGTTGATCGAAACCATTGATGCCAAATCATATTCTTCTAAAGCGAGAGATTCTAGAGAAGTCTTTACAAAGAGACTAAGAGAGTAATATTCAAGATTTTTCGGACTCTATCATTAGCAACTCTGGCTTTATCTATACCTTAAGCTTAGAGTCCATTAATAATCTGTGTCTCTTCTTTCTTGGGATATATACTACCAAACACTTCACCGTTCTATTTATTTTTAATGAAATTATTACGAAAAGGGAAAAGGCCTTTTTCGTTCAACTTATTGTTCTCCCAATTCTTCCCCACCAAATCCCCAAAACTATCCTCCAAATTTGGCTTTTGACAACTTAAGAAATGAACAAGAAGCTTACTTGCTGGGTTTGGTGGGTTTCTTCGATCGGGAAAGAGGCGGAGTGAGCGAGAGATAGAACCACGAGTGTGATCAGTGACGACGGCGGTGGAGACGGAGGAGACGACGGTGGAGACGGCAACGAGAGCACCAGGCTTGGAGAAGGAACGACACGAGAGTGTGAGTGAGGACGAGAGGATTTCGCGCGCGCTGTCGTCGGAGATAAGAGAATGTGAGTGTGAGAGAAAATGAAAAGGCGCGCGTGTATATTAACCTAAAAAAATTGAATATAGGCGACCTGAATCATATTTCAGGACGCCTATATTCCAATTTTGGCGACCTGAATCATAATCAGGTCGCCAATATTTTAAAAATGGCGACCTGAATCTGAATCAGGTCGCCTATATTTTCATAATGGCGACCTGAATCTGAATCAGGTCGCCAATATTAAAATATTGGCGACGATTCGATTCGGGTCGCCATTATGAAAAATATAGGCGACGATTTCGATTCAGTCGCCATTATTAAATATTGGCGACGATTCGATTCGGTCGCCAATATTATTAAATTTCCTAATTTCTATTAAAAGAAAATCCTTGGCGCCAAACAAAAAATTCAGGGTGCGAAGAAATTGACACATTAAAGACGTCCTGAAATATATGTAGGTCGCCATAAATGAATTTTATTGAAAAAAATTAAATTCCATGGCGCCAAACAAATATTTCTCATATTTTTATGGCGCGAAACAATTTTAGACGTCTGAAAAATTTCGGGACACCAAAAATCAATTTAAGGAGTCCTGATTTCTTATTTAGGACGATGAAGGCTCAACTTCCTTAAATATAATTACAAGAATGCCACCGCCTTCACTTTGGACGTCCTATTTCTAAATAAGGACGTTTTTTAGGGTAGTAATATCCAATTTTTGTAGTAGTGTTACTATCACCACCACTGCCACTACTACCTTCTCTTCCTGCATCGACGCCGCCGTGACAATTGTGATCAGCGCCACTACCTCTTTCTCCACTGTTGTCACTATCACCACCTACTATTGCCACCATCATCACTGCTTCTTCCTCCTCCTCCACAGCTGCCACCCCCTCCCCAACCGCTACCTCCACCCTTACCGCCGGCATGATAGCTATTATTGCCATTACCTCCTCCTTCACTGTTGTCGCTATCACCACCTGCCATCGCTATTGCTGCCACTACCACACCACCATAACTGTCGCCTTCACCACCAAACCATAGCCATCAAATGATCCTTGGTGAGGTAACATGACGATTATGATGAGATAGTACCATGATGCTTAACTATTTTCTTTACAGATATTATATTAAGGGTAAAATAGACTTTGTGTGATATATTAATTTTAAATAATTTTTAAGAAAAAACTCATTGCATCTTGCTTAAAAATCATACCATACTCTAGCTCTGTAATTAATATTGTGTTGTATTACTATTACATTGTATTGCATTGCACTATAAGGTGCAAAACTGGGGCCCTAAATTTGTAAGAGTACTATCTTTTATTTAAATTATTTGATTTTTTTTTTAAAAATCATCCACATAAATTATAGCATAATTATCACATCATTCAACAAGTTTTATTATCCATAATTTTCTTGTCAACAAGAATTTTAACATGTTTATATTCTTAATAATAGGATAATCAAGGAGGGTTATGAGGGAAATTCTAGGAAGGACAAATATATGCTAGCTGAAAAAAAAAAAACTTCTTTCATGATGAAAAACAAGCACACAAATTGACTTAAACAATCTTACACCAAAACTAAAATTTTCTATAAAACATACTCTCATGTTTTTCATAAGACAAAATTATTGGGTATGCCATATTCCTTTCTATAAATAGATTTAGGGCCTGTCTCATTTTTTTTTCCCCTTAAACTTCTCATGTTACGTTCACTTAATTACAAAAGTTACTCATGCCACTATTATATTTAATTCTCATGTTTCACTGCTAAAGTATTTAATATAACATATTCTCTTTCTTCCACATAAATGAGGACCTTTTTGGATCAAAATTGATCTTTTACATCTTTATTTCAACTAACTTTTCCAACCATGCAATTTGATTAATTCTATTTTATAAAAGGTGAGGGACAATAAATATAGTAATTAACCAACACAAGACACATAACCTGGCTCACATGTAGATATAAAACTTAAAACATAAATATCACAATATCTCTTTCTAAAATTAGTCTTCATTTGAAATGGGACTGTTAAACATATATAAATATATATATATATATATATATATATATATATATATATATATATATATATATATATATATATATATATATTCCTGGAATTAAACTAATATACGGTCTTGGTTCCTATCATACACACAAACATAAACTTGCTTCATCATACTAATTTCACGTCCCATTTTTACATGACTTGTCGTGCCACATTTTTATTCCTTACTAACAATGAACTTGGGATGATGACCTCTCTGAATCATTCTGAAAAGGAGAGTCTCTCCAGCCTGAAACCGATTCTTCCGGGCAAATTCCGACCAACCCCTGCTGAACCTTGCAAACATTTGACTTCTTTTCAGGTGGGGAAGTGATGTCACTTTCCATACTCCTTTCACGGTCTCCATCTCAACCTCTTGTTTCACCATTCTCAGGTACTTCTTGAAGAAGTCTGTTGGAATGCACTGCACCAAAATTACTGAAACATGTTACAAAGAACAAAACGACTTGCAAAACATCAGTGTTCTCTCCTATAGAAACCTCATTGTATAATATAATTCTCCTAACATCACTTTTTCTTTCTTGCCAGTCTACTATCATACTCATACTCTGATAAGTATCTGTAATAAGCACAAGTCCTCAGACAAACCACACTCAAAAAGTCAACTACTAGTGTTGGGGCCTTATAAGACCTCTGTTTCAAGGAAATCTACCGGATGTGGGACTCATGATAGTGATTTGAAAGAATCAGGTTCAGTACAAACTGTGCAGTTCATAGGTCTAATAGTCTTGTCCTAACAAGATCTTAACTGTCTATTAATTTTGGCACTAAACGAAACATCACTATCATGATATCCTCACATGACATGGCACAACCAATGGAAAAAAATAATGAAGTAAGGAAGGAGGAGTAGAAATTATTATTATTATTATTATTATGCTCTTTAATGGAATATGATGTAGAGAAAAATTTCTGCTTCAATAGAAAGCTATCAGATGATTAACTTGGTTCTTTTCATGGGCATTTTAAGGAATCAAATATTTGAGTGATCTCAGATCTCAAGAGAACTAACCATGACACCCCTTTTTGCGGAGGCAAGCTGGAGCTTTATTCTGAATGAAGGAATAATGGCCAAGCTGCTTCCTTCCCCTAATTATTAATCAAAATGTGAGCTCAAATCTTACACATTAAATATTATATTAAATGGACAGTAACTTCAAAAGCCTAACTGAATTATGATTGGTCTACAAACTTTTAAACATGAAAAAACATATACTTTCTTCAAGTTTAACATTGAGCTATAATTCTGTAATTAAATTTCATAAGTTCAGAGAAATTGATGTATGAATTTGAGCAGAATCATCTATCAAGGGAAAATGCTAGCTTTTGAATTAGCTTACCAATATTCATGATAGTATCATCAAACTTGTCACTTTCTTCTTCTCCTTGTTCTTGTTCTTGTTCTTGTTCTTGTTCTTCATCATCTTCTTCTTTCTCATCCCACGTTTTGTCCCATGTCTCTTGGCTAGAATTTCCAGAATCTACCAAATCTAATTTCTCTTCCTTTATCTCAACAAGTTTGTGGTTCTTTTTCTGATTTGTTTGTGGTCTTTCCTGGCTCTCAAGCATTTTTTCACAAGCAGATTTGCCACAAATAACAACTTTAAAAGTTGAATTCCCATCAAACTTGAAGATGAGGAAATCTGCAGCCATCAAAGAGTTGTGTTCTACAAATTTAGACCAACCCTTTTTGAAGTATAATTCTATGGGATCTTCTTCTACTTGCTCCATATCAACCTTCCATAGATTTTTTGAAGAAGCATTTATGAGCATTACTGTCTTTGGTGTGAGACTAAAACTAGAGACAAACAGACGAGGGATTCGCTGCAACAAATAAGAAAAAAAAAAAAAAAATTTGTATGAGGAAATTTTTAAGACTAATTAAAGAGAAGTGTGTGAGTTATATATACTTGTTTAAGAAAAATAAAGAAAACAGCTTACCAAAGAGTCAGAGGGGGAAAATGAAATAGACAATAGAAGTTTCGAATTCTGTAATAGGGGAGTTTTAATTATGATGGGAAAATAGAATAAAAAAGGAAGTTTGTACCCATAATAGGAAAATATAAATTAGAATATATGGTACCAGGTGTGTGTGTGTTTTTTTCCAGAAATAGGCGTGTTTTTTTCCTATACAATACTAACAAATATATGGTAGGTATATATATAATTTTGGAATTATTGAAGTAATATTAATATTTTTTCGGAAAATAAAAATAAAAGTGAAATGGCAAATTTATCCTTAACCATTGTTTACCCCTTACCCTCCTCCTACATTGTTCTTGAGCACACAGCAAAAGCATACACAAAGTCACAAAGACAGATCCATGACGATAACCAGGAAAAAAACAAAAGGAAAAGAAAATTACCAGTTTAGTCTTCCACTCTCCGATGAGGATTCTGAAGAAATGACGAGACATTGTCACTGAGCTTTCTTCTCTGCAATTTGCAGGTAGAACTCAACAAATTGAACTACACATGCACTACGTATGTGTGTGCCCCACACATGAAAAATGGGAGAAATAGAAAGAAAACAAAACGATAATTTAGTCTGAAAAATTAGGGAAATTATATCAATATTTTTAAACAAAATCCTGCTCGTTCTTGATATAACAATATTGAAAAAGTTAATATTCATTTTCAATTCATATTAATATTAATTATTAAGCAATAACATTAAAAATAAAAAAGCAGCATCGTTAAAAATAAAAAGCACCATGTTAAGATTTAGTCAAATACATGGAATCTAATAAATTAATATAAGTAAGTATGGTTGAATTTATACGTTGCCCTCACTGGCTAATGTCAATATTTTGCACGACTAATTCAGATTGAAATATATTTTCAATTTTTTGGAAAAAAAAAAATTAATTTAATTCTTAATAAATTGTTATCTTGGAAGAGATATTCTTAATACATTAATCATAAATTGTTTGTTTACAGTTTTAAAACATACACGAAATCACATGACGTGGAGTGTAATAATTATAATAAACTAATTATTTAACGGTTAATGAAAAAATGAATGATGATTATATTGATGAATAATTGCCTGGTCAGGTGTGTGTGTGTGGACACATAAAATTTTATTTTTGTTTATTAAATAATTATTTCAAAATACTTTTTATCAGACACACACAAATTTATTTTGATTTTATTTTTTTAATTATTAAATATAGTACTGATCTATTCTCCATATCCTCCGTATTGATTTGCTTTTGTACCGCATACAATAAGTTCATTGATTATTGAATACTATTTCTGGTATTTTTTTAAAAAAGAATACCATTTCGGGACCACGAAAAGATTCACTATCCATTTATAGTAATTAATCAGTTAAGGTTCACAGACATGATTTGGATCAATTATTATGTTTCATGATGAGACTTGTTTGGGACCATCCGACTTTAATTAAAAAAAATGGTAAAAAAAAAAAAGTATAATTAGAAATATATGAATGAGAGACACAAACCTGAAGAGAATGGAGATGATGATGAGCAATACCCAGCAAGCACTGCTTCAATAATGGCGGAGCACACTGAACACAACAAGAAAAAAAAAAAAAAAAGATATTCTAAACACAAATATATATGAGAAGAATATTATGAACAACATAAAACAAATAAACACAAAACACATTATCATAATTTATGGATACAAAAAGAGAAATAAAAAACACTGAACTCAGAAAGCTGAGCACGAACCACGATTCCGGTGAACTTGGACGAGTGAAATATATATGAGAAGAATATTATGAACAACATAAAACAAATAATTAAACACAAAACATATTATAATAATTTGGACAAGTGTTTGAAGGCGAAGCACAGAGTTGAATGCTTCAAAATAGAAAACTCTCTGAAATGAAATCTGGAGACTCCTAGTAAGGAATATGCTTGAATATTCAAAGGGCTGGACTACAACAGCCTGATTATCATACTCATTGAAATTCAAATTCAGAGAGACGAAGACTCAATCAAACGGAAAAAAGATTGTCCATTTAACAAATATTTTAACCTTCTATTTCAGAACTAAACCCACCGGCAAGAAAGTAGGAACAACATGATAAATCAGTCCAACCCAGCATCAAGAAACAGTAAATGAACCAAAAACCGAAATGGGAAAAAGCAGAGAGCAATCTGATCTATACCTGAGAGACAGAGACCAAAGCGATTTCGTGCCTAGGTTTTGAGGTTCAGAAGCTTGCAGAGTACAAGAACAGAAACGTTATGTAGAGCAATTGAGAAAAACATCACAAGTTGGAAGTAAAGCTTAGGATATATGGTGATGCAGCGAGGGGGATTTTAGTATGTGGTGTTCTTGCAGAGAAATAAGGAAAAAGAGGAGAGGTGCGAGATGGAGAGAGAAACAGAGAAGAGAAAGGTCGAGGAATGAGGATGGAGGGAAGGTGAGGGTATTGAAGGCTCGCAAATGGAGTGTCTGTGTAGAGTAAAAATCTGAGGAAAGAGAATCTCTTTCGTTTATAATAAAAATGCTGAAACAGCAGCTTGCTTTTATTCACTGGAAATGTGGTACGTATACGGACAACGGTAACTGATCTTTACATCTGTCATATAACTGCTTTGACTATTTGACTTAGACTCATTATATTATTCCCTTTGTTGTTGTTTTCTTTTTTTTCTTTTTTTCTATTGCTTTCTAAAATAAACACACAAAAAAGGCAAGAGAGTAACAGAAATTAAAGCAACTTGTTACAGAACCAAAGGAAGAATGTTTTGCCCAGTCACATACATATATTCGCACAGAAACTATATATTTAAAAACAAACACACAGAAAGTAATAAGTGGAATAATATTATATGGAATTTTGTGAAGTTATCTACTTCCCTAAACATTTTTGTGTTTAAAGATTGCATTTTCACATTATTAAAGATTGCATTTTTTTATTTGTCTTATTGATATCGTTTCATAATCACACAACCACGCGTAAAAGACACAACTATATATGGATAAGAAATAAGATGTACGTAAATAATTCTGCTTCGGAAGATAAAAATTCAAAATAAATAAATATACTGAAAAAAAAAGTAATAACGTAACAATCCATTATGCATAATTTTACAAATCAAATATTGTAATAAATTTTTTTTTTCCAAAATTAAATCTCAATCCCTCAATCCTGAACCTGGTCACTGTTACTGGCTCTCCTTCCTTCTCAATCTCTCTCATGCTAACTTATTTTACTCTTTTCTTCTTCTCTATTGGTATCTTTCCATTCTAGTCCCTCCCAATCTATCAAATCCCCGCTCACTCCCACCCTCCGAAGATTGAAATTCAGAAAAAGAGAGACGATGACTACGAAGCTTGAACTCCCAGGTTTTGTTTTCTTGCTTTTGGGCTTTGGGGGTTTTGTTTTGCATTAATCTCACCTAAATCAATTTGTTCAAAATTAAGACAACATTGAAGGCATATATTCTTGAACAAGGTTCTCAGCAAAGAGACATACTAACCGAACAATGCTTGAGAATAATTAAAAAATATAAAGGTTATAGAGAGTTAGCAGAAGAATCAAGCTGGAGCCAGAGAGGAAAATGATGAGTTTTATTATTTTACCAACGATGTCAAGGGAAGAAGATGAGCCTCCACTTGCCTGAAAATGGAAAAGGGGGGAAAAATCACATCAAAGCATAAGCATGAGAGCATATAGCGTAACCTATAGTTTATACTTATAGCTTTCAACTCAACGTGTGTGTGTGTGTCAGTCGGCCATTGGCGAACAGAACCAGCAAGCACTAGCTAGCTTTAACAGTTTCAGACGAGTGACAACAGAAAATAAAGCTGTTATAGATATCTCGAACAAGAAACAAATCGGAGTGATGAGTTTACCGTTGAAGGGAGCAGATCGGAGATGGCTAAAAGAGGGCCGGCGATGGAGAGGCAATTAGAAGCAATGCGCCTGCACTTAAAGCGTGAAGATGAGAGAGATTGAGAAACAGAAAATCAGGAGATCACAGGTCTTCGCGTTCCAAGCAAAACAAAACAAAACTGATTGAGAAAATCAGATGCTAAGGATGAGAAAAGAAAGAAACAGACAAATTTGGGAGCTCACCGTTTGAACAAAAAGCACGAGATCGATGAGAGATCACAGTGTTTCAAGCAAATCACCATTTATGATGGATGAGCTCCGATTTTTGACCAAGAAAGCACAGAACTGAGATGCAGCTAAAGGAAATGGAGATAAAGAGTTTCAAAACCCCAATCCCCAAATTGGTGAAAGTGAAAGCTGATCCCAGTCTGCTCTCTGTGCAACTGTCAACTGTTACTTGCGGACTAGAGATGCATGTAGCTGAACAAAAAGACAAAAAGACAAAAAAAATCATAATCCTCAATTAATTGTAATCTATTATGAAAATATTAATTACATGGGTCTTCGTTGACTCTTAATCTCTTATATTCTATAGTCAACATTCATGAATAGTAATTGGGAAACTAAAAATCTACTTAATGCATATTTAGATACATGAATGATATGAAAGGTCATATAATGTACATTCATTTGTATTATTTGTCTTCATTAATGGTACCATTCATTGTATCTGAGTCTTTTGGAGGCCTATAAATAACACATAAGAAATTGAATGAAAATTACTCCCCACTTTCTCTCTTGAATTTTCTCCTCTATGATCTCTTGCTCTCACTTATCCTAGATTTTTTTTTATAACACGTTATCAGCACAAAAACTCTAATGAATGTATGTTTCTCTCATCATTTCTTCAACAATTTCATCTACCTACTTTAATTGTATGTTTATTTAATCTATTCGGGATAATCTGAGCTAATATATGGAATTAAAAAGATGTTTTTACCGATTGCTATAAACATCGAGTTTCATGACTAAGATTAGAGATTATTACTGTTTTTATATCTTTTTATAATCTCCTTTACACGTTCTTCTATATTATAAATATTGTTATTTAAGTATGACCAATAGCCATATACATTTAATTTGATATTCTAAAATTATATGGCAAGAAGCTATATTACTCTAATTTCCTACGGAATTATATGACCAAAATACAGATAACTTTAATTCATATTTTGATATTATATGGCAGATGCCTTGTGCCTTTTTCTCTCTTACAATATCGCCAGAAGCCATATTCATTCGATTACTTATTGTATGGCTAGAAGTCATATGCTTTTTTATTGGATGTCTATAAACCATATACAACTTTTATACTTTTATTTATCCTGAAGATAAAAGGTCAGAAGCCGTATAATTTTACGTTGAAGATAAAAGGCCAAAAACCATATGATTCTAATTTCTCATCTTGAGATTAATTGGTCTGAAACCACAAGAACTAAATGGCTCGAAGCCATAAAGTTTTAAATTTGTTGTAATATCTTACTTTATGACTTATTTCTTGTCTTTACAATTTTTTTGTTATTATCTTGTGTTTTTCATTTCATATTTTATGAATTTTCTTTTATTGCATTAAGTCTAAACTATGTTAAATCTTGTGAAATTTAAATTTGTAGCTCTTGCCATTACCAGAAAGAACTATTAATTATCTTGCCGCCACCATGACAGCTACTATTGCCACTACCTGCTCTCTATTGTTGTCGCTGTCACAACCTATCATCACCATTGCCGCCACAACCACACCATAGTTACTGTCACCTCCACCACCAAACCATCGCCGTCGAACAATCCTTGGTGAGGTAACATGACGGTTATGATGAGGTTGCACGATGACTCTTAACTATTTTCTTTACAAATATTATATTAAGGATAAAATAGATTTTGTGTGACATATTAGTTTTAAATAATTATAAAAAAAACTCATTGCATCTTGCTTAAAAATCAAGCCATACTCTAGCTCTGTAATTAATATTGCATTGCTTTACTATTACATTGCATTGCATTGCACTACAAGGTGCAATGGGATTGAACCAAATGGGCCCTAAATTCGGAAGAGTACTATCTTTTATTTAAATTAGTCGAATTTTTATTTAAAAAAAAAAATCGTCCACATAAATTGTAGCATAATTGTCACATTCACTCAACAAGTCGTATTATCAATAATTGTCACATAAATTATTAGGGAAATCCTAGGAAGGAGATATATATGCTAACTTAAAAAAAAAAAAAAAGACTTGATTCATGATGAAAAAAAAGCACACAAATTGACTTAAACAATTACACCAAAACTAAAAATTTCTACCATGCCTTAGATTCTTGTAACTGCTGAAAACATACTCTCTCCATTGTTTTTGTTTTTCATAAGACAGAATTATTGGGTATGTTTTATAAGATAGATTTAGATGCTGTCTCAAAAGTTTTTTAAAAAAAAAAATAAAGTTCCCATTTTACGTTCACTTAATTACAAAAATTACTCATGCGTGCCACTATTATACTGAATTCTCATATTTCACTGCTAAAACACTTAATATAACATATTTTCTTTCTTCCACATAAACGAGGAACTTTTGTTGCACCTAACTTATTTCAACAAACTTTTCCAACCATGCAATTTGATTACTTCTATCTTATAAAAAGTGAAGGAGTAACCAACACAAGACACATAACACAGCTTACATGTAGATATAAAACTTAAAACATAAATATCGCAATATCTATTTATAAAATTAGTCTTCATTTGAAATGAGACTGTTATATATATATATATATATATACTAACTTTTTCTTAAAATTACCTTGGTTCCTATCATACACACAAACATAAAATTGCTTCATCATACCAATTTCATGTCCCATTTTTACATGACTTATCATGCCACATTTTTATTCCTTACTAACAATGAACTTGGGACGATGACCTCTCTGAATCATTCTAAAAAGAAGAGTCTCTCCAACCTGAAACCAATTCTTCTGGGCGAATTCCGACCAACCCGTGCTAAACCTTGCAAACATTTGACCTCTTTTCAGGTGGGGAAGTGATGTCACTTTCCATACTCCTTTCACTGTCTCCATCTCCACCTCCTGTTTCATCCTTCTCATGTACTTCTTGAAGAAGTCTGTTGGAATGCACTGCACCAAAATTACAAAGAACAAAACGACTTGCAAAACATCTGTGTTCTCTCCTATAGAAACCTCATTGTATAATACAATTCTCCTCACATCACTTTTTCTCTCTGACTCGTGATAGTGATATAAAAGAATCAGGTTCAATACAAATTTTGCAGTTCAGAGGTCTAATAGTCTTGTCCTAACAAGATCTTAACTGTCAATTAATTTTGGCACTAAAAAAACCTTCACTATCATGATTCCCTCACATGACATGGCTCAACCAATGGAAAAAATTAATGAAGTAAGGAAGGAGGAGTAGATTTTTTTGTTTTTCTTTTTAATGAAATATGATGTAGATAAAAATTTCTGCTTCAATAGAAAGCTATCAGATGATTAACTTGGCTGTTTTCATAGGCATTTTAAGGAATCAAATATTTGAGTGATCTCAACTGTCAAGAGAACTTACCATGGCACCCCCTTTTGCGGAGGCAAGCTGGAGTTTTATTCTGAATGAAGGAATAATGGCCAAGCTACTTCCTTCCCCTAATTATTAATCAAAATGTGAGCTCAACAAGAGAACTTACCATGGCACCCCCTTTTGCGGAGGCAAGCTGGAGTTTTATTCTGAATGAAGGAATAATGGCCAAGCTGCTTCCTTCCCCTAATTATTAATCAAAATGTGAGCTCAATTCTTACACACTGAATATTAAATTAAATGAACAGTAACTTCAAAAGCCTAACTGAATTGTAATTGGTGTACAAGCTTTAAAACATGACAAAACATACACTTTCTTCAAGTTTAACATTGAGCCATAATTCTGTAATTAAACTTTTGAATTAGCTTACCAATATTCATGATAGTATCATGAGGTTCAGAATTAATATCATCAGACTTATCACTTTCTTCTTCTCCTTGTTCTTGTTCTTCTTCATTGTAACACCTCATTTTCAAAAGCGGAATAATTTTATTTTCATCAGAGTAGAGCATCGGAGCAAGTGAGTAACTGATACATATATTTAAAATGCCCACTCTGGTATGTCTGGCTAATCGCAGTAGCGGTACACTAATCCGAGTGTTATCAAAAGTAGTACATATCAGAAAGAAAATCTTCGGACGGAACGCTAAACGTGCTGCTTGCCCTTTTCCTCGGCCCTCGGTCCTCCTGACGCTGAAGCTATGATAAGAGCTGAGGTCCAATGCCCATCGGACCTCAGGTAACGGTTAACCTCATGCTTATATACACAATATATGGATTACAGATATTCACAACATTAACAGTATATGAGCACACAATAGATGTATCGCACACAGCACCTCTATCGCAGACAGCCTAGCAAATGTATCGCACATAGCAAATGTATCGCACACAGCACATGTATCGCACACAGCATGACAGATGTATAGTTATCTTCTAACACACATATGCATTCAATAAACATACCACCTATACGCATACCATAAACATAACACATATACGCATACAATAAACATAAGAGTTAGTGTTACTAGTACGCAAACGTACGTATCCCAACAGTATATAAGCACACAGTAAAAGTATCCCAACAATATATAGGCACACAACAAACATAAAGTTATCATCTATCACATATACGCATACAATAAGCATCAGAGTTAGTGTTACAGTACCTGAACGTATAGTATCCCAACAGTATATAAACACACAGCAAACATATAGTTATCATTCATCACATATAAGCATACAATAAGCATCAGAGTTAGTGTTACAGTACGCGAACGTACCTTCGTTGACGAATACGGTACGTCTGTCGGTCAGCACGTGATCACCGATATCCTATAAGGATAATATCGTATCTATTAACCCATAAACAATATCCTAACAGATATCTTAGTCACAAATGACTATTTTACCCCTGACTTCGCTAACCGATAAAATTTCGCCAGAGCTTCGCTACTCCGACTCTCAACTTTCAAAAACTCAATTCCTACCATGTTTTTACCTCGTCAGGCATCTTTCAATGCAATGAGGCTTAAAAACAAGAATAGGAATTAAGTTTCCTACTTCCTAGATCTAACTAGCATTTATACTAAGAACTACTAAACAAAAGACTAGAACCTAAAAGCTAAGGACCGAAGAACTTACCTTAACTCTGCTACTCCTTTTCCAAATCTCCTCCTTCTCTCTAATTTCGAATTGCTCAAGGCAATTTGGTGTGAAATTTCAAATGGAGAAGAGACCTATTTATAGAAGAAGTCTATGGCACATTTGGTAATTCTCTTGAACTTTCTCTAATTGAATCTAGACCATTAGATCTAGGGTTTCCTTCATCTCTTCATCCTCACCATCCACCTCTCAAAAATGTCCCTATCTCTCTCTCTCCCCCTTATCTCTTCTGTTTTCAAAGAAATCTTATCTCTTTGGATTTTCTCTTACTGATTAATTCCCCTGCTCAGTGTTTTAATTGTATGTATTTATAAAATCACAACTACTTTTAGAGATAAAGTTTGAAGTTTATGTAGTCTCTTGAGAAGCATTTGAAATAACAAGAATTATGGTTCAATTTGGGATTTTTACTAGCCTTTTAATCATTTTAGGATAAATCCAAAAGTTACGAAAATGACTTTGGAGATAACCTACTTCGAGCTAAAAATACACTTGTTTATAATAAGTTCTTATATTTGATCTTTAGTTCACATATTTCAAGATACAATTTAATTTCTATCGGTTCTCATTTGAATTAATTCTAGTAGCTTTTAGAACTCAAAATATCTTCTCTTTTCTCTCTCCAAAACCCTTGGCTCACAACTCACCACACACTCACAACTCTCACACACCACACAATTAACCTTTTTCTCTACTACACTCACAACTCTCACAACAATTACACACACACACACACACACCACACAATTTTACTTTATGCTTTATCTCCTCATTGGTCCATGGTTATTTACTTGGATTAAGGCTTGATTATTTAGAACCATTAGATTAACATTATGAGATTAAATCTTGGCCTTTGATCTAGTTGACTTGTCAGAGTTAATTACTAAGCTTGTTTAGTGCCTTAATCCCATTCTTTGTTGGTTAATTAGGCTTTAGGGTTTTTATGCAGTTAACTTTAGACATTTCTTATTCATGCCTAATTAATTAGCCATTAATTACTTATTTAATTATCTACTAATTGTTGACAATTTTCTTTAATTGATTAATTATTTTCTCACAATTTTGGGTTTACATTGGTCATCTATGCACCATGCATTATTTTAAAAATCATAGGGCAACTTATGTTCCCTAAATTAATATTGGATTTTTGCCTCTTAGTTTATTTCAATCCTAAGAGAAGTTGCTGTAGAAAATAAGGTAAATACACTACAAAATTTTGAGACCACAAATTCACCTATTTAAAATAGGTATTATTTATCAAAAATATAATATTTAAGATAAATAATTATATGGGTATTACATTCATCATCTTCTTCTTTCTCAACCCACGTTTCTTGGTTGGAATTTCCAGAATCAACCGAATCTAATTTCTGATTCGTTTGTGTTCTTGCTTGGCTCTCAAGCATTTTTCGCAAGAAGATTTGCCACAGATAACGACTTTAAAAGTTGAATTCCCATCAAACTTGAAGATGAGTAAATCTGCAGCCACCAAAGAGTTGTCTTTTACAAATATAGACCAACCCTTTTTGAAGTATAATTCAGTGAGAGGATTACTTCGTACAAAGTGTGTAATTGTATCTGTGTTTGAAAGATAGTGGAAATCCCAGAGTGTTTCTAGGGACTGGACGTAGGTCAAAGAATTGGACCAAACCAGTATAATCTCTTATGTCCATTGCTCTTCTCTCTGTCTCTCTGTTTTAAGTTCTTGAGTCTTAGCGAAATATTATTTTAAACACCTATTCACCCCCTCTAGGTGATATTCCATCTTCAGTAATAGGGTTTACCATTGTAATGATGATTAGCAAAAAAATTATTAATCTTCATTCATACCTCCTCTCTATTAATATTCATTAACATTTTATCACCCCCATTGTATAGTTGAAAAAGTTTAATTTACCCTTTAGTCTCATTTGTTTGTTTCACTTCACCTACCAAACCACGCCACAACTACCGCCACCACTAACTCCTCTCGTACCACCACCGTTGGCACCCCCCGCCCCCCTGGAAAAAAAAAAGTTCTACCTCCACCCTTGTCGCCACCATGATAGCTACTGTTGTCACTACCTCTTCCTCCACCGTTGTCGTCATCACTACCTACCATCACCATTGCTGCCACTACGACACCACCATTAATGTCGCCCCCACCACCAACCAATCGCTATCGAACAATCCTCAATGAGGTAACATGACAATTATGATGAGATAGCACTATGACTCTTAACTATTTTCTTTACAAATATTATATTAACGGTGAAATAGACTTTGTGTGATATATTAATTTTAAATAATTATTAAAAAAAAAATCATTGCATCTTGCTTAAAAATCAAACAATACTCTAGCTCTGTATTTAATATTGCATTGCATTGCACTCAGTGGCGGAGCTTAGTTAAGCAAATAGGGGGGCTATCCCCCCCCCCCCAAAAAAAAAGTTCAGAATTGTTTTTAAAAAAATTAATATAATGTAAAAGTAATGTTATCTTATATACTAGACTTGTTAAAATATTTTTATTATACATTTGGCCCTCCCAAGTATTTTTTTAAATTATTTAATGAGTATACATTTCCCCGAAAAATATTTTTTTCTTGATTAGTCAATGAGTATACATTCCCTCCCCCCCCCCAATATTTTTTCCAAGATCCGCCACTGATTGCACTACAAGGTGCAATGAGATTGAGCCAAATGGGCCCTATATTCATAAGAGTACTATCTTTTATTTGAATTTTTATTTTTTTAAGAAAAATCATCTAAATTATAGCATAATTGTCACATTCACTCAGCAAGTTGAATTATCCATAATTTTCTTGTCAACAAGAATTTTAACATGTTTATATTCTTAAAAATAGGATAATCAAGGAGGGTTATGAGGGAAATTCTAGGAAGGACATATATATGCTAGCTGGAGGGAAAAAACTTCATTTATGATGAAAAACAAGCTCACAAATTGACTTAAACAATCTTACACCAAAACTGAAAATTTCTACCATGCCTTGGATACTTGTAACTGCTAAAAAACATACACTCCCCATTGTTTTTGTTTTTCATAAGACAGAATTATTGGGTATGCCATATTCCTTTTTATAAGATAGATTTAGGGGTTGTCTCAAAAGTTTTTTTTTTTTTTTAAACTTCCCATTTTACGTTCACTTACTTACAAAAGTTACTCATGCCACTATTATATTTAATTATCATGTTTCACTGCTAAAGCACTTAATATAAAATATTCTCTTTCTTGCACATAAATGAGGACCTTTTTGGAACAAAATTCATTTTTCACATGTTTATTGTGCACCTAACTTATTTATAAGTCACCTTTTAATTCAGAGTTAGCAATGTTTGAGGTTTTTCTTACTCGGTATGAAACATGTTGATTGTGACCTATAAATAAGATCAAAAGAGTAGTTATCTTGGAAGAGATATTCTTAATACATTAATCATAAATTGTTTGTTTACAGTTTTAAAACATACACGAAATCACATGACGTGGAGTGTAATAATTATAATAAACTAATTATTTAACGGTTAATGAAAAAATGAATGATGATTATATTGATGAATAATTGCCTGGTCAGGTGTGTGTGTGGACACATAAAATTTTATTTTTGTTTATTAAATAATTATTTCAAAATACTTTTTATCAGACACACACAAATTTATTTTGATTTTATTTTTTTAATTATTAAATATAGTACTGATCTATTCTCCATATCCTCCGTATTGATTTGCTTTTGTACCGCATACAATAAGTTCATTGATTATTGAATACTATTTCTGGTATTTTTTTAAAAAAGAATACCATTTTGGGACCACTAAAAGATTCACTATCCATTTATAGTAAACATGGGAACCCCTCCATGCATTTCTAATTATAAAAACATTTTAACTTTAAAATCAATAAATTTGTTAAACACTTTTCATCACCATTTTTTCTTCATAACAAAGTATAATTAGAAAACATGTTAATAAGGAAGCCATTATATAAATGAAATGATATATGATTGAGAGACACAAACCTCAAGAGAATGGAGATGATGATGAGCAATACCCAGCAAGTACTGCTTCAATAATGGCGGAGCACACTGAACACAACAAGAAAAGAAAGATATTCTGAACACAAATATATATAACAAGAATATTATGAACAACATAAAACAAATAAACACAAAACACATTATAATAGTTTGTGATTTTAAAAAAAAAAAAAAGAATAATGAACAAATCTCTGAAATGAAATCGGGAAACTCCTGGTACGGAATATATTTGAATTGAAATTCAAATTCAGAGAGACGAAGAGTGAATCAAACGGAAAATAAAAATAAAAATTGTCCATTTAACAAATCTTTTAACCTTCTATTTTCAGAACTAAACCCGCCGGCGAGAAAGTAAGAACAAGATGATAAATCAGTCCAACCCAGCGTCAAGAAACAGTAAATGAACCAAAAACCGAAATGGGAAAAACAACAGAGAGCAATCTGATCTACACCTGAGAGACAGAGACCAAAGTGATTTTGTGGCTGGCTTTTGAGGTTCAGAAGCTTGTGGAGTACATGAACAGAAGCTTTTGAGGTTCAATGCTAAAAAAGTTGAAGGATAAAATTACCCTGAAAAAACTATAAATTATAATGGCAAATGTTTAAAGGGATATTGTTAAAACACATAATCTCTGCTCTTTTGATAGGGTGTACACTTTGTGCTAACCCAAAAGTGTTGTATACGAGTCACATCCCATACGTAGACATTGAAGTTTTGGAGCTTCATTGATAATAGATGATAAACTTTCAAATGGTTCAATATAAGAGAGATGCGATTATTAATGAACATAGTTAGTATTCTAACAAAACCACATGGCACTGGCTTGGATCTTGAATGTTAATTATTTAACCTAACATTTTGTATATATGATACCAGCAAAACGATTAAAAGTATAAGCTAAGTATCCAATAAAAAGAAAACAAAATGCAAAGACCTCACACAAAATCAAGTAAAAGTTTAGGGACTAACAAATTAGAGCTTTTCCTAATTATAAGTTAAATTATACTATAATCACCATATACTTGATAATCATGCATCTACATCAAATAGGTCTAGCTACAGTACCAAGTTTACTTCCCATGAGTTGCTGATAAATTAATCCTACATTTATTACATGACTTATCATCCTGAGACTTCGCTTTGCCTTTGAACAATGAACTTGGGACACTCACCTTCCCGAATCATCTTAAAAAGAAGAGCATCTCCGACCTCAAGCCGATGACTTCGAGTGAATGCCGCCCAACCCCTACTGAGCCTAGCAAACGTTCTTGTTTTTTTCCCGTGGGGAAGTAATTTCACTTTCCATACTCCTTTTGCTGTCTCAATCTCCACTTCCTGTTTCTCATTTCTCATGTACTCCCTGAAGAACTTTGTTGGAACACACTGCACAAATTACTCAAACATATATTAGTCTGAATATCCACTTTATCAATCATCTCATCAATATGAAGTTTTCACATAATTAATATGAAGCATTTAAGGAAATCAAGTATTCGAGTGATCCCAAGAACTGACCATGCAACCCTTTTTTGCTGAGGCAAGTAGTTCTACTGTGAAAGAAGGAGGCGTGGAGCCCAAGTTGCTTTCTTCTCCTAATTCATCAACATGTGAACTCAAATATTAAACTTAAAAATTTTAAAATAAAATAAACGGAGCGTAAAAAGCCTAACTACTTAATAATTGGTGTAAACTTTAAGAATTTGAAATAAAAAGGGTATATATTAAAAAGGGAAGGCTAGCTTTTGAATAGCTTACCAATATCACGAGACTTGTCACTCTCTTCATATTCTTCTTCAACTTCATGAGACTCAGACGACCAAGTTTCATCCCACATTTCTAGGCTATAAGTTCCAAAATCATCAAAATCTACTCTCTCCTCCTTCATCTCAAGATCAATCACATCTTTTCCTTTCCAATTTTCTTCATGATCTCGAGTTGATGCTTCTGGTCTGTTATGGTTGTGTTTGTGGTTTTTCTGATTCATATGTGCCTTTGCTTGGTTATCAAGCATCTTATCACAAGTAGATTTACCAAAAATAACAACTTCGAATGTTGAATTCCCATCAAACTTGAAAAGAAGGAAGTCAGCATCCTCTAAAGCATTCTCTTTAACAAATTTAGGCCAATGATTTTTGAAGTACAATTCATTGGGATCTTCTTCTTCTTTTTCCATATCAACCATCCATAGTCTTTTTGAAGTATTGATGAGTTTTACTGTCTTCGGTGTAAGATGGAAGCTGGAGACAAACAACTTTGGGATTGCCTGCATAGAAAAAATTGAAGGGAAAAAAATTGTTTGAGGAAGAAAACGATTTGAGCTTTACACAAAAATCAAAGGAGTAGTTCCGTGTTTTTTTTTTCTTGGGTTAAGGTGCAAATTGGCCAATGAAGTGTTATGCTAGGAGCACCGGGCACAGAAATATTTTGAAGGGAGCAAAAATACCAATAAACAATTGAAACGGAGCTAAAATACCAATGAAAAATTTAAAAGTTCGGCAAATAGACCAAAATGCGGATTGTACTTATTTCACAAGTTTTAAATTCTTCATTGGTATATTTACTCCCTTTCAATTGTTCATTTATATATTTGCTCCCTTTAAAACATTTTTGTACTCGGTGCTCCTAACGCTAATAATTGTTTTTTGCTAATCCGTCACTCACATATATATAATTCCATTAATTTGTTATACTAACAACCAAAAAAGAAAAAAGAAACAAAATTAACTAATAAAGATATAAAATTAGAGACCACAACTAAACTTTAAAAAAAAAAAAGGTGGTATCAGGCATAATATGAGAATAGAATGGTAGGTTGTAAATGGCATAATATGAGAATTTTGAGAAGAAGGAAAATTGATGATAATCACCTTCTTTGACGACAGCTTCAAAACAATATTAATTATTAATCAATAAAAATTTGAAGAAAAAAAACAGCACCATTCATCAATTATGGATATAATGCTACCCATTCTTTAGATTTAGTCCAAAACAAACATGTTGATTTGCTCTCACTAGCTAGCTAACTAATTTCAATATTTGATTTGCCCCACTATAACATAAATATATTTTTAATTTGTTGTAAACAAATATTTTCAATTAATATTTAGTAATTTAACTCCAGCTCAACCCATTTAACTCAAGCTTACTTGTTTTTTGAAGTCATTAAAGCCAACCTCTGAAATACTTTTTTTTTTTTTTTTCAAAAAGTATGCTTATTTTATTATACTTTATTATTGTTACTTTTCTAATTTGAAGTCAAATTAAGTATTAAGGTAAAATTACCCATAAGTCCAAGAGAAGAAAATTAAATACAGAGAATCACAATAAATTATTTTCCTTATAAGTTTCAATTGTAAATGACACAATTTATCTTGTAAAATATAAAAGTTTAACTTGTAAATATAGATTGTTAAATTTGATTTAGAAATATGAATTTTTGAAACATCTTCATCTTATCTAGGATTTATGGATACATTTTTAAAGTATAAAATCTACAAAAAAAAAAATTGAGTGGCACCCTTTGAAAACGGAGTTTTGTTTTGTAAAAATTATTTAAAAAAAATAAAAAATCGATCGCATAATTGAATGGAAAATGTACAGATGAATGTGATTGTATAATGACATATATTAGAAGAGATATTGTAATACCCTAAAAACCTGTATCATAATTAGGTAAATTTATACCTATAAAAAGTAGGTGAATATGAGGTGTCAAACACTAGGTTATGATTATCTTACTTTCTAATGAAAAATCTCTAGGAAATTAGAGAGTTTAAGGGCCAAAGTGCCATAATGACGAAAATGCCCCTATGGGTCATAAATAACTTAGGAAAATTATGAAAAATCCTAAAAGGCAGTAAAATGACCAAGTGAATTAGGAGAATATATTATCTCTAATTATGGTAATTTGATAAATTATGAACTTGGAGAAATTGTATAAAAGTGTCCAAAAGGTAATAAAAGACAAAAATACCCTTGCAAATTATAGAATAATGTAAGAGGCATGGAAATTCTAATGTTAATGCAAGAGTATGAAGGTAATGAGGTGTGTTAATTAAGAAAATTATCAACTTGTGATAATTAACTAATTAAGTAATATTGGGCTAATTACTTAAGCATAAGCAAAGGAAATTCAGAGATAATTATGTAAAGCTCAAAAATTAGTAGAAAATGGTTGAAAATTAGTAAAAATATATTTACTAATTAATTGGAAATTTTTGAGAAAAATAGTTGAGTTTAGGTATTTTTAAGCCTAAATGCAAGAATGGACCAATAGGAAAATTTTGTAAAAAATTATGTGAAAATAATTATTTAATTAATTAAATAATTAATCAAATAAAAATAAATAAAAAACGAAAAAAAAGGGGCAGAGAAAAAGAAAAGAAAAAAAATGAAAAATGAAATGGGAAATAAAATTATGCAACTTGCCATTATTTTAATAATATAATTGATTAAAGCAAAAAAATATGAATAGTAATTTAAAAATTAGGAAACGGATCCTATCTAGAGATCTAGGAATGAGATTTCCAAAGTCAAGGAAAAATATTGATCAGTGAGTTATTATCTTCTGTTAGACTCTTCCGGAAGAAAATTCTGAAGTCGTTTGTGCATTTCCTAATAAAACAAAATAGGGAAAAATGCATATAGGCATATTTTTGGATATAAAGAAAATAAATTCTAACTCAACATCTAGGAATGAGTTTGAATTTATTTTGACATATTTGGAGTCAGTGAATTTTTCTGAAGAAGTTGATAATTTCAGAAATGCGTTCTGAAACCGGACGCGTTCGGACACGTTTTTCGAGAAAACTTCAACTGGACTGTTGGAGCCCTATATGGGATCAAAATTTAGGTTAACTTGGACATTTCTAGTAAGTGAGGAAATGGTTTCAAAGTTGTAAATCCAGAATTTTGAAAGTTCTCCGAAATCATGCGAATCGGGTACCGATCGGGGAATTCTATTAGACCGGGCTATAAAGCAACATAAGCCATTATTTTTGGACCACTCCAAGGCTTCCACACCAGCTCCCCAAAACGTCCAACATGCTCCCATGGACAAGGAATTTACACCATTTTCATGTTAATTTTCCATGGTTGTAAACAAGTTGGAAAATTCCTTATGTATCCCTTTGGTTTTCTATAAATAGCCAAGAGCTCTTCACAAATTCTTCACACCATTCTCTCCTTCCCTTGGCCGAACCTAGAGGGAGAAAGTAGAGAGAGAAGCTCTGGGCAAAATTGTGCAGAAGTCTTCAACGGGTAAGTCTTTCGGGCTTTAGCTTTTTAGTTCGAAAGATAGTAGATTGTTAGTTAGTTTTAGTAAGTAGGGAATGAGATTCCTACTATTGTTTTTAGGCCTCATTGCATTGAAAAATGCCTGACGAGGTAAAAAACTTAGTGGGGATCGAGTACCTGAAAAGTTGAAGCTTTTATAGCTCTTTCAAGAGTAGGGGTTGTAATGCTAGAATAGCCTTTAAATTTTCAAGTATGATTGGATATCATATGGGAGGGCTATTTTAGTCTTTATTTTCGAAAATCAAGATGGCGTCGAAGTTCTGGCAAAATTTCGGGAAGAAAATTTGTCAGAGTAACGAAGTGCTGGCGAAATTCCGCCAATTAGGGGTATAGGGGCAAAATGGTAATTTTTACCTAAAATGCCAGTTATGATGTCAAATCACTAATGAAAGTGATATTACTCTTATAGGACATCGAAACTCGATCTGCTTCGTTTACGCCGACGTGCCGCTATTTCACGTTTTCCCGTAAAAGTACGTTTTTCCGCCAGAAGTACCTAACGTCGTCAACGAAGGTACGTTCGCGTACTGTAACACTAATCTAGTGCCACTCATATACATATATGTGATAGGTACATTCACGGATAGAGATTCTGTTAGGGGTCACCGAGATACATTCACGGTTAGAGACTCTGTTCAGGGTTACCGATTATACATACAGTTTCACACGGGTTATAGTTGTAGTAATACCGTCAGAGTTTTCCTAGCGCTGAGGACACGACCGATCATCGTGGCACTGGTGAATAGTGCAGGCACTTTATGGGGCTTACATACTGCTTTACGCTTATGTACTGTCATTATATTGTTTACAGCTGTTATGTCATGAATATCTGTCATCCCTATACTGTTTTATTTGAGCATAAGGTTAACCGTTATCTGAGATTCAATGCGGTGAATTGAATCTCAGCTATAGCTTCAGGGTCAGGAGGACCATGGATCGGAGATCGAAGCAAGCTGCACGAGTAGGCTCAAGGTTGGAGGGCATGTAGCACGAGTGAGCTCTTAGACGAAGAAGTCGCTTTATCATTTTCCGTAATTACCTATGAGAACAATAGGATGCTGTATCAACACTGTATTACACTCTGGTTATCGTTTTAATGGAAATCAGTTACTCTTACGCTCCAAGGCTCGACTCTGATTTAAAAAAAAAAAAAAAATTGGCTCTGGAATTAGGATGTTACAGATATTTTATTACTTTAATAATTATAAATTATTTGTTCACACTCACAGTTTTAAAACATGAAACCACATGGTGTATAATTATAATAAACTAATTATTTAATGGTTAATGAAAAATTTAAAAAAGAACATATAGAACCCCAGCAGGCCTCAAAAATCAAAATATGATTAAAAAATGCAAGAAACTCGAAGAAATGAAAGTGAAAGAAGGCAGCATCAATATAGTAAAGTTTTGATTACAGCAATAAAAAAATGAGAGACACAAACCTGAAGAGAATGGAGGCGATTAATAACCAATGAGCACTATTCAATAATATGGAATGTATTTATTTAAGACAACACTGAAGGTATATATTCTCGAACAAGGTTCTCAGGCGAGGGACATACATCATGGAAGAACAATGCTTGAGAATAGAAAATAAACAAAGCAGATGGAGAGGCAAGAGGGAAATGATGAGTCTTAGAGTTTTGCCTAGGATACAGATGACCAGATGAAGAGGGAAGAAGAAGTGCCTGAAAATGGAAATGAAAGAAAAAAGAAAAACAAATAACCAAGCATGAGGGCATATTCGGAAACCCATAGCATATACAAATAGGTTTCAACTCAACATATAAATATATATAGGTCAGCCTTTAGCAAACAGAACCAATGATTCCTATATTTAACAGACTAAGGCGAGTGACAATACAAATTAAAGGTTATACAGTTGAAGCTAGTCGGAGAAGAAACATGTAGGAGGTCGAAGATGGGAGTGATGAGGTTTACCGTCGAAGCAAGTAGATCGGAGACGGCTAAAAGAGTGACGGAGATGGAGGGAAGAAGTTATGCGCCTGCAGTTAAAGCAGCAAATTAAAGCAAGAAGGACCACTCAGATGCAAAGATGATTGAGAGATTAGAGAAAATCAGAAGCTCACAGCGTTTCAAGCAAAACAAGAGATGAGAGAAGAAGCACACAAAATATGGAGCTCACCGTTTGAACAAAAGCAGTAGAAATGAGATAAAGACGTATATGACGATGACACTGATCCATTTCAGCAAAAGCAACGTATGTGATGATGGAACTGATCCATTTCAGCAAAAGCGACTTGCAGAAGAAATTAAATTGTGACTTGTGAGAGAGAGAGAGAGAGAGGAGCCAGCAATAGAAATGAGACAGGCTAGGGTTCAAAAAACCCATTTCGGTGAATACATGCAACACGTCCACTCCTTTCCTTCGCTATGTGGTTAAACTGTTAAAGTATCAAACATTAAAGTTTGACCTGTTCATTTTTCATGAGTAATTATATATGTACGGTTAAGTTCTGGGTTGCGAATAAAGTTATTTGCGAACAATTATTTAATTATTTTTTTGTTGCAGAAAAAGTAAAATAAGTTTTCCTCAAACAATAATTATAAATCTTAATTCCGATTTCGCCACCCACCTACTTTAGTTTCACGACACAGGTACAAGTTGATCCATATGATAATGGATGTAAACTTTTAAAATACTTGCTCCTAATATTATTGGGTTAAGGGTCTACTTTGCCATGAAAGTTTTTAGGGATGCAATATTAGCAAGGAAGTTTCCAAATCATTGCAATTTTTCCTTGACTATTATCTCAATTAAGTTTGACCGTTAGTTGACTAAATATACTAAGCTGACAATCCACATATTGTCACATAATTTTTGTGATATTACAAATTTGCCCAAAAAGTTTTCACTTAGAACCAATTATATTCAGGAAGTTTCCAAATCATAGCAATGTCACCCTCACAGTCATTGTTAAGTTTGACGGTTAGTTAATAGAATATATTGAGATGACAATATGAACAACATTAAAGAAGAAGTTATGTATGGAGAAGGAGCTCAAATTCGCTACACATTAATCAAGAAAAATAATTAATCACTAGATGTATAACACACTGAGGATGATTGCCGAGAACAAGGCCATCGAAAGTAACTTAACCTGGATAACAACCAGGATGAAATTGTTACAATTTGGAAAATTTCAGGGCAACTTTTCTATTGAATGAAAATTTCTTGAGCAAATTTGCACCTAAACCTCAAACAAAAATGGCGTGGATGACACGTAGACAGTCATTTTACCATTTTAGTCAACTAACAATCAAACTTAGTTAGGATACTGGCATGGGCAAAATAGATAACTTGCTTATGTGTTCCCAAAATTTAAAATTTAAGATCAGTTTATCGCATTTAAGTACTTAAATGTTTCCCTCTGAATTTTTTCTTTTTTTGCCAATTAAAACCCCCCGCTTAATATTTTTTCAATCATATATCGAACACATTTTCAAAGAAAAAGAAAAATCTTAATATTTTTCCTTGATCTAAATGAAATTAAGGGATTATTTGGTTATTTATAAGGAGAAGGATTTAAGGAAATAGATGTAATTAATACTCTTCCGTTTCTAATCATAAAAACATTTTAACTTTAGAACGAATAAATTTGTGAAACACCTTTTGCAATTTTTTTTAACTTGTCTCTAAGATATGATATGAAGGATGTAAAAAGAACATATAAAACCCCAGCTGGCCTCAAAAATCAAAATATGATTAAAAAAATGTGAAAAATGCAAGAAACTCGAAGAACTGAACATATATGCACACACAGGCAACCAAATAAAGTGAAAGAAGGCAGCATGAATATAGTAAGTTTTGATTAAAGAAATAAAAAACGAGAGACACAAAGCTGAAGAGAATGGAGGCGATTAATAACCAGCTAGCACTACTGATTTGTATGAGTAATTAAAAACAAGGTTCAATAATATGGAATGTATTGATTTAAGACAACACTTAAGGAATATATTCTTGAACAAGGTTCTCAGAAAAGAGACATATTAACCGAACAATGACTGACAATAATTAAAAAAACAAAGGTTATAGAGAGGTAGCAGAAGAAACAAGCTGGAGCCAGAGAGGAAGATAAAAGCATATACTTAAAGCTTTCAACTCAACGCACACGCGCTTGTGTCTATATGTATGTATATTAGTTGGCAACCAGCCAACCCTAGCTAGCTTTAATTAACAGGTTCAGACGAGTGACAACAGAAAATAAAGGTTATAAGACCAATGAAGCACGGAACTGAGATGCAGCTAAAGGAAATGGAGATATAGGGTTTCAAAACCCTAAACCACCAAATTGGTGAAAGTGAAATCCAGTCCAAGCCTTTATGGGTCTGTGTGTGCCTCATCCCAGTCTGCTCTCTGTAAGACTGTCAGCTGTTACTTGTGGACCAGAGATGCAGCTGAACTAAAAGACAAAAAAATCATAATCCTTAATTAATTGTTTGACATTATTGTCTTTTAGAAGAGAAATAAAGATATAATGGGAGTTTTGCATGCCCAGTTGCCGGGGGCTGCGATTCTGTCAATGAAATTCAAAAGGCCAGCCTAAATATATTTTTAGGTCAACAAAAGCCTGCCTCAAATCAAATTCATGACATTCTTAGTATTTCTGTCAAAAAAAAAAATTTATATTAGAGAAACAAACGCATGCCTTAACTATGATAATACTGACACATTAACATTTATTATTATTATATAAAATTCACTTCAAAGTAGATAATAATTTAATCCTAAATCTACCCATGAGGCATTAGTTTGCCTATGAACATTGAAATTGGGACAATTAATTACCTTTCCAAATCATTTTATCCGACCTCAAAACGATCCCTTTAATATAATACCTTGATATTGAGATATTTCATTTTTTATCAAATAAATATAAGTACTACGTACATCTTTTATTTCAGTAATTCGAATTTTTGATAAATAAAACCCATAAAAAAATTATTGTATAATTTAATATGAGTAATAAATTGATTATTGTCTAATTAATTTTTATGCCACAGAGACATGTTGGCAGAAAAATACTCCATTCATGATGAAAAAACAAGCACACAAAACTAGCTTAAATAGTTTGACACAATAACTATAAATAACTACCATACCCTAAGACACTTGAAACTACTAAATATATCCATATAGTAAAGGACACGAGACACATAACATGACTCACAAACACATCAAATTTCTTCACAATACCAAATTTACTTCCTAGCTAGTTGTTATATCGATTAATCCGACCATTTTTACATGAGTTACAATCATGATGAGGAGACATTTTCTTGCTCATGATCATGAACAACAAACTTAGGACAATGACCAGTGCGAACCATTTTGAAAAGGAGAGCCTGTCCGGTCTTAAAGTGATTGTTGCGAGCAAATTGTGACCAACCCTTACTGAACCTTGCAAACGTTCTTGTTCCTTTCTTGTGGGGAAGTAATGTCACTTTCCATACTCCTTTCACTGTCTCAATCTCCACCTCTTGCCTCTTCTTTTCCAGGTGCTTGTTCAAGAACTCCGTTGGAATGCACTGTACAAATCACTCAAACATATATTAGTCTGAAGAAATTACGCACTATCTTACATTGTAGATGCTATTTCTCAATTGAATGTACGAAAGATGAAACCATTTTATGTCTGATACACAGAGAATCAGAGATGACCCAACATTTTGAATTGTATTTTGTCAAGCAAGTCTCGGCAACAGAAAAATGACAGCTAAACAGCCTGCAAATTAATGTGGGTTTTTTTTTGGTAATTTTGATATTTCTTGATTAATAATTAATAGAGCTGAAAAAAATCACAGAAGAATATGCAAGCTGATTATTGATAAAATCATCCCAATGTACTGAGTAACGATTACAAAAGACATTGATTACAGATAGAACAAAATAACTCAGTGTTCTCTCGTAATTAAACTTTGTATAATCCTCTTGACCATTGGTGTTAGCCTTAGTCTTTGACGTCACGTTGTAAATATTTAGTGTATCAACAACTCTATCATATTCCAACTCTGATTCGTGTTTTACAAGAATCAGGTTCAGTACAGATTGTGCAGTTCATAGGTTTACTAGCTAGTCTTGTCCTGCAGGATCTTAATTTGTCTATTTTTGCACTAAATGAAACATCACTATCATGAGAGGGAGAAACCGAAGGAAACATTTAATGAAAGGTATATAAGGAAAAACCGAAGGAAGGAGGAATTTCTGTTTTTTTTGAAAAAAAGAGCATAAAACTTATCTCAAGAACTAACCATGCAACCCTTATTTGCGTAGGCATTCTGGAGTTGTACTGTGAATGAAGGATTCTTGGAGCCCATGTTGCTTCCTTCCCCTGATTAATCAAAGCGTGAGCTCATATGTTACACTAAATAATGTGAGCCCATTGATCTCACCTGATCTACCTAATCCAAAATCTAATGTGTCCAAAATTAAGACAACATTTAAAGCATATTCTTCAACATAACAAGATTCTCAGGCGAGGGACATGCATCATGGCAGAGCAATGGTTGAGAATAGAAAATAAAGATTATAAATAGCTAGCAGAAGAAACAAAGCAGGAGCTGCATGAGGGAAATGTTGAGTCTTAGAGTTTCACCGAGGATTCAGATGACGAGATGAAGAGGGAAGAAGATGAGGTTTACCGTCGAAGCAAGTAGATCGGAGACGGCTAAAAGAGTGACGGAGATGGAGAGGGAAGAAGCTGCGCCTGCACTTAAAGCAGCAAGTTAAAGCAAGAAGCACCACTCAGATCTAATGATCATGACTCATGAGAGATTCGGAAACAGAGAAAATCAGAAGCTCATATTATGATGGCACTGATCCATTTCAACAAAAGCAACTTGCAGAAGAAATTAAATTAAGAGAGAGAGAGAGAGAGAGGAGCAAGCAATGGAAATGAGACAGACTAGGGTTCAAAAAGCCCTACACAGAACACACCCAATTCGGTGAAAGAGTACATGCTTAGCGTGTTGTTCAAATTCAAACTTTTTCATTTTGAAGGAAAAGCCAGTAATGCCTTTCTGGGGTCTGTGACTTCGGTACTGTGTGCTCCCCCAAACTTCTATAAACTTAACTTTGTTTAAAAAATAATAATCATAATCCTTAATTGTAATAAATACTTGCATTGTTTCTGTTAAATACATGTAACACGTCCACTCCTTTCCTTCACCACGTGGTTAAAGTATCAAACACTAAAGTTTGGCCTGTTCATTTTTCATGAGTAATTATACATGTACGGTTAAGTTTTGGGTTGCTAATAATGTTATTTGCAAACAATTATTTAATTAATTTTTTGTTGCGGAAAAAGTTATATAAGTTTTCCACAAACAATAATTATAAGTTTTCCACAAACAATACTTTAATTTCACGACAAAGGTACGTACAAGCTTATCCATATTATAATTGATGTAAGCTTTTAAAATACTTGCACCTAATAATATTGGATTAAGGGTCTATTTCGGCGATGGAAGTTTTTAGGAGTGCAATATTATCATAGATGTAATATCCTGAATTTTGAATCTAGAAACTTAAGGATAAGCCTGTATTAGACAGACAACTAGACCCCATTCAGGAGATGTAATATCCTTGAATTTTGAGAATTTAATCTTATATAATGTTATACAGGATTTTATTATGGGATCAGACTCTATCTTCAGCTAGACCAAGAAGAAGGAGTGCATGAGAATTGGCTTTTCATGCAAGAAATATTAAAAGTGAAGGTGATAAATACACCTTGTACTTGAAAATTGGACACATGGAAGTTCAACGGGTTGATATGAGAAATATCCTTTGACTTTGGGATTTAGTCAAGTAAGCTTACATCATCAAATATGTCATAGAGTTGACTTATTGTATAAAAATTCAATGGTAATTAAAAAGGCATGAAATCTTTAAGTAGAAGTCCTGGTGGCGGGTTAGAGGGATCCCATATATTTATTACCTTTCCTTAGTTAATTATCCCATATTAACATACATTAGAGCATTACGTACGTAGCAGAGCATATGATTGGTTTGGACGAATACATAATACTAGTAAAAGTACGAAAAATAAATAGCAAATAGTCCCCATAGGGTTAAGGGTACCATAATCCAAAATATACGCCGGGCAGTAAGTAAAATATATACAGTCATCTAAAAATAAAGTACAAAAGACGATAGGACATTCCCTATTTCTTCAATTCTCAGCTCCATGCCCTTACCTTAATCTCCAAACAGCTCAACCAGAAACACATGTATCTTTGGATCGGTCTGGGATTCAAAATTGAATCCCATAATAATAGTTAAACTCATATACAATATGTATGCAGTGCATGTATGCAATCCACAATTAAGAAAATCACAACATCAATAAAGGCAATACATACCACATGCATTCAAAACACACAATCACACCGGACAGCCTATAGGCATAGACCCCGGCCCCATAGTGCTAGGAAAACAACAGTAGCCAGGGCCACAAACCTTAACTATACTGAATGCATCACCGGCTTAGTAGTGACCCAAGGACACATAGTCCACTAGGCCCTAAAGCCCAAACACATTTCCCACTCCCGATACGTGTTCCTCAATTATGGTGCAACAAACATACAACTGTAACATAGAGTATGCGAATAAACAGTTACTACTTGGCAACAGTCCAAAATTAAGAAAATCACAATATGTATGCAGTGCATGTATGCAATCCACAATTAAAAAAAAAAAACACAACATCAGTAAAGGGGGCAATACATACCACATGCATTTAGAACACACAATCATGTCAGACAACCTATAGACATAAACCCCGGTCCCATAGCGCTAGGAAAACAACAGTAGCCAGGGCTTCAAACCCTAACTACACTGAATGCATCACCGACTTAGTAGCGACCCAAGGACACACAGTCCATTAGGCCCTACAGCCCAAACACATGTCCCACTGCCGAGACATGTTCCTCAATCATGGCACAACAAACATACAATTGTAACATAGAGTATGCGAGTAAACAGTTACTACCTGGCAATTTTCCAAAATTTAATAAAAATGTTCCCGGTGCTTGTAAAATACTTTGAACACGTGCTGACCCTAAATAAAGAAAACATATCTTTTTTTTAATCGCTTATATACACTCTCTTCTTTAATTCATGAAATTAGCCCATTTTCCAGTGATTCCAGAAAATATGTCTTAACTTCAAAAATTTATTGTTAGTTCTAGAAAAATCCGATTAATGTGATTCCAGTGGCCATTTAACCCTTAACATGTCTAGTTGTTATTAAAAATACTTCCATAGGCCATAATTACTTTCATCCTTTTTCCGTGTTAAAACTTTACCCGCTGGTCAAAGGCAAAAATCCAGTTTCTGGTTTATTTTCATAAATTTATTTCTCCCAGTAGCCATCTCGTAAAATTACAAATTTTTATACCAAATTGAAGCCCAAGATGTCTACTTTAAGCCTATAAAATTTCATGTCCATCAAACATTGTTTATTATTTTAAAACCATTTATCAAATACGACTGTCCAGGATTTACAAAAGCTGGCAGATACTCTTAACTCTTGTAATTTAGGGTTTTAAGTTCCAAAATCATGTTTACCACTTGTTCCCACATAAAAATCTCGTCCTGAACTCATTGGCATCATTAAAAACATAAAAAACACATCATAAATTTGTGTATGCAGCTTTGGACGAAAATCACTTTATGAAATCAACAACCATAACTTTCATTTTAGCTTCATATTTAAGCATCTCGTGGCTTAATCTTCTTTTTAACACCATGAAATTCATTTTAATCGTTTGATAGCCTCTTTTAATGATTAGGGAAGAGCCTCCCCTTGCTAAAGCATCATTCTTTAATCAGCCCTTTTTATGAATATTGTCCAATATCCCAAACACAAACAAGTAACCTAGTTTAGGGACTTACCAAACTTGTGACTTGTTTGCTCTTGACTTCTTCTTTTGTGCTTCCTAATGGGTCGGCCTAGGCTCCAACACACCATACAAGAATGGTTTATGAGAACTTGGAGAATATTCAAGAGGATTGAAGAAGATAGAAGGCCATCTTGACCTAACTTTGAACATACTTGCCTTAATCTCCAATGGATGTGCCTTCTCTTTCACTAGGTGTAGGAACTTGTTCTTCACTCTCTCCTCTCTCTCTTTGCACGAATTGGACAGCCAGAAATGGGGGCAGATGTGTCCTTAAATTAACACCATTAGCCATGTATAATATCAATGCAAGCTAATATCCATTGGTCCATAACTTGTCCTAGGGTTTTGACTTGTTTTACTTTCTTTCACTGAGTTTCTTGACTTTTCTTGGCTTCTAATGGGGCTGCACGAAAATCTGCCCATTTTCATCTGATTTGGCTTGTTCCATAAGCTCCTTTGTCTTAAATTTGGGTCTTACACATAGTACAAGTTGGTTGGCTTCAAACTCAAGGGTCTTCTTTATTTTAGCTTTCACATTGGCTTAAATTTTGCTTGAATCAACTTCATTCTTCCCTTGACTAGGCTGGACGAAATTCCTAGCTTGTGGGGGAATATTTTCTGACTTCCATTTGCCTCTTAATTGTCTTGTATAAGTGTCTTACCCAAAGTCAAACTTAATCCCCAAGTTGCCACTTGTCAAGTTAGGGTTATTTCCTTTGACTTTGTATTTTAGCATGTGAATTCTATGCAAGCTTCCCCCCCTCTCTTCTTGTGGCCAGCGCATACTAGGTTTATTGGGGAAGATTTTGTGTCTTCATGCCTCTTTGTCTCTTGTCCAATAAGCCATCTTATACCAACTTGATGATGTAAGCTTAGTTGGCTTCAAGCTTAAGTTATAGTTCAATTATCCTACTATTCTCGTTGACTTCCAACTATTCTTTTTGCTTAGGAAAATATTATTGTCTCTTGTTCCCTTCATGTCATGCGAAATTCTTAGCCAATTGGAACAAGAATGTTGCCTTTAATTCCTTTATGACTTATGTCACATATGTCTCTATCAACTAGATTTTATGTGCCATGCTTTTCAAATTTCACTTTCACACACCCCTTTTCTTTGGTTGGGGTGAAATTTTGACCTTATTATAGGTCCGATATTTCGTTCTCTAATGCTCTTAGGCATTACTAATGTTGACAAGTCAACTTACCATTATTTGCCCTAACTTAATTTAAATAAATTCCCTTATTATCCTTGCTTTTAATTCAAAAATTAAGTCACAATTATTGTGACTTTCACTTTGTCACAAGATCTCTACATTTTAACATGTCATATGACTAATGAAAGATTCCATGAAAAATAGGCAATTAAATTGTAGCCAAAACCCTCTCTTTATTTCATTAATACATGCTCCGTACCTTGGTCATGAGAATAGGGGTGTTACATCTTTAAGGGTTAAGGAGCAATTTTTCACACGAGCTTTACCCCCAGGAGCGCCCAGCACCACGTGCTTTTTTCTGGAGCAAAAGTACACACGTGGTTACGTTTTGGGAGCGCCCAGCACCACGTCCGTTAGTTGACCGTTAGTCAACCGTTAAGTTGGATGGAAATGAATAGTAACTCAGGTGAAATTACACTTTTGCCCTTAGTTTTAAATAAAAATTACCCTTTTGCCCTAAGTTTTTTTTTTTTTAAAAAAACTAAAAATACCCCCTCCCCCGTGGGCCCCACCATCGGCCAGCACCGCCGGCGGCCCGCCACCGCCACCCCACTGCCGGCGGCCCGCCACCACCACCCCACTGCCGGCGGCCCGCCACCACCGCCGCGCCAGCCTCGCCATCGCCACCCCACCGCTGCGCTGCCGGCCACCACCGCCGGCGGTGGTGGCCAGTTTTTACCTCGTCAGGCATCTTTCAATGCAATGAGGCTTAAAAACAAGAATAGGAATTAAGTTTCCTACTTCCTAGATCTAACTAGCATTTATACTAAGAACTACTAAACAAAAGACTAGAACCTAAAAGCTAAGGACCGAAGAACTTACCCAGAACTCTGCTACTCCTTTTCCAAATCTCCTCCTTCTCTCTAATTTCGAATTGCTCAAGGCAATTTGGTGTGAAATTTCAAATGGAGAAGAGGCCTATTTATAGAAGAAGTCTATGGCACATTTGGTAATTCTCTTGAACTTTCTCTAATTGAATCTAGACCATAAGATCTAGGGTTTCCTTCATCTCTTCATCCTCACCATCCACCTCTCAAAAATGTCCCTATCTCTCTCTCTCCCCCTTATCTCTTCTGTTTTCAAAGAAATCTTATCTCTTTGGATTTTCTCTTACCGATTAATTCCCCTGCTCAGTGTTTTAATTGTATGTATTTATAAAATCACAACTACTTTTAGAGATAAAGTTTGAAGTTTATGTAGTCTCTTGAGAAGCATTTGAAATAACAAGAATTATGGTTCAATTTGGGATTTTTACTAGCCTTTTAATCATTTTAGGATAAATCCAAAAGTTACGAAAATGACTTTGGAGATAACCTACTTCGAGCTAAAAATACACTTGTTTATAATAAGTTCTTATATTTGATCTTTAGTTCACATATTTCAAGATACAATTTAATTTCTATCGGTTCTCATTTGAATTAATTCTAGTAGCTTTTAGAACTCAAAATATCTTCTCTTTTCTCTCTCCAAAACCCTTGGCTCACAACTCACCACACACTCACAACTCTCACACACCACACAATTCACCTTTTTCTCTACTACACTCACAACTCTCACAACAATTACACACACACACACACACACCACACAATTTTGCTTTATGCTTTATCTCCTCATTGGTCCATGGTTATTTACTTGGATTAAGGCTTGATTATTTAGAACCATTAGATTAACATTATGAGATTAAATCTTGGCCTTTGATCTAGTTGACTTGTCAGAGTTAATTACTAAGCTTGTTTAGTGCCTTAATCCCATTCTTTGTTGGTTAATTAGGCTTTAGGGTTTTTATGCAGTTAACTTTAGACATTTCTTATTCACAATTTTGGGTTTACATTGGTCATCTATGCACCATGCATTATTTTAAAAATCATAGGGCAACTTATGTTCCCTAAATTAATATTGGATTTTTGCCTCTTAGTTTATTTCAATCCTAAGAGAAGTTGCTGTAGAAAATAAGGTAAATACACTACAAAATTTTGAGACCACAAATTCACCTATTTAAAATAGGTATTATTTATCAAAAATATAATATTTAAGATAAATAATTATCTGGGTATTACATTCATCATCTTCTTCTTTCTCAACCCACGTTTCTTGGTTGGAATTTCCAGAATCAACCGAATCTAATTTCTGATTCGTTTGTGTTCTTGCTTGGCTCTCAAGCATTTTTTCGCAAGAAGATTTGCCACAGATAACGACTTTAAAAGTTGAATTCCCATCAAACTTGAAGATGAGTAAATCTGCAGCCACCAAAGAGTTGTCTTTTACAAATATAGACCAACCCTTTTTGAAGTATAATTCAGTGAGAGGATTACTTCGTACAAAGTGTGTAATTGTATCTGTGTTTGAAAGATAGTGGAAATCCCAGAGTGTTTCTAGGAACTGGACGTAGGTCAAAGAATTGGACCAAACCAATATAATCTCTTATGTCCATTGCTCTTCTCTCTGTCTCTCTGTTTTAAGTTCTTGAGTCTTAGCGAAATATTATTTTAAACACCTATTCACCCCCTCTAGGTGATATTCCATCTTCAGTAATAGGGTTTACCATTGTAATTATGATTAGCAAAAAAATTATTAATCTTCATTCATACCTCCTCTCTATTAATATTCATTAACATTTTATCACCCCCATTGTATAGTTGAAAAAGTTTAATTTACCCTTTAGTCTCATTTGTTTGTTTCACTTCACCTACCAAACCACGCCACAACTACCGCCACCACTAACTCCTCTCGTACCACCACCGTTGGCACCCCCCGCCCCCCTGGAAAAAAAAAAAAGTTCTACCTCCACCCTTGTCGCCACCATGATAGCTACTGTTGTCACTACCTCTTCCTCCACCGTTGTCGTCATCACTACCTACCATCACCATTGCTGCCACTACGACACCACCATTAATGTCGCCTCCACCACCAACCAATCGCTATCGAACAATCCTCAATGAGGTAACATGACAATTATGATGAGATAGCACTATGACTCTTAACTATTTTCTTTACAAATATTATATTAACGGTGAAATAGACTTTGTGTGATATATTAATTTTAAATAATTATTAAAAAAAAAACTCATTGCATCTTGCTTAAAAATCAAACAATACTCTAGCTCTGTATTTAATATTGCATTGCATTGCACTCAGTGGCGGAGCTTAGTTAAGCAAATAGGGGGGCTATCCCCCCCCCCCCCCAAAAAAAGTTCAGAATTGTTTTTAAAAAAATTAATATAATGTAAAAGTAATGTTATCTTATATACTAGACTTGTTAAAATATTTTTATTATACATTTGGCCCTCCCAAGTATTTTTTTAAATTATTTAATGAGTATACATTTCCCCGAAAAATATTTTTTTCTTGATTAGTCAATGAGTATACATTCCCTCCCCCCCCCCCAATATTTTTTCCAAGATCCGCCACTGATTGCACTACAAGGTGCAATGAGATTGAGCCAAATGGGCCCTATATTCATAAGAGTACTATCTTTTATTTGAATTTTTATTTTTTTAAGAAAAATCATCTAAATTATAGCATAATTGTCACATTCACTCAGCAAGTTGAATTATCCATAATTTTCTTGTCAACAAGAATTTTAACATGTTTATATTCTTAAAAATAGGATAATCAAGGAGGGTTATGAGGGAAATTCTAGGAAGGACATATATATGCTAGCTGGAGGGAAAAACTTCATTTATGATGAAAAACAAGCTCACAAATTGACTTAAACAATCTTACACCAAAACTGAAAATTTCTACCATGCCTTGGATACTTGTAACTGCTAAAAAACATACACTCCCCATTGTTTTTGTTTTTCATAAGACAGAATTATTGGGTATGCCATATTCCTTTTTATAAGATAGATTTAGGGGTTGTCTCAAAAGTTTTTTTTTTTTAAACTTCCCATTTTACGTTCACTTACTTACAAAAGTTACTCATGCCACTATTATATTTAATTATCATGTTTCACTGCTAAAGCACTTAATATAAAATATTCTCTTTCTTGCACATAAATGAGGACCTTTTTGGAACAAAATTCATTTTTCACATGTTTATTGTGCACCTAACTTATTTATAAGTCACCTTTTTAATTCGGAGTTAGCAATGTTTGAGGTTTTTCTTACTCGGTATGAAACATGTTGATTGTGACCTATAAATAAGATCAAAAGAGTAGTTATCTTGGAAGAGATATTCTTAATACATTAATCATAAATTGTTTGTTTACAGTTTTAAAACATACACGAAATCACATGACGTGGAGTGTAATAATTATAATAAACTAATTATTTAACGGTTAATGAAAAAATGAATGATGATTATATTGATGAATAATTGCCTGGTCAGGTGTGTGTGTGTGGACACATAAAATTTTATTTTTGTTTATTAAATAATTATTTCAAAATACTTTTTATCAGACACACACAAATTTATTTTGATTTTATTTTTTTAATTATTAAATATAGTACTGATCTATTCTCCATATCCTCCGTATTGATTTGCTTTTGTACCGCATACAATAAGTTCATTGATTATTGAATACTATTTCTGGTATTTTTTTAAAAAAGAATACCATTTCGGGACCACGAAAAGATTCACTATCCATTTATAGTAATTAATCAGTTAAGGTTCACAGACATGATTTGGATCAATTATTATGTTTCATGATGAGACTTGTTTGGGACCATCCGACTTTAATTGAAAAAAATGGTAAAAAAAAAAAAGTATAATTAGAAATATATGAATGAGAGACACAAACCTGAAGAGAATGGAGATGATGATGAGCAATACCCAGCAAGCACTGCTTAAATAATGGCGGCGGAGCACACTGAACACAACAAGAAAAAAAAAAAGATATTCTAAACACAAATATATATGAGAAGAATATTATGAACAACATAAAACAAATAAACACAAAACACATTATCATAATTTATGGATACAAAAAGAGAAATAAAAACACTGAACTCAGAAAGCTGAGCACGAACCACGATTCCGGTGAACTTGGACGAGTGAAATATATATGAGAAGAATATTATGAACAACATAAAACAAATAATTAAACACAAAACATATTATAATAATTTGGACAAGTGTTTGAAGGCGAAGCACAGAGTTGAATGCTTCAAAATAGAAAACTCTCTGAAATGAAATCTGGAGACTCCTAGTAAGGAATATGCTTGAATATTCAAAGGGCTGGACTACAACAGCCTGATTATCATACTCATTGAAATTCAAATTCAGAGAGACGAAGACTCAATCAAACGGAAAAAGATTGTCCATTTAACAAATATTTTAACCTTCTATTTCAGAACTAAACCCACCGGCAAGAAAGTAGGAACAACATGATAAATCAGTCCAACCCAGCATCAAGAAACAGTAAATGAACCAAAAACCGAAATGGGAAAAAGCAGAGAGCAATCTGATCTATACCTGAGAGACAGAGACCAAAGCGATTTCGTGCCTAGGTTTTGAGGTTCAGAAGCTTGCAGAGTACAAGAACAGAAACGTTATGTAGAGCAATTGAGAAAAACATCACAAGTTGGAAGTAAAGCTTAGGATATATGGTGATGCAGCGAGGGGGATTTTAGTATGTGGTGTTCTTGCAGAGAAATAAGGAAAAAGAGGAGAGGTGCGAGATGGAGAGAGAAACAGAGAAGAGAAAGGTCGAGGAATGAGGATGGAGGGAAGGTGAGGGTATTGAAGGCTCGCAAATGGAGTGTCTGTGTAGAGTAAAAATCTGAGGAAAGAGAATCTCTTTCGTTTATAATAAAAATGCTGAAACAGCAGCTTGCTTTTATTCACTGGAAATGTGGTACGTATACGGACAACGGTAACTGATCTTTACATCTGTCATATAACTGCTTTGACTATTTGACTTAGACTCATTATATTATTCCCTTTGTTGTTGTTTTCTTTTTTCTTTTTTTCTATTGCTTTCTAAAATAAACACACAAAAAAGGCAAGAGAGTAACAGAAATTAAAGCAACTTGTTACAGAACCAAAGGAAGAATGTTTTGCCCAGTCACATACATATATTCGCACAGAAACTATATATTTAAAAACAAACACACAGAATGTAATAAGTGGAATAATATTATATGGAATTTTGTGAAGTTATCTACTTCCCTAAACATTTTTGTGTTTAAAGATTGCATTTTTTATAAAATAATATATTCACAATTCACAGAATAAGTCTTATCCCAAAAAATCATCATATGATAAAAAAAAAGTGAGATGTTTATTTACACTATTTAAATCACAATATTCGGTTTTATATTTTAACTTTAAATAATTTGTTTAGTTTAATTGCAACAGAATTTTTTTTTCAGCATGTGTTAAAAAAGTTTAATAGACAGAATTCCCCTGAAAAAAATATAAATTATAATGGCAAGTGTTTAAAGGGATATTGTTAAAACACATAACTATGTATGTCTATATCCAAGGAGAAATGATCTTTTGTCTTCTTCTTCCATAGCACTCGTGATTTTCACTGATTCCTCTGCTCTTTTGATAGAGAGTACACTTTGTGCTAACCCAAAAGTATAGTATACGAGTCACATTCCATACGTAGACATTGAAGTTTTGGAGCTTCATTGATAATAGATGATGTATATATTATTTTGGATTGTATTGGCTAACTATTCGACAGATGTTAAATTCAGGATATCTGTATAACTAATATCCTCCAACGGGATTAACCCTAACTATTACCAAATTTTAAATTGCATCACGCTTATATTCCTCTGGGAATTTAAATTAACTAGCATATGTTATCAGTCACTTATTCGTCCAAACGTTATGCATCCTCTCTGTTGTGACTCTTTCTGATCTGTTAACACCTTTACTCTGATAATTTCACACCAATTAGTCTAATAAGATATTAAGGACATAAATGGACATCATAATGGACTTAGGAATTAAGGGCGTTACATACTGTGTAATACCCTAAAATCTGACCTATGATGAGCATCATAGTTTAGTAAATAATACCTATTGGAAATAGGTGAATATGTGGTGTCAAAACTTTGTAGAATACTTATTCTATTTTCTAGGGAAATTTCTAATGAAATTAGAGGATATAAAGGTCAAAATCCCGAAGTGAGTTTGTGGGCCATAAAATGCCCTGAAAATATTATGATAAATCCTAAATGGTAACAAAATATTTGTTAAAAATTAGAGAGTATGTTGTCTCTAATTTAGGGAATTTTTGGGATTATTTTCCCTGGAAAATAATAAGGGAAAAATCAAAAAGTATTGTGAGGACCAAAACGACCCCATGATTTTTAATATTTTACATGGGATATAAAATACAAATGTCAGTCCAATAGTTGTGAGGAAATGATTAATGCTAATTAAAAAAATTGTCAACAATTAGTAAGTAATTAAATAAATAATTATTGGCTAATTATTTAAGCATGAATCAAGAGAATATTCAAGTTAATTATGTAAAAACCCTTTAATTAAATGATTAGTGGCTAAATTAGTATAAAATATACTTGCTAATTAATCAAGAAAGATTAAGTACATGGAAATCCTTAATCCTAAAAGGTTGCTAAACATAGGATTAGCCAATGGGATAATTATCTAATTAGATGAATTAAAGCATGGATTAAGTAAATAAAACAAAGTTGAAAAGTCAACATCTTGTTTTGGGGAAGTGCTAGCCGAATATGGAAGGAGGAAAAAGAGTTGGAATGTTGAACAAATCACACATGATTTAGTAAAGCACATGCAAGCATTTAATGGTGAAGACTTATAGGTAATGGAAGAGGATAAGGTGAGGTCATGGAAAGCAACATCTTTGTCAAAATTAAGCCTTGTAGTTTCGAAAATAGGAAGAGGAAAAAGGGAAAAGATGTATGTGTAAATGCTTTTGCAAGTTGGCAAGTGGCCAAGTTGATGAAGATCATGATATTTTGAAGTAGAAAACTTAGCTTGGAAGTTGTTGAAAAGTCAAGATTTTAACTAGCCAATGAAAGCACTTGGTTTATATGATATTTTGGCAAGTGGGAAGCAACAATATTTTGTCAAGAATTTCCCATCAAAAACGAAAATGAGAGAGAGAAAAAGAAGAGAAAAATATGCCAAGTGTGAAAGCAATACAAGTGGTAGAAAAGTTGTGATATTTTGTAAAAAAGCAAATAGGATAAATGACCACCGATAGAAAATAAATCCTATCTCAAAATCCTTGAGATAAGTAGAAAACATCTGGATATATTAGGAATCAGTGAATTTTTATCCAGAGGTTGGTGTTACCGAAAGTGATTTCCGTAACCGAAGACGTTTATCCGAAACTTTTCGGCAAGCAACGAAATGTTTGGAATGGAATCAAAAATTTGGCTAACCCAAATATTTTAGAAGAGGAAGAAGAGACCTTCAGGGCTATGTAGTCGGATTTTTGAGTTTCTCCAAGATTACGCGATTAGGACACCGAACCGGGACTTTATCGGTAGAAAACTTCTAGAGCAAGGGAGTGACATCACCTTGATGATGTCACTTGGTTGAAAGATTATGTAAGGAGGTGGATTGTGTGGCCAAGAATGAAGCTTCTAGAAACCCTAGAATGTGTGGTCTAAATTGAAGGAGAGGAAGTTGGAAGATTACCGTTTTACCCTCGCTTTTCTTCTATAAATAGGCAACCCCTCTTCACTTCTTTTCTCACAATTCAAGAGAGCATTTCGGTTTTAGAGACAAGGTAGATAGAAGGAGGAGTATGGAGGAAGAAGCAGCGAAGCTCTGGGTAATTTTTCGGTACCGAGTTTTAAGTTCTAGTTTTCGATTTGGTAGTTATACTAGAAATGTTGTTTTGGTCTTTAATCTTCCAAGTTAGTTTAGATATCATGTTTTAAGGTTGAATATGATACATATTTCGAAAATCATGTTGGAGTAGGAGTAATGTTGAAATTTTGGATGATTAGAGTCAAAGTAACGAAGTGCTGGAGAAATTCCGCCGATTAGGGGGTCAGGGGTAAAATGATCATTTATGACTAAAATGTCTGTCATAATGACTGATTACTAATAAATGCAATATTGACCTTATAGGATATCCCTGATTACGTTCTGACCTATTGTCGTACCGTATTCCGACAGAAGTACCGTTTACCGTCAACGAAGGTACGTTCGCGTACTAGTAACCCTAACTCTGATATTTATTGTATGCGTGTATGTATTATGAGTATTGGATGCGTATATGTGGTTGATGGTCTGTTGACATGTTATAAGTGTTGTTATGCACTCCGTGTGGTACATCTACATTCACTCCGTGCGATACATCTGCATTCACTACGTGCGATATTTCTGCTTTCACTCCGTGTGGTACGTCTGTTATGTGTTGTTTATGTTATGATTATCTGTGATCCATGTACTGTATATGTAAATATGAGGTTAACCGTTACCTGGGGTCCGTATGCATGGGACCTCAGCTCTTAACATAGCGTCAGGGTCAGGAGGACCGAGGACCGAGGAGAGAAGTAAGCAGCATGCATAGAGACTCAGCTGCAGACCGTCTTTTGTAACTAGCCAGTGGGCATTTTATAAATATATATCAGTTACTCTTATGCTTCGATGCTCTACTCTGATGAAAACAAAAAAAATTATACTGCTTTTGAAAATCGGGATGTTACATACTGGTGCAATGAAGTTCACCGATTATAGAATACTATTTCAGGACAACTAAAAATAACTAAGGACATCACAAATTCATTATCATGATGTATGCAAATGAGTGTAACAGAAAATATAACTTTCTTTTTTTTTTTTTTTAAAAAGGAAAAAGAAGCATAAATGCTACATGGCACTTAAAGTAGATTGTTTCATTGGAGATATATCAATATATGGATAAGAAATAAGATGTACGTAAATAATTCTGCTTCAGAAGATAAAAATTCAAAATAAATAAATATACTGAAATAAAAAAAAGTAATAACGTAACAATCCATTATGCATAATTTTACAAATAAAATATTGTAATAAAAAATTTGTTTCCAAATTAAATCTCAATCCCTCAATCCTGAACCTGGTCACTGTTACTGGCTCTCCTTCCTTCTCAATCTCTCTCATGCTAACTTATTTTACTCTTTTCTTCTTCTCTATTGGTATCTTTCCATTCTAGTCCCTCCCAATCTATCAAATCCCCGCTCACTCCCACCCTCCGAAGATTGAAATTCAGAAAAAGAGAAACGATGACTACGAAGCTTGAACTCCCAGGTTTTGTTTTCTTGCTTTTGGGCTTTGGGGGTTTTGTTTTGCATTAATCTCACCTAAATCAATTTGTTCAAAATTAAGACAACATTGAAGGCATATATTCTTGAACAAGGTTCTCAGCAAAGAGACATACTAACCGAACAATGCTTGAGAATAATTAAAAAATATAAAGGTTATAGAGAGTTAGCAGAAGAATCAAGCTGGAGCCAGAGAGGAAAATGATGAGTTTTATTATTTTACCAACGATGTCAAGGGAAGAAGATGAGCCTCCACTTGCCTGAAAATGGAAAAGGGGGGGAAAATCACATCAAAGCATAAGCATGAGAGCATATAGCGTAACCTATAGTTTATACTTATAGCTTTCAACTCAACGTGTGTGTGTGTGTCAGTCGGCCATTGGCGAACAGAACCAGCAAGCACTAGCTAGCTTTAACAGTTTCAGACGAGTGACAACAGAAAATAAAGCTGTTATAGATATCTCGAACAAGAAACAAATCGGAGTGATGAGTTTACCGTTGAAGGGAGCAGATCGGAGATGGCTAAAAGAGGGCCGGCGATGGAGAGGCAATTAGAAGCAATGCGCCTGCACTTAAAGCGTGAAGATGAGAGAGATTGAGAAACAGAAAATCAGGAGATCACAGGTCTTCGCGTTCCAAGCAAAACAAAACAAAACTGATTGAGAAAATCAGATGCTAAGGATGAGAAAAGAAAGAAACAGACAAATTTGGGAGCTCACCGTTTGAACAAAAAGCACGAGATCGATGAGAGATCACAGTGTTTCAAGCAAATCACCATTTATGATGGATGAGCTCCGATTTTTGACCAAGAAAGCACAGAACTGAGATGCAGCTAAAGGAAATGGAGATAAAGAGTTTCAAAACCCCAATCCCCAAATTGGTGAAAGTGAAAGCTGATCCCAGTCTGCTCTCTGTGCAACTGTCAACTGTTACTTGCGGACTAGAGATGCATGTAGCTGAACAAAAAGACAAAAAAAAAAAAAAAAAATCATAATCCTCAATTAACTGTAATCTATTATGAATATATTAACTACATGGGTCTTCGTTGACTCTTAATCTCTGTTATTCTATAGTCAACATTCATGAATAGTAGTTGGGAAACTAAAAAGCTACTTAATGCATATTTAGATAAATGAATGATATGAAAGGTCATATAATGTACATTCATTTGTATTATTTGTCTACATTAATGGTACCATTCATTGTATCTCAGTCTTTTGGAGGCCTATAAATAGAATGAAAATTACTCCCCACTTTCTCTCTTGAATTTTTTTCTCTATGATCGCTCTCACTTATCCCAGATTTTTTGTTTTTCATAACACATTATCAGCACGAAAACTCTAATGAAGGTATGTTTCTCTCATCATTTCTTCAACAATTTCATCTACCTACTTTAATTGTATGTTTATTTAATCTATCTGGGATAACCTGAGCTAATATATGGAATTTAAAAGATGTTTTTACTGATTGCTATAAACATCGGGTTTCATGACTAAGATTAGAGATTATTATTGTTTTTATATCTTTTTTTAATCTCCTTTACGTGTTCTTCTATATTATAAATATTTCTATTTAAGTATGACCAAAAGCCATATACATTTGATTTGATATTCTAAAATTATATGGCAAGAAGCTATATATTACTCTAATTTCCTATGGAATTATATGACCAAAATTCAGATAACTTTAATTCCTATTTTGATATTATATGGCAGATGCCTTGTGCCTTTTTCTCTCGTACAATATGGCCAAAATCCATATTCATTCGATTACTTATTGTATGGCTAGAAGTCATATGCTTTTTTGTCTTTTTTATTGGATGTCTAGAAACCATATACCCTAAACCATAACATAAAAGAAATATAAACAGACATCTAAAAATATAAAAGACATCTAAAACATATATCAATCCAGCCATATCAGTCTCATCTCAGTTTTCTCTCCCTTTGTCATCACGCAAAAAGGAGGGAAAAGTGATGTCGTATGGAGGAGCGAGAGAAGATGAAGGTTGAGGAGGAGGTGGTGTAGTAATGGAGGATGAATCTTGATTAGGAGTTAGTGCAGGAGTAGCAGAAGTGGAAGGGACAGATGGTGGATGAGAGGGAGGTACAAAAGGAGTGGCGGTAGATACAGATGATGGATTAGGCATAGGCTTAGGTGGTGTAGTGGAAGTGGAAGGAACTGATGAAGCCAAATGAGAGTCATCGAGAGTGATACCAATAGAATTAAGGGCAGCCTCATACTGAAGCATCTTCTAGTGCTACTCGGCTTGCTGATCAAACAATCTCTGAAACTTCCCATTCATCTCAGCAACTAGATATGTGAAACATGCCTCCAAGATCTTGATCAGGGAAACATTGGTCTAAACCAAAGTCTCCAATATGTGATCAATTGAGGCCTGATAGGTTGCACTGTTCTAAATGAGGGCATATGAGTAACCACTTTGAATCTTGACTTTCTTGTATTCAAAAATTTTATTTTATTAATAATACCTTTGATTAATTTCAAAAAAAAAAAAAAGAAAGAAGAAGAAGAAGAAGAGAAATTGCTAAAGCTGCACATGCAGAAATTAAACATGAAAATGCATCCTTGTTTTTTTTTTGGTGCAAGTGAAATGATGCTTAACGGATGAGACCGTTTCGGTCCAAATTGCATAGTTTGGGGTTGACCATGAATAATTGAGTGAAATTTCATTTTGCTCTTCTTGATTTTAGTAATTTGATTTATCACATACACACAGCTTATTTGATTTGATTTCCTATGAATTGACATGTCCAACACAATTTTCTATATTTACTCATCAAATAAATAATCATTATTTTAATTTTATGTGGGTAAAGGAATTCGAGCTTTACCCATTGCCATCATCGATTCAACATCTCAACATGTTTACTTTAGTTGCAAAAAACTGAATTTAATTTCAATAACATATATAGATTAAAATGGATGATTAATTTAATTAGTAACATAAATATTGTGTTTTCATATTACATTTGTTAATTTTACTACTCCCTTGATACTGAGAGACTGTTTGGTACGTACGTTCAACCAATTACATGTATGCAATAGTAATTATGATTATTGCATTATGAAGAAAATAGTGTTTGGTTGCTTTTTAGCATGGTAATAGGATTTACTATAGTATTGATGATTACTAAACAAATTGCTAATCCTCATTCATACATCCTCTTTATAAATACCCATTACCAGTTTATCACCCCCATTGCATGGTTGAAAACGTTTAATTTATACTCTTTAGTCTCATTTATCTATTTCACTTGTCTCATTTCACTTACCAAGCCACGCCACTACTACTGCCAACACTACCTCCTCTCCCACCACCTCCATTGCCACTACCCTGTTGTCAACACCTCCACTATTGCCATCGCCGCCACCACTACCTTCTCCTCTACCTTTATCGCTATCACCATCACTTTCCATTACCACAGTGCCACCACTACCTTCCTCTCCTTTTCGTCCCCGCCACCACTTCCACTGTTGCCACCAGCCCACCACCACTATGACAACTACCATCAACGTACACCAGTACCTCCTTCTCCACTATTGTCAGTATCAGCACCTACTGTGTTGCCATTGTCGCCACTGCTTCCTACTCCTCCTCCCCCGCCGCCGCCACCCCGCCGTCGTTACCTCCACCCTTGCCGCCACCATGATAGCTACTATTGCCACTACCTGTTCTCCACTGTTGTCGCTGTCGTCACAACCTGTCATCGCCATTGCCGCCACAACCACACCACAGTTACTATCGCCTCCACCACCAAACCATCGTCGTCGAACAATCCTTGGTGAGGTAACATGACGGTTATGATGAGGTAGCATGATGACTCTTAACTATTTTCTTTACAAATATTATATTAAGGGTAAAATAGACTTTGTGTGACATAGTTTTAAATAATTATAAAAAAAACTCATTGCATCTTGCTTAAAAATCAAGCCATACTCTAGCTTTGTAATTAATATTGCATTGCTTTACTATTACTTTGCATTGCGCTACAAGGTGCAATGGGATTGAACCAAATGGGCCCTAAATTCAGAAGAGTACTATTTTTTATTTAAATTAGTCTAATTTTTTTTTTTATATAAAAAAATCATCCACATAAATTGTAGCATAATTGTCACATTCACTTAACAAGTCGTATTATCCATAATTGTCGCATAAATTATTAGGGAAATTCTAGGAAGGACATATATATGGTAGCTGAAAAAAATCATTGATTCATGATGAAAAACAAGCACACAATATATATATATATATATATATATATATATATATATATATATATATATATATATATATATATATATATATATATATATATATATATATATATATATATATATATTTTTTTTTTTTGTAAACTTCCCATTTTACATTCACTTAATTACAAAAGTTACTCATGCATGCCACTATTATATTTAACTCTCATGTTTCAATGCTAAAACACTTAATATAACATATTTTCTTTCTTCCACATAAACGAAGACCTTTTGAAAAAAAAAAAAAAATCAATTTTTACATGTTTGTTGCACCTAACTTATTTCAACTAACTTTTCCAACCATGCAATTTGATTAATTCTATCTTATAAAAAGTGAGGGAGTAACCAACACAAGACACATAACACAGCTTACAAGTAGATATAAAACTTAAAACATAAATATCGCAATATCTATTTCTAAAATTAGTCTTCATTTGAAATGAGACTGTTATATATATATACTAACCTTTTCTTAAAATTACCTTGGTTCCTATCATACACACAAACATAAAACTGCTTCATCATACCAATTTCATGTCCCATTTTTACATGACTTATATCATGCCACATTTTTATTCCTTACTAACAATGAACTTGGGACGATGACCTCTCTGAATCATTCTAAAAAGAAGAGTCTCTCCGACCTGAAACCAATTCTTCCGTGCGAATTCAGACCAACCCCTGCTAAACCTTGCAAACATTTGCCCTCTTTTCAGGTGGGGAAGTGATGTCACTTTCCATACTCCTTTCTCTGTCTCCATCTCCACCTCCTGTTTCATCCTTCTCATGTACTTCTTGAAGAAGTCTGTTTGAATGCACTGCACCAAAATTACTCAAACATGTTAACAAAGAACAAAACGACTTGCAAAACATCAGTGTTCTCTCCTATAGAAACCTCATTGTATAATATAATTCTCCTAACATCACTTTTTCTTTCTTGCCAGTCTATTATCTTATTCAAACTCTGATTAGTATCCGCAATAAGCACAAGTCCTCAAACAAACCACACTCCAAAAGTCAACTGCTAGTGTTGGGGCCTTACAAGTCCCCTCTTTCAAGGGAATCTACCAGATGTGGGACTTGTGATAGTGATTTAAAAGAATCAGGTTCAATACAAATTGTGCAATTCAGAGGTTTAATAGTCTTGTCCTAACAAGATCTTAACTGTCTATTAATTTTGGCACTAAAGAAACATCACTATCGTGATACCTTCACATGACATGGCACAAGATCTTAATTGTCTATTATTTATTTATTTATTTTTCTTTTTAATGAAATATGATTTAGAGAAAAGTTTCTGCTTCAATAGAAAGGTATCAGATGATAAACTTGGTTGTTTTCATAGGCATTTTAAGGAATCAAATATTTGAGTGATCTCAACTGTCAAGAGAACTAACCATGGCACCACCTTTTGCGCAGGCAAGCTGGAGCTTTATTCTGAATGAAGGAATAATGGCCAAGCTCCTTCCTTCCCCTAAATTATTAATCAAAATGTGAGCTAAAATCTTGCACACTAAATATTAAATTAAATGGACAGTAACTTCAAAAGCCTAACTAAGTTATAATGGTGTACAAACTTTAAAACATGACAAAACATACACTTTTTTCATGTTTAAAATTGCGCCATAGTTCTGTAATTAAACTTTATAAGTTCAGAGAAATTAATGTATGAGTTGAGCAGAATTATCTATCAAGCGAAAATGCTAGCTTTTTGTAATACCCCAAAAATACGTATCATAGTTTGGTAAAATTATACCTATAGAAAGTAGGTGAATATGAGATATCAAATATCAAGTTATAATTATTTTATTTTTCTAAAGGAAAATCTCTGAGAAATTAGAGAATCTAAGGGCCAAAGTGCCAAATGACCAAAATGCCCCTAAGGGACATAAATGACTTAGGAAAATTATGAAAAATCCTAAAATGTAGTAAAATGGTTAATTGAATTAAGAGAGTATATTATCTCTAATTCTGGTAATTTAATAAATTATGAACTTGGAGAGATTGAATAAGAATGCTCAAAAAGCATTGAAATGACTAAAATACCCTTGTAAATTCTAATATAATAAAGGAGACATGAAAACACAAATGTCAATGCAAATGTTATGAGGTAATGAGTTGTTCTAATTAAGAAAATTAGCAACAAGTGATAATAAAGTAATTAGGTAATTATTGACTAATTACTTAAGCTTAAGCAAAGGAAATTATGAAATAATTATGTAAAACCCTAAAATTAGTGGTTATTGGCTTAAAATTAGTAAAAACGTGTTTACTAATTAATTGGAAATTTTGGAGAAAAATAGTTGAGTTTAGGTATTTTTAAGCCTAAATACAAGTTTGGACCAATAGGAAAATTATGTAAGAAATTATATAAAATAATTATTAAATAATTATTTTATATTAAATAAAATATAAAACGAAAATTAATTAAAAAGGACCAGATATGTTTGACCGAATTGGAGCAAGAAAAATGAAGATGGGATTGAAAGAATAATATCATGATATTTTTGAATATTATATATTATAATTAATTAAAGTAAAAGTGTGAATAGTAATTTAGAAATTAGGAAACGGATCTTATCTAGAGATCTAGGAAGGGGATTTCCAAAGTCAGGGAAAAATAATGATCAGTGGAATTTTATCTTCTGTTAAACTCTTCCAGAAGAAAATTCTGAAGTCGTTTGTGCATTTCCTAATAAAACAAAATAGGGAAAATGCATATAGGTATATTTTTGGATATAGAGAAAATAAATTCTAACTCAACATCTAGGCATGAGTTTGAATTTATTTTGACATATTTGGAATCAGTGAATTTTTCGAAGAAGATGATGTTTCGAAATACGTTCAAACCAGGACGCGTTTGGACACGTTTTCGAGAAAACTTCAAGCTGGACAGTTGGAGCCCTATATGGGATCAAAATTTAGGTTAACTTGGACATTTCTAATGAGTGAGGAAATGGTTTCAAAGTTGTAAATCCAGAATTTTGAGATTTCTCCGAAATCACGCGAATCGGGTACCGATCGGGGAAATTCTATCGGTGCGGGCATAAAGCAACTTTGATTCATCACTTTGGACAAATCATTTGCTGCCACCTCAGCCCATGCATGTCGACCAGCTGCTCCCATGGACAAGGATTAAACACCAATTTTGCATTGAATTTCCAAGGTTGAAACAACTTGGAAAATGCCATCCATGTCCTTTGAAATTTCTATAAATAGGTAGCATGCCCTCTTGAAATCTTCACACCAAAAGTTGAGATCCTAGAGAGAGGTTAGAGAGAGAAGCTCTGGGGGAGGAGTGCAGGGAAATTCGCGGCGAAGCTCTGGGTAAGTTTTTCGATGCAGGAGCTTTAAACTTAGTAGTTCTTTCGATAGTTAGAGTAGTAATGTTAGATTAGTATTTAATCTTTCAAGTATGATTGGGTATCATATGGGAGGGCTATTTTATTCTTTAATTTCGAAAATTATGATTGGGTCGAAGTTCTGGCAAAATTTTGGGAAGAAAATTAGTTAAAGTAACGAAGTCTTTGGCGAAATTCCGCCGATTAGGGGTATAGGGGCAAAATGGTAATTTTTACCTAAAATGCCAGTTATGATGTCAAATCACTAATAAATGTGATAATACTCCTATAGGGAATCAGAAACTTTGATCTGCTGCCGTTACGCTGTCCGACGTGTCGTTGTTGGACGTTTCACGATTTTAGTAAAACGTGCCAATTCCGCCGAAGTGCCGCGTTCGTCAACGAAGGTACGTTCGCGTACTGTAACACTGACTCTGATGTTTATGGTATGCAAATATGTGATGATATGATGTGTGAATAGTTTGGTGCCGAAGGCAAGGCTAGTCTACGTAGGTGTGCCAACCAGTCATCGTTAACCTAGGTGAGGCCCCTATGGTAGACACTTACAGCCATTCTATTCGGTGCTATACGCACCGTGTCTTTGGAATTGTACTTAGGTTTACTATATGTGATAGGTACATTCATGGATAGAGACTCTGTTTAGGGTCACCGACTCGGATAGAGGTTCTGTCTAGAGTCACCGACTCGGATAGGGATTGTTTAGGGTCACCAATTATACATAACGGATAGAGATTTTGTTTAGGATCACCGACTCGGATAGAGGCTCTATCTAGGGTCACCGACTCGGATAGGGATTACGCTTAGGGTCACCGATTATACATCTTGTTTTACACTTATGTTCATGCATCTGCTTATGCTCTTGTATTGTTTGAGTTTGTTGAGATTGAGGATGTTTGTTGGTTTGTATGTGTATACATAAACATGAGGTTAACTCGTTACTCCGAGATCCAATGGGGTAAATTGGATCTCGGCTATAGCTCAGTGCGGAGGATCAAAGGCGAGGAGAGAAGCAAGCGGCAGAGTAGAAGACCCAGCTGAAGACTTCCTTTTGTTGTTCCATGGGAAGCCTTCCCTTTTGTTGTTATACATTTCTTTTGAAACACTCGGTTCTGATCTGCATTTGTTGTAAATAGCGGCAGGACTTATGGCACTTTATATATACATATCAGTTACTCATATGCTCCGTTGCTCTACTCTGATGATTTTGAAATGATGTTTTTGAAAAAAAAAATTTATACTGCTTTTGAAAAGTCGGGTTGTTACATATGGTATCAGAGCAGTAGTCCTGGCATGAATTTAACTATGTTATTACGGACAGTTTGGTGCCGAAGGCAAGGCTAGTCTACGCCATTCTGTTCGGTTAACGGAGTTAGGTTCAAAGCCTTTTCAAAAATTTGGAGCATATTTTGAAAATGAGTACTGATATAGCCCTGAGTCAATGTACCACCCTATCTCGGTATACCATTTTGAACCGGTATACTATCCTGAACCGGTGTACCACCCTTTGTCGGTGCATCACTTTAACCTGCAGTAGGTGAATTCATCACCTGTGCTTATATCGGTACTAGTCTCCGATAACTCTGATAACCGCAAATTTTTACTGGATGGTCATTCTATCCTAGCCCAGAGCTCATATACGGAGCTGGGCCACGCCGGATGAAACTCCGAGACCAATAAAGATAGTGCATGCAGTATTTGACTCATGTAGAGAAACTTTTGTTTCATACTTCCGTACCTGTTGTTGAGTAGAAAGAACCAACGATAATCTGACGAAGGAAACGTTGCGAGTGTCTATTTGTTTATGGTGTGAAAACTGTGTATAGCAAAGCCTATGTGTAGAAAATACTAGGTGCAATAAAGTCTATGTGCCGAGTAAGTTCTAGGTGCGATAAAGTCTATAAGTACGATAGAGCCTAGGTGCGGTATAGATACTAGTGCGATAAAATCTACGATATGCGAAATGTCTCCCCGTATCTAACGTTTTCTTAATAAAGGAAAAGGAACAAGACATGGCAAATCTAAGAGGAGCCGGAGCTCCTGGAGGCCAAGGAAGGGGCCGAGGCGAGGGCGAGCGAGACGACCTCGGACAAATCTAGTAGTAAATCCGAACAACCGGTTCAAGAACCAACGCACTGCATCGCTTTGCAAGAGGCCGGGCGTAATATATGGACAAGGAGAGATGCTAAATGAACAAAGAGCGATGATAGAGGAACTTCGGGCGAAAGGCAAGCCGAAAGGCGAGCAAGACATGAGGAAGAGGAACGAAATGCTGAAAATGAAGAAGATGATAGACGAACCGAGGAAGGCCGAGGATCAGAAAGATCCCAGTCACCACCACCTCGACCACCCAGAGATGTAAATACGTCACAATATTGGGTTACTCAGTTCTGTAAGCTAAATCCCCCAGCATTCCAAGGAAAGCTGGAAATGGCGGAGGATTGGTTGAAGAAATTAGAGAAGATATTCGGAGTAATGGAGTGCCGGAAAATCGCAAAGCTCAGCTGGCGATATACAAGCTTGAAGGAGATGCAGACCGTTGGTGGGAAGTCATGGCAGAAACACTACGAACGCGCTATTGTCCAGTTACTTGGGAGAAGTTTCTATCATGCCGGTTAATTGAACGGAACTGAAGGAGCTGCGTAGATCCCAACATTCCAAAGCACTAGTAGTGCGAGGCGTAACGAGAGCAACCGTGGAAGTTCTTCGCGGAAAGAGAGGCACCATGGAGTGATTCCCAAAGAGAGAGTAAAAGGTCATTCCGTCTAGGCGGTGAGCAACTCAAGAATGCGGGAGACTCGACCATGTCCAAAATGCGGGGATTACCATCCTGGTGTTGCCTGTGAAAGGAGACGGGTTTGCTACCGATGTCGGAAGCCAGGACACTTTATCGCAGACTGTCCTGAGAAACCTATGGAATTGAGGCCACAAAACCCAGGCCGAATGTACGCGTTGACCAACGCAATGGACAGAGAACTTCCAGAGAGGGTCCAAGGTACTATCTCTCTTAGTAAGGAATTTTCTCTATGCATTGCATGAACTAGGTATTAGTTATTCAACTAAATCGTGGGATACGTGAATTATTTATGTGACGTGATCTAAGTTTCTTAGTTAGTACAATCCAACGAAGGAAAGGATCGAAACCTGGCTCAGTGGTTTGAAGTCGATAATCATATGTTTTTACGAATATCCTTGGTGGCCGGTGTCAGTGGAGTACTTCAAAGGCGAACCCATAGTCCGCGTTACATAAGACCATTCGAACTTTCAGATAGTTTTATCCCCGAAACTTGATTAGATCTTCGTGACGTGTTTCTTAGTTAGTACAATTCGACCGTGATCGTGTCATTATGTAGGAGGTATCTTATGTTACCATGGTGTGTGGGAACCATGGGGACATTTTTGGTATCCATTTTGGTATTTGTAGTGTTAACTGCGGTGTGTGGGAACCACGGAGACACATTATATATCAAAGTACGAAATGATAAGATCTTTATGGATAAATCGAGGCGAATTCACGATCACCAAGAAGGGCTGACGATGACGAAGTGAAGATCCGATGCGTATAGTCCAAAATCCAAGTAGGACGGGTGTTAGTTAGTACAAAGTTTAGATGGAAGAGCGCAAATTTCGAGGACGAAATTTTGTTTAAGGGAAGAAATGTAATACCCCAAAATACGTATCATAGTTTGGTAAAATTATACCTATAGAAAGTAGGTGAATATGAGATATCAAATATCAAGTTATAATTATTTTATTTTTCTAAAGGAAAATCTCGAGAAATTAGAGAATCTAAGGGCCAAAGTGCCAAATGACCAAAATGCCCCTAAGGGACATAAATGACTTAGGAAAATTATGAAAAATCCTAAAATGTAGTAAAATGGTTAATTGAATTAAGAGAGTATATTATCTCTAATTCTGGTAATTTAATAAATTATGAACTTGGAGAGATTGAATAAGAATGCTCAAAAAGCATTGAAATGACTAAAATACCCTTGTAAATTCTAATATAATAAAGGAGACATGAAAACACAAATGTCAATGCAAATGTTATGAGGTAATGAGTTGTTCTAATTAAGAAAATTAGCAACAAGTGATAATAAAGTAATTAGGTAATTATTGACTAATTACTTAAGCTTAAGCAAAGGAAATTATGAAATAATTATGTAAAACCCTAAAATTAGTGGTTATTGGCTTAAAATTAGTAAAAACGTGTTTACTAATTAATTGGAAATTTTGGAGAAAAATAGTTGAGTTTAGGTATTTTTAAGCCTAAATACAAGTTTGGACCAATAGGAAAATTATGTAAGAAATTATATAAAATAATTATTAAATAATTATTTTATATTAAATAAAATATAAAACGAAAATTAATTAAAAAAGGACCAGATATGTTTGACCGAATTGGAGCAAGAAAAATGAAGATGGGATTGAAAGAATAATATCATGATATTTTTGAATATTATATATTATAATTAATTAAAGTAAAAGTGTGAATAGTAATTTAGAAATTAGGAAACGGATCTTATCTAGAGATCTAGGAAGGGGATTTCCAAAGTCAGGGAAAAATAATGATCAGTGGAATTTTATCTTCTGCTAAACTCTTCCGGAAGAAAATTCTGAAGTCGTTTGTGCATTTCCTAATAAAACAAAATAGGAAAAAATGCATATAGGTATATTTTTGGATATAGAGAAAATAAATTCTAACTCAACATCTAGGCATGAGTTTGAATTTATTTTGACATATTTGGAATCAGTGAATTTTTCTGAAGAAGATGATGTTTCCGTAAATACGTTCAAACCTGGACGCGTTTGGACACGTTTTGAGAAAACTTCAACTCGGACAGTTGGAGCCCTATATGGGATCAAAATTTAGGTTAACTTGGACATTTCTAATGAGTGAGGAAATGGTTTCAAAGTTGTAAATCCAGAATTTTGAGATTTCTCCGAAATCACGCGAATCGGTACCGATCGGGAAATTCTATCGGTGCGGGCATAAAGCAACTTTGATTCATCACTTTGGACAAATCATTTGCTGCCACCTCAGCCCATGCATGTCGACCAGCTGCTCCCATGGACAAGGATTAAACACCAATTTTGCATTGAATTTCCAAGGTTGAAACAACTTGGAAAATGCCATCCATGTCCTTTGAAATTTCTATAAATAGGTAGCATGCCCTCTTGAAATCTTCACACCAAAAGTTGAGATCCTAGAGAGAGGTTAGAGAGAGAAGCTCTGGGGGAGGAGTCTGGGGAATTCGCAGCGAAGCTCTGGGTAAGTTTTTCGGTACCGAGCTTTAAACTTCCGTAGTTCTTTCGATAGTTAGAGTAGTAATGTTAGATTAGTATTTAATCTTTCAAGTATGATTGGGTATCATATGGGAGGGCTATTTTATTCTTTAATTTCGAAAATTATGATTGGGTCGAAGTTCTGGCAAAATTTTGGGAAGAAAATTAGTTAAAGTAACGAAGTGCTGGCGAAATTCCGCCGATTAGGGGTATAGGGGCAAAATGGTAATTTTTACCTAAAATGCCAGTTATGATGTCAAATCACTAATAAATGTGATAATACTCCTATAGGACATCAGAAACCTTGATCTACTGCCGTTACGCTGTCCGACGTGTCGCTGTTGGACGTTTCACAGTTTTCCGTAAAACGTGCCAATTCCGCCAGAATTGCTGACGTTCGTCAACGAAGGTACGTTCGCGTACTGTAACACTGACTCTGATGTTTATGGTATGCAAATATGTGATGATATGATGTGTGAATAGTTTGGTGCCGAAGGCAAGGCTAGTCTACGTAGGTGTGCCAACCAGTCACTGTTAACCTCGGTGAGGCCCTATGGTAGACACTTACCTGGCCATTCTATTCGGTGCTATACGCACCGTGTCTTTGGAATTGTACTTAGGTTTACTATATGTGATAGGTACATTCATGGATAGAGAATCTGTTTAGGGTCACCGACTCGGATAGAGGTTCTGTCTAGAGTCACCGACTCGGATAGGGATTCGTTTAGGGTCACCAATTATACATAACGGATAGAGATTTTGTTTAGGATCACCGACTCGGATAGAGGCTCTATCTAGGGTCACCGACTCGGATAGGGATTATGCTTAGGGTCACCGATTATACATACTGTTTTACACTTATGTTCATGCATCTGCTTATGCTCTTGTATTGTTTGAGCTGTTGAGATTGAGGATGTTTGTTGGCTGTATGTGTATACATAAACATGAGGTTAACCGTTACCTGAGATCCAATGGGGTAAATTGGATCTCAGCTATAGCTTCAGGGTCTGGAGGATCAAAGGCCGAGGAGAGAAGCAAGCAGTCCGAGTAGAAGACCCAGCTGAAGACTTCCTTTTGTTGTTCCATGGGAAGCCTTCCCTTTTGTTGTTATACATTTCTTTTGAAACACTCGGTTACAGTACCGCTGTTGTAAATAGCCAGCCAGACTTATGGCACTTTATATATACATATCAGTTACTCATATGGTACTAGGTGGGTGGGTGGGTGTTTTTTTTTGCCAGAAATACGGTTGGTGCTTTTTTTTTTTTCCCCTGATACTCTGCAAACAAATATATGGTAGGTTTACTTGTATTTGATATGTAGAATTACTATTAATATTTTATCGGAAAAATAAAAATAAAAGTGAAATGGCAGATTTATCCTTAACCATTGTTTACCCCTTGCCCTCCTCCTACATTCTTCTTGAGCACACAGGAAAAGCATACACAAAAGACAGATCCATGACGATAGCCAGGAAAAGAAAAACAAAAAAACAAAAGGAAAAGAAAACTAGAAAAGGCACAAGCAAGCCAAATGAACCGAACCTCAAGCGGAAAAGGAAAAAGAAAAAAGAAAAGAAAAGAAAATTACCAGTTTAGTCCTCCACTCTCCGATGAGGACTCTGAAGAAATGACGAGACATTGTCACTGACTCTGAGCTTTCTTCTCTGCAAATTGCAAATAAAACTCAACAAGTGGAGCCGTCTTTCTTCTCTGTTTGAAGGAGTATTAAATAATAACGTATTTGCTACTTGGAATTATTCAAATATTTATAATTAAATTTTATTATTTTTGTTATTTGTAACTTTTATTTTAATATAATTTCAATAAATATAAATGTACCCATTATTAATATTCAATATTAATTATTAATTATTAAGCATATCAATATTCAATATTAATATTAATATTCAATTTCAATTCATATCAATATTAATTTTTGAGCAATAACATTAAAAATAAAAAGATTGGTTTTGTATATTACATGGAATCTAATAAATTAATATAAGTAAGTATGGTTGAATTTATACGTTACCCTCACTGGCTAATGTCAATATTTTGCACGACTAATTCAAATTGAAATATAATTTCAATATCTTGGAAAAACATTATTTTCAATTTTTTGGAAACAAAATTATTTTCAATTTCTTAATATGTGTTAATTTAGTGTAAGCTCAATCCATTAAACTCAAGCTTAAATTTTTGGAGTCATTTCAACCCAATCTTGAAATGATTATTAGCAAAATATATTTATTTCTATATCATTCTTTCTTTTCTAATTTCAAGTAAGAATATTATTGCAAAATTACCCATAAGTCCAAAAGTCCCAAGAAATTTGATTTTTTTTTATATAAGTTTGACTTGTAAATGGAAAAATTTAACTTGTACAATATGAACATTTAAATAGTAATATAAATTTTTTAAGTTTAATTTGTAAATATGAATTTTTAAAATATTTTTAAATTTAATTTCTATATGTAGGAGTTATGGATACTTTTCTTTACGTATTCATTCCCAAAAAGAAACAAAAAATAAAACAAAACAAAAAGAGTGATACCCTTTGAAATAAAGGAAAAGACGAAATGGAAAACCTCAAAACAGGGTGAAACTCTCAGCTATTATTAATTCATAGTAATTGCAGTTGTAGAAATGGAATGATATATGAATGAGGGACACAAACCTGTAGAGAATGGAGATGATGATGAGCAATACCCAACCAGCACTACTTCAATAGTGGCGGAGCACACTGAACACAACAAGAAAAGAAAGATATTCTGAACACAAATATATATGACAAGAATATTATGAACAACATAAAAGAATAATGAACAAATCTCTGAAATGAAATCGGGAAACTCCTGGTACGGAATATACTTGAATTGAAATTCATATTCAGAGAGACGAAGACTCAATCAAAAGGAAAAAAGTTTGCCCATTTAACAAATCTTTTAACCTTCTATTTCAGAACTAAACCAACCGGCAAGAAAGTAGGAACAACATGATAAATCAGTCCAACCCAGCGTCAAGAAACAGTTAATGAACCAAAAACCGAAATAGGAAAAAGCACAGAGAACAATCTGATCTATACCTGAGAGACAGAGACCAAAGCGACTTCGTGGCTGGCTTTTGAGGTTCAGAAGCTTGTGGAGTACATGAATAGAGTTGCAGAGCACAAGAACCGAAATGTTATGTAGAGCAAGTGAGGAATGAGGTTGGAGGGAAGGTGAGGGGTATTCAAGGCTCGCAAATGGAGTGTCTGTGTAGAGTAAAAATCTGAGGAAAGAGAATCATCATTCATCATCACCACTTCCTCCAAATATAAATGTCCCTTTTGATTTGCAGGTCTGCTGAGTTCCATTATAAGAAAATTCAGGTCTGAAATCTGAAAGTTATGCAGAGAAAGATAAGTCTGCTTTATTGCTAGTTATAGAAAAAAGCATTATTGATTTTCATTTTCCTATATCTGCAGTGAATGTAAAAAATTAAAAAAGACAAGGTAAAAAAAAAAAAAAGAGATGTTTATTTACACTATTTAAATCTATATATATATATATATATATTGGAATGCCAGATCTCGAACCCCTACCTTGTCGTTTTAAAGCAACGATTTAAACCACAAAGGCGCACGAGGTAGCTGGCATTCGGTTTTATATTTTAAATTTAATTTATTTATTTACTTTAATCGCAACAAACAAACAAAAATTCTACAAGTGCTAAAAAAGTTGAAAAGATAAAATTACCCTGAAAAAACTATAAATTATAATGGCAAATGTTTAAAGGGATATTGTTAAAACACTTTGTGCTAACTGCTAACCCAAAAGTGTTGAGAATAATCTATACGTAGACATTGAAGCCAACAGATCAAATATGGTTGAGAAGAATCTACCTTTTACACTCGGCGCCTCGAAAAAGTATAGTATACGAGTCACATTCCATACGTAGACATTGAAGTTTTGGAGCTTCATTGATAATAGATTATATAAACCATTAATTCAAACTCGAATTTGTAGTCCAGATCATAAACTTTCAAATGGTTCATTATAATCATCCATACATATATAAAAAGAGATTTATATAACCTAACATTTTGTATATATGATGCCAGCAAAACGATTAAAAATTTAAGTATCCAATAAAAAGAAAACAAAATGCAAAGACCTCACACAAAATCAAGTAAAAGTGTAGGGACTAACAAATTAGAGCTTTTCCTAATTATAAGTCAAATTATACTATAATCATCTATACCATATACTTGATAATGATGCATCTACATCAAATAGGTCTACATTACCAAATTTACTTCCCATGAGTTGCCGATAAATTAATCCTACACTTATTACATGACTTATCATCCTGAGACTTCGCTTTGCATTTGAACAATGAACTTGGGACACTCACCTCCCCGAATCATCTTAAAAAGAAGAGCATCTCCGACGACCTCAAGCCGATGACTTCGAGTGAATGCCGCCCAACCCCTACTCTACCTAGCAAACGTTCTTGTTTTTCTCCCGTGGGGAAGTAATGTCACTTTCCATACTCCTTTTTCTGTCTCAATCTCCACTTCCTGTTTCACATTTCTCATGTACTCCTTGAAGAACTTTGTTGGAACACACTGCACAAATTACTCAAACATATATTAGTCTGAATATCCACTTAATCAATCATCTCATCAATATGAAGTTCTCACATAATTAATATGAAGCATTTAAGGAAATCAAGTATTCGAGTGATCCCAAGAACTGACCATGCAACCCCTTTTTGCTGAGGCAAGTAGTTGTACTGTGAAAGAAGGAGGCGTGGAGCCCAAGTTGCTTTCTTCTCCTAATTCATCAACAAGTGAACTCAAATATTAAACTTAAAAAAATAAAATAAACGGAGGGTAAAAAGCTTAACTACTTAATAATTGGTGTAAACTTTAAGAATTTGAAATAAAAGGGTATATATTAATAAGGGAAGGCTAGCTTTTGAATAGCTTACCAATCATGACACTTGTCAGTCCATATTCTTCTTCAACTTCATGAGACTCAGACGACCAAGTTTCATCCCACATTTCTAGGCTATAAGTTCCAAAATCATCAAAATCTACTCTCTCCTCCTTCATCTCAAGATCAGTCACATCTTTTCCTTTCCAATTTTCTTCATGATCTCGAGTTGATGCTTCCGGTCTGTTATGGTTGTGTTTGTGGTTTTTCTGATTCATATGTGCCTTTGTTTGGTTCTCAAGCATCTTATCACAAGTAGTTCTGCCACAGATAACAACTTCGAATGTTGAATTCCCGTCAAACTTGAAAAGAAGGAAGTCAGCATCCTCTAAAGCATTCTCTTTAACAAATTTAGGCCAATGATTTTTGAAGTACAATTCTTTGGGATCTTTTTCTTCTTTTTCCATATCAACCATCCATAGCCTTTTTGAAGCATTGATGAGTTTTACTGTCTTCGGTGTAAGATGGAAGCTGGAGACAAACAACTTTGGGATTGACTGCATAGGAAAAATTGGAAGGAAAAAAAAAATTGTTTGAGGAAGAAAACGATTTGAGGTTTACACAAGAATCAAAGGAGTAGTTCAGTGTTTTTTTTTGGGGGTTAAGGTGCAAATTGACCAATGAATTGTTATGCTAGAAGCACCGGGCACAAAAATATTTTGAAGGGACCAAAAATACCAATAAACAATTGAAACGGAGCTAAAATACTAATGAAAAATTTAAAACTTCGGCAAATAGACCAAAATGCGGATTGTACTACTTTAACAAGTTTTAAATTCTTCATTGGTATATTTACTCCCTTTCAATTGTTCATTTGTATATTTGCTCCCTTCAAAACATTTTTGTACTCGGTGCTCCTAACGTAATACTTCGTTGGCCAATGTGCACCTTAACCTTTTTTTTTTTGGGGGGAGCACATTGATTTTTTTATTATTTCTTTTACTTTTCTTTCCAACAAGTTTTCTCGTATAGATGATAAAAAATCCTGATACTAGTAAAAGAGGGGTGTAAGTTACTTGTTTAAGATTAATAAAGAACACAGCTGATCAAGGATTAGTGGGGTTTAAAGAAAACAGCCAATAGAAGTTTCAGATTCGGTATTTGTACAGTTTGTATTAAAAAAGGAAAACGCTAATTTTTTTTTTGCTAATCCTTCACTCACATATATATAATTCCATTAATTTGTTATACTAACAACGAAAAAAGAAAAAGAAACAAAATTAACTAATAAAGATATAATATTAGAGACCACAACTAAACTTAAAAAAAAAAGGTGGTATCAGGCATAATATGAGAATAGAATGGTAGGTTGTAAACCCATTTTATTTATACAAGTTTGCAGGCAATGAAACAAAACATTCCAAATTAATTGTTGAATTATTTTATGCGAAAAAAATAGTAATTAAGTTTGGTTAAAGTGAAAAAGGTAAGATGAGGATAGCTACTTGTTATAAATCAGTAAAAAATCCTAAATCGGGTCATAGTTCTTACCGAAAAAGGTAAGATGAGTTGGCAACTTGTTATAAATCAGTAAAAAATCCTAAATCGGGTCCTTCTATAACAATAAATCTAACTTAAAAATTTACTAAACCATTAATAAATACACAAGTAAGTGTGTGTGGGGATACACTAATAAAAGAGAATTAAGTATAATAATCATTTATGGTTAACCAGATTATTGGTGAATCTTTGTTAAATTGAAAAATATTTAGATGAAGCATCTACGGTTACCCACAGTATCGAATCCCAACCAGGAAAGCATACTAAGAATGCCAGCAGCCAGAGCAACAACGGCTGCAAATATGGACAGTATGTCTGGAGGAGAGGTGGCCTGCCTTTGCGCAGAGCTCGTTGAAGAGACAGCGGGTGAGCTGGCGAGAGGAGAGGTGGCCGGCTTTGCCAATGGAAGGAGAGGTGGCCGGCCATGGCGCAAAGCCGACTGAAGAGACTGTGGGTGAGCCGGCGGGAGCAGAGGTGGTCGGCCTTGGCGCAGAGCCAGCTGAAGAGACAGTGGGATGAGAGTCGGGTGAGCCGGCTGAAGAGACAACGGAACGAGAGGTGGTCGGCCTTTGCGCAGATTCGGCTGAGAAGACAGCTGGTGAGCCGGCGGGAGGAGAGGTTGTCGGGCGTGGCGTAGAGTTTGTTGAAGAGACAGCGGGTGAGCCTGCTGAAGACACAGCGGGTGCGCCAAGGCCGGACACCTCTCCTCCCGCTGTCTCTTTAGCCGGCTCACACGCCTCTCCTCCCACTTTCTCTTCAGTCGGCTCTGTGCAATTGGTGGCACCTCTCCTCCCGCCGGCTCACCCGTTGTCTCTTCAGCCAGCTCTGGGCCAAGGGCGGCTAGCTCTCGTCTCGCCAGCTCACTCGCTTTCTCTTCAACCGGCTCTCTGCCAAGGCCGACTACCTAACCACCCGCCAGCTCACCCGCTGTTTCTTCAGCCGGATCTTCGCCAAGGTCGGCCACCTCTCCTCTCGCTGTCTCTTCAGCCGGCTCTGCGCCAAGGTTGGCCACCTCTCCTCCCCGCCGGCTGACCCGCTGTCTGTTCAGACGGCTCTGCGCCATGGCCGGCCACCTCTCCTCCCACCGGCTCAAGATCTAGGCGCAGAGCCGGCTGGAGAGAAAGCTGGTGAGCCGGAGGGAGGAGAGGTAGCTTGCCTTTGCACAGAGCCAGCTGAAGAGATAGCGGGTGAGCTGGCTGGAGGAGAGGTGGCCGGTTTTGCCGCAGAGTCGGCTGAAGAGACAACGGGTGAGCCCGCAGGAGTAGAGGTGGTCGGTCTTGGCACAGTGCCGGCTGCAGAGACAGCAGGAGGAGAGGTGGTCGGCCTTGGCACAGAGCCGGCTGAAGAGACAGCAGGAGGACAGGCGGGTGAGCCGGCTGAAGAGACAGAGGGAGGAGAGGTGGTTGGCCTTGGCGCAGAGGCGGCGGGTGTGCCAGCGGAAGGAGAGATAGCCGGCCTTGGCGCAGAGCTGGCTGAAGAGACAGCGGGAGGAGAGGCGGGTGAGCTGGCTAAAGAGAAAGAGGGAGGAGAGTTGGTCGGCCTTGGCGCGGAGGCGGCGGGTGAGCCAACGGAAGGAGAGGTAGTCGGCCTTGGCGCAGAGCCTATCCGAAGACGTGGGATGAGAGTCTGGGTGAGCCGGGCCAAGAGACAATGAACGAGAGGTGGTCGGCCTTTGCGCAGATTCGGCTGAGAAGACACTCTCCGTGAGCCGAGCTGGGAGGAGAGGTTGTCGGCCGTGGCGTAGAGTTTGTTGAAAAGACAACGGGTGAGCCTGCTGATGACACAGCGGGTGCGCCAAGGCCGGCCACCTCTCCTCCCGCTGTCTCTTTAGCCGGCTCACCTGCCTCTCCTCCTACTTTCTCTTCAGCCGGCTCTGTGCAATGGGTGGCACCTCTCCTCCCGCCGGGTCACCCACTTTCTCTTCAGTAGAAGACGGCTCTGCGCCATGGGCGGCCACCTCTCCTCCCACCGGCTCACCATCCTTGGCGAGCAGCCGGCTGAAGAGAAAGAGGGTGAGCCGGAGGGAGGAGTGATAATTGAATATTTTATACACTTATTTTTTGTCTCTTGAGTAATAACTTAGGACCCTTTATCTAATAAATAATGGCTTTTATGTTTATTTGGGCCTTGGGCCTTTTATTGCATTTTAGCCATTTTTAATAATAAAATTCCAGTTTTGTATTACTTCACTATTTCTACCATAACTCTTGAACCAGACATCGGATTTGCCTCATTTTTGTCTCATATTTCAGATGATTTAGAGAGCTACAATTGTTATGAAGACATCAAGAGCCAATTCGGTCAAGAGGGCGGTCGATTTTGGAGCCGAAGTCGGATGCACAATTCTGGATATTATTTGGACCCGAATTTTGTAATTTAAGTCCAATCTTTATTTTATTTCGTTTTGGGCTAAAACTATTAGGGCCCATTTTCGTTTTAGGTTATTTTTAGTAAGGCAGCCGCCAAAACAGGAGGCATTCACGAATTCACGATTTTGACATTAGGGTTTCATGATTTTATGCAAATTCTCTCTTACCGATTTTCGCATTCGCATGTTCTTAGGGTTTTTCGCGTTCTTCATCTTTTCTTCAGTTTTTCCAGCCATGCTCGGCTAAACCCCTTGTGATTGACCCAACGATGAGGATTCCATGATTCGTCTAGAGAACTTGTGCCTAATCGGTAACTTAATCAATTATGTTTTCATCTTATCGGATTCGAATTCTGGAAATAGTTCGAATATTAGATTTAATATTCGGTTTGGTTCATCCCAAGGACTAAATTCTGACTAGGTTTTAGTGTTATGTGCAATTGCACAAAGGATACGCCAATGTTCGAATAAATTCTAGACGATCGCCTAGGCGAGAGGATTCTCCTGATGAATGCGTAGATTTCGATTCATCCGAACCAAACGTGATTAGTTATATTTCCTTCAATGATGCATAATTCTCGAATCCGATCGTTGGGTTGGTCGCTTTTAACTGCTTAAGTCTATCAACGTTTTTCTATCTGCTTTCTACATAGTTCGTTTATTTCAATTTATTTCGCTTTAATCAGCTGAATCATAAAACCCTAAACCCCCAATTTTACCATTCCGCTTCACTATTGCTATTAATCGAGCCTGCCGCAAATTCGTTGGGAAACGACCCAGGTTCCCTAAATCTGCAAATCGTTTTCGAACTTGGTTTATTTTGGGAGACACGACAAATCTCTTTCCAAGGAGATGTGGCCTGCCTTTGTGCAGAGCTAGCTGAAGAGACAACGGGTGAGCCGGCGGAGCACAGGACGAAGGGAGGAGATGGCCGACTCGCGGCGCAAAGTTGACTGAAGAGATCAGGTGAGCCGGCGGGAGCGCAGGTCGGCCTTGGCGCAGCCACCGGGAAAAGACAAAGCATGGGAGGGCTGGTTAGCCACCAAGAGACAGCGGAAGGAGAGGTGGGCGGCCTTCGCGCAGCCTCCGAAGACAATGCATAAGCGAGCGGGAGGAGAGGTTGTCGGCCGTGGCGCAAAGTTGGTTGAAGGGACAGCGGGTGAGCCTGCTGAAGACACAGCGGGTGCGCCAAGGCCGGCCACCTCTCCTCCCGCTGTCTCTTTAGCCGGCTCACCCGCACCTCCTCCCACTTTCTCTTCAGCCCGCTCTGTGCAATGGGTGGCACCTCTCCTCCCGCTCACACTGGCTTGTCTCTTCAACTACTGGGCAAGGGCGGCAAGCTCTCGTCTTGCCGGCTCTGCGCCAAGGCCGGCCACCTCACCTCCCGCCGGCTCACCCGCTGTCTCTTCAGCCGGCTCTGCGTAAAGGGCGACCACCTCTCCTCCCGCCGGCTCACCCACTTTCTCTTCAGTCGGATCTGCGCCAAGGCCGACCACCTCTCCACCCCGCCAGCTCACCCGCTGTTTGTTCAGCCGGCTCTGGGCCCAGTGGCCACTCCCTCCCGTCGGCTCACTCCGCTTCACCGAATCTTCGCGGTCGGCCACGCTCTACTCCTCATTGCCTTCACGGCCTGCGTAAGAGCCAAGCTCTCCTCACGGCCGACTGATCAGGCTGACGGGTTTCGCGCCATGGCGGCCACCACTCCTCCCATCGGCTCACCATCCTTGGCACCACTGATCAAGAGAAAGAGGGTGAGCCGAAGGGAGGGAGATGCCGCCCGCCTCAGGTGCAGCTACCAAGAGACAGCCGGTGAGCCCGGGCGAGAGGTGGCCCGCTTTGCTGCAGAGCCGGCTGAAGAGACAACGGGTGAGCCGGCGGGAGCACA